>CAXKVI010000001.1:68278792-68613709 GCA_964058755.1 Campiglossa producta
AGAAATGAAATAACACAAGAGTCGAAACAAAAATTTACCAGCTGTCGAATTTACAAAACTGAGGAAAACAAAATTACCGAAACCCTGAAAGAAAACGGCATCCATATTTTTGGTTGCTTTCATAACGAGTGGTGGCTCTTGTTGATATATTCTCTTTGGTAAGACCCAAAAACGTAAAACTGTTTTATGTGAATTACCCTAATGTATATATACATACATATAACGGAGTTGTCACATAATACAGCGTTGCCAGTAGTAAGACTTCAGTTAGGCAAGACATTTGGAAATCGGCAAGAGTTCCCGATATAATGCTATGGATACACACACGGAGATTATCTCCAATAAATCTTCTTTAATCAGATCCAAATTTTACCCTGATACACACAAAAATGAAGATTAACAGCATTGAGAATTACTACTTTGGTTGTTATTGCACTATATTCTTACCTACCTCAGCGACATCTAGTTGTCGAAAGTCGGATCTTAGAAACCAGCGCGACGCCTATCTGTCAGCTATCCTTAATTTCCTAGTGTTTCTTGGTGTTGTTGTCTATTTATGTACAGAGTGTTGCCAGTGCAAATTTTTTAAAACTGCTCAAATCTTCTTAATTTTTGGGTGTTTATAATGAAGATTATGCTCAAGTTAACTCCCAAAAGCGCAGTTGATTCGGAATTTGTGCTAATGTATCAGCCGTATTAGAGTAAAAAAGGATCAAGGAGATTTTTTTTTGGTTTTTAACAAAAAAGCGACAAAAATGCATTTTATTGCAGTTCGAAAGTGAAAATGGTACTTTTTTGAAAAAGTAGGTTCCGGGGTCCTGGCTCTAAAAAGGGTCAAATTGATCTGTGGCAACCGGCCTTAACACAACTATAGTGGCAACCCCACCAACGAATGAACATATCGTCCCCTTTTTGCGTTTTTATCGTAACCACCATTTTTTCGAAATTTACTTTTTGATGCAAATTTGTTCATCATCCCTTAGCGCATCATCTGGAAAAAAATTATAGCTGAAATCCTTACAGTTATGTCAAAAAATGGCTATCTTTTTTATCGTATCCACCAATTCATAAATGAAAAAATAAAAAAAAAATTTAAAAAATGCTCTCCTGTAAAATTTGGGTTTTGGCGTTTACGATAAAAACGCAAAAAGGGGACGATATAAAACGGAATGACAAAGTGCAAGGAAAATGCACTTAAAGCTGGAATTATTGGTGATGTTTGTCGTAACGCTATAGTCGTATCGCTAACGCAACCCTATGCGATACATTTTTATTGATTATTGGTGCGGTAACCGTAAACAGCTGATTGACTGCAAAAACTCAGCTATGAACACAATCTTAATTAATATTTTCTTAAAAAATGTAAAATGATAACTCACCAAATAGCAAAAACCAATAAATTCGAAAAATTAATGCAAAACAAATAAATTAAATGAACAAAAAAGGTAATCAGCGGTTTATCGTTACCGCGGAAAACCAAAAACCAATTGGTTGGCTACGATCCGGTTACGACCTTAGCGTTACGATATGGCACCAATAATCGATTGCATTAAAAGGTTGGTCGAATCAGCTGATTGGATACGACTACAGCGTTACGACCAACATCACCAATAATTCCAGCTTAACGGCATACCAATTCCACACAGTCTTTTTCTACACGCGAAGCGATCGACACACAGGTGAAATCAAACTTGCAAGCGCGAATATAACCGATACAAATTTATCTATTCATTTTTATTAATACTCAAAATATTGAAGTTTTTGTTGTAAATTTAATTTCTTTAAATAAAAGGTTTGACTACAGTATGTTGTTGTTGTAGCGAGGTGTAGCCCTGCCGAAATGTGAGACAGGGTCACCCCGAGTGTATTGCTCTTGGCCGGGTCGATATAAGAAAACGGCCCGGGTCGTTTCGGCACGATGGGTACAGCACAAGTAATGGGACCGTTCTCGTAGAACCGGCAATACAAGAAACTAGCCGTGTAGGCCATGTACTACAGTATCCTCCACAGTGGTGACCCCGAGATAAACGGAGTACTGGGTCGAATCTCGCGACAAAATTACTTTTTGCGCTTAAATAATTAATCGAAATCATATAAAACGCGGTTAAAGGCGTAATAATTGCAATAAATTCCTAATCGATCAATTTTAACATCGTCATAAACACGTGAACCGAGTAGGGTACAGGTATCACGCCACCAAAGTTGGCTACAATAACGGCACAAATCATGCCCGACCCAAGCACACAGTTAAACGAAGGAGACTCTGCTATCAACGACAGCAGAGATGGCGACAACGAAGATTCCAACGCCAACAGTAACGCAGGCGCAGGCAGCGCCGCCGCAAACAGCGACAGCGGCATACCGCAAATCAATGCCGTGTTCGGAAAATTACCGTTCCATAAGCTAAATTTCAAGTACAATATTGAATCATGGTTTATAAAAGTAGATGCATGGTTCGAATTGCACGGCTTCGGTATTCGCAAGGAGAAAGATAAATACACCGCCATAATCGCACACGCCGACGACTATGTCCTTGACCAAGTTTTTGATCTAGTTCGTAATCCTCCGAACACAGCACCGTACACCACGCTAAAAAAAGCCATTATCGAAAAATTCCACGCCACGAAGGACGAGTCCGTAATACAGCAATACTGGCTGAAACAGTTACCTGAATCTGCTCGAGCGGTTATTGCAGGCATGCTGCAGGCTCAACCAAGTACACCTCTGCACCAGCTCGCCATCACTGCAGATGCGGTACTCGACGCACTAAGCCGCGACTCAAGCACGACATCAACCCGTTCGCAGTCTGTAGACGCTATCGAAGCACCTGCCAGTCACGTCACCGCCTTGGAGAAACGTATCGAAAAACAAGACCGCGCCCTCGAGAAGCTAAATGCAAAATTAAGCCAGTTCATGTCACAAAACCACAGTCGTCAAGGAGAGCGCTCGCAAAGCAACGTCAAACGCTCAACCACACCGCACCGTAGCGCTAACGCAGACCAATCTCCGACATGCTGGTATCACCGGGAATATGGAACCCAAGTACGTAAATGCAGATGGCCGTGTGACTTTCCGACCAAAAAAACCGATACGTCAAAAAACTGAAAGCTGCCGCAACGATGACTCTCGACACCATCGGCAGCAAAGCACCATCGAGAAATCAATCACAATGCGAACTTGAGCTAAAATTTTCCGAATTCACCAAATCTAAATGTTTTTTCATCCTAGATAAAACTTCAAAACAACACTTTTTAATCGACACGAGAGCCGAGGTATCCGTTATCCCACCTACTCGTGCCTGCCGTTTGTCAAATGCTGAGGGCAAACCGCTGTATGCTGCAAATGGTACCGCCATCAAAACGTATGGGCAGACACGCCGCACACTTGACTTAGCTCTCCAGCGGAGGTTCACGTGGAACTTCATCATCGCCGACACAAAATACGCAATCATTGGCGTCGACTTCCTAAGCTATTTCAACTTAATTATCGATATCAGCAATATGACGCTTATAGATAAATCACAGAATCCATCCGGCATCTGTAGTTTTGAAACATCGACAAAAATCAATCATCAAAACGACTCTAGCGACGTGGACAATCTGATCAACGAATTCAGCAAAATAACCGATCCGAACACCATAGCCCCGTCAGCTATACAGACTGGGGTGACACACTGTATCGAAACTAAAGGGCCACCTGTGTTTGCTCGACCTAGACGTCTGGCACCAGAAAAGCTCAAAGTGGTCAAAGAGGAGTTTGAGTACCTCACTCGACTAGGTATTTGCCGTCCTTCGAAAAGCTCGTACGCTTCACCGTTGCACCTTGTAAGGAAGTCTAACGGGGAGTGGCGCCCATGCGGCGATTATCGTGCTTTAAACGCACAAACGGTACCGGATCGATACCCGCTACCGCATATACAAGATTTCACGCATTTTCTGTACAAGAAAGGCGTGTTCAGCAAAATCGATCTTAACCGAGCGTACCACCAAATACCTATCGAACCCAACGACGTTCACAAATCAGCAATAACCACGCCGTTTGGGTTATTTGAATTTATGCACATGACATTTGGTTTATGCAACGCCGCACAAACCATTCAAAGGTTTATGCACGCAGTTTTCCTAGGCCTCGATTTCGTGTTTGTATACATCGACGATGTGTGTGTAGCCTCTGAAGGCGTCAAACAGCACAGGCAACACTTGAGACAGGTGTTCGAACGCCTGCAGTAGCATCACCTTACAACATGGGTCGGCAGATTTGTAAATGCAGGTGTATAAGTGAGAACGCTTATACACGCGCTGTGATCGTCCGAACTATATTTTTAACATTCGCTGACCAAACAAGCGACACCCCCACGCGATGTGGTTTCGCCCCTTGCCCAGCGACGACTAAATCATTTGGTAAACAAAGAGCACAACGTGTCTGTGTGATGAATCCAACTTGTTTGACTGATCTTAAGATCTATGGGGCGCCGATACTTGCCTTACAATCAACCTAGCAAAATGTAAGTTCGCACAAACACAAATTGAGTTCCTCGGTCATGTGGTCACAACGCACGGCATCAAACCGCTGCCCTCCAAAGTAGAGGCTATCGCCAACTTTCCTTTGCCTGAAATTGACAAAGAATTGCGTCGATTTCTGGCAATGATAAACTTTTATCGTCGTTTTTTGCCAAATGCCGTGCAACACCAAATCCCGCTCGTAAAACTTATTCCTGGCAACAAGAAAAACGACACAACTCGCATAGCATGGACCGACGACACAAGGAATCACTTCAGCAAATGCAAACAGGCGTTGGCAAATGCAGCCCTTCTCGTTCACCCAGCACCTAACGCACAAATATCACTCAGCACGGACGCTAGCGACACGGCTGTTGGCGCAGCGCCACATCAAATTATTAATAATGAATTTCAACCATTAGCATTTTTCAGCCTCAAACTCACGGAAGCACAGAAAAGGTATAGTACCTACGACCGTGAACTGCTCGCAGCGTACCTCGCCATCAAACATTTTCGAGGCATGCTAGAAAGAAGACCATTCGAGGTGCGCACAGACCACAAGCCATTAATATACGCCTTTAAGCAAAAATACGACAAGGCGTCACCACGACAACTTCGACAGCTAGACTTCATCAGCCAATTCACAACGAACATTGTACACGTCGCTGGCGTCGAAAACACCACAGCAGATGCACTTTTACGCATCGAAGCGCTCGAATCAACCATCATCGGCTACGACCGAATCGCCGACGATCAAGGGAATTGCCCTGAGCTAAAAAAACTTATTGCCGATGGTACTTCATTGCAGCTCAAAAGAGTCCGTATGTTCGTCCATTTATACCGCAACCGCATCGAAAAAGCATCATACAAAAAATGCATAGCATCTCACACGGCGGTATACGCGCAACCACCAAACTCATCAAGACTCGATTCGTAAGGCCGAATATGGGTTCATGCATCGCCAAAGAAGTGCAACGCTGCATCAGCTGCCAAAAAGCTAAGGTCAGCAGACATGCGCGCTCGCCATTACAACAATACGAATTACCATCATGCAGATTCGAACACATAAACATCGACCTAATAGGACCACTACCACCATCGAACGAATATCAGTACTGCCTTACAATCATCGACCGGTACACTCGTTGGCCAGAAGCAGTGCCACTAAGAGACATATCAGCAGAGACTGTCGCCAAAAAACTCATCTCAGTTTGGTTCGCAAGATTTGGATTACAAGCACGCATCACAACCGACCAGGGGAGACAGTTCGAATCTCAACTTTTCAACGAACCCGCAGGCTAATGGTATCATCGAGCGCTGGCACCGCTCCCTGAAAACAGCGATTACGTGCCACGAACGTCAAGATTGGACAAACCGTCTACCATTGATTTTACTTGGGCTACGATCATCATTCAAGCCCGATATTGGAACAACATCAGCACAACTGGTCTACGGCACCACACTGCGTTTACCTGGACAGTTTTTCAATGATACCAGTGTTCCTTGCCCGCAATCCGAATTCGTCAAAGCACTCGCAGAAAAAATGCGGAAAATTCGTCCGGCTCAAACTGCAAATCACGATTCATCAAAACCTTTTGTATTCAACAAGCTGGCCGTCACGCATGTGTTTGTACGCAACGAAAAGGCGAAGCCAGCATTTCAACCTACATATGATGGTCCATACCCAGTTGTATCGAGACATCTGAAATACTTTACATTGAAAATCAATCACAACAACGTCAATGTAACCGTAGACCGCCTAAAGCCAGCATTCATCGAACTTCAACAACCATCGTCGCAATTAGATCAAACGCAGTCGTATGAACCGAAAATGGCACCTTCGTCTCAACAACATTCAGCTCCATCATCAACAACCTCACCCCCAGCAGCAAAAACGACTTCGCCGGAGTCACAAACAAATCGCGCTGGACGCAAAATAAGACTCCCCGTCCGCTTCCGGACTTGAAAGTCTGGGGGGAGCAATGTGGCAACCGGCCTTATCACAACTATAGTGGCAACCCCACCAACGAATGAACATATAAAACGGAATGACAAAGTGCAAGGAAAATGCACTTAACGGCATACAAATTCCACACAGTCTTTTTCTACACGCGAAGCGATCGACACACCGGTGAAATCAAAATTCAATCAAATTTATCTATTCATTTTTATTAATACTCAAAATATTAAAGTTTTTGTTGTAAATTTAATTTCTTTAAATAAAAGGTTTGACTACAGTATCCTCCACATGATCCTTTAGGGTCCCCAACGGCAACACTGATCTAAAATTTTGGTTTTTTTCTTAATACCCAACAAACACAGTCTCTAATGCAGTGTTCATGCTCAAATTTAAATGCTGCGTTTACCATTTTCGGACATACATTTCTAATATGCGTTCATGCTGCCGCATTTCTAATGCATTTAGCTGACGGTTGCAGGTTATGAGCATGTTTACAAAAAGTCGAACTTTTTTTATACATTTGGTCTCTTTATATTGTTTCACAAGCATCACTTTAATTGTAGTTTCACTTTTTTAAATTTTATTTGAACACAAGCGCGAATTTGCTAGTTTTTCAAAAAAATAAATTTTTCAATTGTTTACGAATGGCAGAGAATGGAACATGTCAAGAAAGTCACTAGTGATGGAACTTCGAAACGATTATTTCGGAGCAGAATACAGGATGTACATGAGGATTAATAATGTTAATGCAAAAACAATGTAGCATTTAGTTGCTTTTGGTGTCAGAATTTGTATGAAAAATGACAAAGTAAATCCTAAGTTTCGGGCTTAATGCTAAAATGCAAAATGCTGGCGCAGCATGAACAGGCAATAACGTTAGAGAAATGCTCGTCTTTACGTAATACGGCTGATACATGAGCGCAAATTCCGAATTAACTGCGCTTTTGGGAGTTAACTTGAGCATAATCTTCATTATAAACTCCCAATAATTAATACGGCTGATACATTAGCGCAAATTCCGAATTAACTGCGCTTTTGGGAGTTAACTTGAGCATAACCTTCATTATAAACTCCCAAAAATTTTTAAGATTTGAGCAGTTTTAAAAAATTTGCACTGGCAACACTCTGTACATAAATAGACAACAACACCAAGAGACACTAGGAAATTAAGGGTAGCTGACAGATAGGCGTCGCGCTGGTTTCTAAGATCCGACTTTCGACTACCAGATGTCGCTGAGGTAGGTAAGAATGTAGTGCAATAACAACCAAAGTAGTAATTCTCAATACTCTTAATCTTCATTTTTGTGTGTATCAGGGTAAAATTTGGATCTGATTAAAGAAGATTTATTGGAGATAATCTCCGTGTGTGTATCCATAGCATAAGAAGATTTGAGCAGTTTTAAAAACTTTGCACTGGCAACACTCTTTACATAAATACACAAGAACAGCAAGAAACACTAGGAAATTAAGGTAAGCTGACAGATAGGCGTCGCGCCGGTTGGTAAAATCTGACTTTCGATAGCTAGATGAAGAAAGAAGATTTATTGGAGATAATCTCCGTGTGTGTATCCATAGCATTAGATAACTAGGGTAATTCTCTATTCGAAGGCAACCGTAGAGAACTACACTAGAACTCGATTCGAGAGAGGTTATCGAACTAGCCAAGGCGAGTATTTGCAAATTCACATTAGAATCCAATTAGAGAATGACATTAGAATTCGACTGGAAAACTATAGTTTTCTCGATTTGAGAATTGTGTCCCATTTTGTTATAGAACGCTGTGATTCTCGCGTGTTTCTTGAGTCGTCCTCTAACGTTAGAGATCGGAGAATGGGGCTAGTTTTCGAATGTGCCTCGCTGCGAAATCTAGCTTCATGGTTTCTTCGGTATCTTGCTTTACCCCAATTTTTTGCAACATCTGTATGCGTCTAAAAATAAAACCCAAACTAAATTATGGTTCGTTGACCCCGGAAAAATTGTTAAAATAAAATTGTTTTTTACAACTATCGATCTCTTTACAAACCACCCTCTGGAGTGAAAACCTAGGGTGACCGGAAAAATCTGACTTCAGATTCGGAATCAGGGATTTTCAACATTTTTTCCTCGAAACAGCCTGCGTGAATTCTGACATGACGCATTCGATTGGGTTAAAAAGTTTGATAGCCACTGGCAGTGTACACTTTTGCAATGATGCGCCTAAAAGTAGGCAATGAATAAGAATACGCATTAACCTTTAATTGAGACACAGCATACATTATAAAAATACGACTTACTATTTTTGTATGCAAAATATTTGATTTTTATTAGTCTGCTTTCATATTCGCCCAGCAATATTTTACATAATTTTCACGCATAATTATTATATTTTATAATTAATTTCTTTTTAATGTTACAATGCAAAATAAATATTGTTGTAGTATGTATGTAATAAAAATATGATAAATCAAGTTATACACATAACTGCTTTTGCATAAACGCACACTGATTTCAGTTATAAAATCAATACAACTGCTGAAAAAAAAACTTTAAACACAATTATAAAATAAGCACAAAACTTAAAAAATTTAAATGCAGAAACGTTAAATTAAATTGATTTTGTTAGTTGCTAAAACAAAAAAATTGCTGACACTATAGAGCTTATTAAGAGATTTAAAAAAAAATAGTTATAAAGCAAAAGTGAAACAAATTATTGGCATCTGTTGATACAGTAATTAGTAAGTATATTCAAATAAGGAAGTGCAGTTTAGCCATTGCTGGCAGTTATTTCTTTCTTGTTGCCGGTGGGATAGTATAGGACCGACAGCTGCACTATTTGGCGTTCTTAGTTGTGTATAAAAATGCGTAGAAATATCTTTGGAGTAATTATTTAAATGTATGTATCTCGTTTATAAACTAAGCAAACGGCAGCATAAGTGAGTTATGTTATTATCTATTAATGTAGTCGTTGCATGTTTTTCTTCTTCCTTCTCCAGTAGTAGAACCATACAAGTTTTAAACTTAAATAGTTTCCACTTCCCAAACTTTGGTGTTGCAATCTTGACCAGTAGAGATCACAGTATTGTTGTCTAACCACACTAAACGTGTAATTTGCGATTGTGGATGAGCATCTGAAACGCAAAAGTAGTAAGTTAAATTAAAGCATACACATGCGAAAAAAAAAGCTGAACTACTCACTTTTAATGATGGTATGTTTGGCTGGATTGTTAACAGACCAAATAATGATAGTAGTATCTAGCGAACCACTAGCAACCAGCAGCGAATTGGGTGACCAAGCTACCGTATTGACGCGCGCATTGTGGAAACCCCATTCTTTGTTGTGTGGTGGCTAAAGAAAAGTATAAAAAAAAATATGAAAAAATTTGATAAATGTCTAATTGTCACTTCACATCACCCACCTTATATTCTTCCACAGCATAGAGTATGACTTTACGATTCGCATCGCATGCCACCAAATATTTATTATCAGGTGAGTACGCACAATCCGTTACCGGTCCTAGATGCTGTAGCTCGGTCTTCTCTTCCAATTTAGTACCTTTCAGTGAGTATATGTGCACTTTGTGGTCATCACCGGTTACAGCAACATCTAATGTTTCAGCATTGGCTGAAATTGAGCTAGCCTCATACTTGATGGGCAGTGAGAAGACCTTTTTATTGTCTTGCACAAGCGTTATTTCTTTAACGCAAGCTAACGCTATTATATTCTCGTTGCGGAAAATGGCCAATCCGCGTGGTTGGCAGTTGAGCTTGACAACGTAGTCGCTGTAGGTGTTGCCTTCGATACTGATTTGGCGTAGGCTATCATCAATGCCGCAAGTATAGACGTTATCGCCCCATGCAGCAATGCCGTTTATCTGTAAAAGTTGTTGGACAATGTTATTGCTTGGTTGCAGATAAAATGTTTCTTTTTTGAATCTTTTAGTAGTATTAGATAACCCGAAACGGCTTGTGCGCTGGGTTTGGGACTCGCCACGTAAAAAACTTAATTCCAATGAAAACTAATGTACCAAAGCCTCGGATGAGAACCCCCCGGCAAAGTTCACTCCTGTGGACGAGCGTCTCGCTTCGATCCGTATCAGGGCGAGGTTTTTCAACATAACATTTATCTGCGCCTATGCGCCGACTGAGGAGACGGACGATGCAGAGAAGGACTCCTTCTACGATAAACTTGAACAGACTTATGATCGCTGCCCCTAGCATGATATCAAAATCGTGCTCGGCTACTTTAATGCCAAGATGGGCAAGGAAGGAGTCTTTGGTCCTACAGTTGGACAATTCGGTCTCCACGATATACCATCCCCCAACGGCACTAGATTGATTGACTTCGCCGCTGCTCGCAATATGGTCATCAGTAGTACCAGGTTCCAGCATAAGCGAATACACCAAGCCACATGGCTGTCCCCTGATCAAAGAACTAGAAACCAGATTGATCATGTCATGATCGACGGCAGACACAGCTCCACCGTTCTGGATTTGCGTACCCTACGTGATCCCAATATCAACTCGGACCACTATCTTGTTGCAGCCAAGATACGCACACGCCTCTGTGCAGCGAAGAAAGTGCGCACAGTAACGGAAGGAAGTTTTGACGTCGAGAAGCTGCGCACGACACAGACAGCTGATAATTTCTCCACTCTACTCTCACACCTGCTATCGGAGAGCAATCCTCGACCTAACGATGTTACCGAGCAATTGAAGCATATCTCTAACTCATTACGTACCGCCGCTGAGGCCACTATAGGGTTTCAGCGAGCCCGCAAGAACAACTGGTACGATGAGGACTGCCTCGGACAAAAAGGACGCTGCATACAGGGAGACGTTGCGAACGGGCGTAACCCGCAGTGTATGGCAACGCTATAGTGAGGCGAGGAAGGAAGAGAGGCACCTTTTCAGAAAAAAGAAACGTGAAACCGAAAGGCGTGAGTGTGAGGAGCTTGAGATGCTGGCTGACAGGAATGATGCCCGAAAATTCTATGAAAAGATCCGGCGGATGACGGAAGGTTAAAAGACCGGGGCAAGATCCTGTAAGGACAATAATGGCGACCTGGTAACCGACGTACAGAATGTACTTAAATTATGGAGGGAGCACTTCTCCTCACTGCTAAATTGCGAGGGAGTCGTCGAACCCGATACCCCAATCCCTGACGATGGAAAAGTCGTCCCACCACCTGACTATGATGAAGTGAGGAGAGCTATATCTCGGCTCAGAAACAACAAATCGCCTGGGAAAGACGGACTACCCGCCGAGCTGTTCAAACACAGAGGCGAAGAGCTGGTAAAAAGCATGCATAAGCTCTTATGCAGAATATGGTCAGATGAGTGCATGCCTCCAGATTGGAATTTAAGTGTGCTCTGCCCAATCCACAAGAAAGGCGATCCCGCTAACCCCACCAAATACCGCGGAAACAGTCTTCTTAATATCGCATATAAGGTTCTTTCTAGCGTATTGTGTGAAAGACTGAAACCCATCGTAGACAAACTGATTAGACCTGGTAAGTCTACCATCGACCAGATTTTCACGATACGCCAAATCCTGGAGAAGACCCATGATAAAAGAATCGACACTCACCATCTCTTTGTCGATTTTAAAGCCGCTTTTGACAGCTCAAAAAGGAGTCGCCTGTACGCCGCCATGTCTGAATTTGACCTCCCTGCAAAGCTTATACAGCTCTGCCAAATGACGTTGAGCAAAACCAACAGCTCTGTCAGAATCGGGAAGGACCTCTCTGAGCATTTGAAACCAAACGAGGCTTCAGACAGGGCGACTCCCTTTCGTGAGATTTCTTTAACCTGATGCTGGAGAAGATAATTCGAGCAGCAGAGCTAAACCGCAATGGCACAATCTTTACAAGAGCGTTCAATTACTGGCGTATGCCGATGATATTGATATCATTGGCCTTAACAACCGCGCCGTAAGCGCTGCCTTCTCTGGACTGGATAAAGAAGCGAAAAAAGTGGGTCTTGCGGTCAACGAGGACAAGACGAAGTATTTGCTGTCATCAAAGAAAGAATCGGCGCACCTGCGCCTTGGCAGCCACGTCACTGTTGATAGTTACAAATTTGAAACTGTGAGGGACTTCGTCTATTTGGGAACCAGCATTAACACCGAAAATAATATCAGTCTAGAAATCCAACGGAGAATCACTCTTGCGAACAAGTGCTACTTTGGACTGAGTAGGCAATTGAGAAGTAAAGTCCTCTCTCGAAGAACAAAGATCACGCTCTATAAGTCTCTCATCATACCTGTCCTGATGTATGGCTCAGATTCATGGACAATGTCAAGAGAAGATGAGATGGCCCTTGGAGTATTTGAGAGAAAAGTTCTCCGGAAGATTTATGGTCCTTCCCGTGATGCCGACGGCGAGTATCGAAGGAGATTTAACGATGAGCTGTACGAGCTTTACGCAGATCTGACCATAGTCCAGCGAATTAAAGCCCAAAGGCTCCGCTGGCTGGGTCACGTCATGCGAATGGACAAAGAAGCTCCAGCCCAGAAGGTTTTCCAATCGTCACCCGAATTCGGCAGCAGAGGAAGGGGGAGGCCTCGACTGAGATGGAAACAACAGGTGGAGGATGACTTGAACTCCCTTGGGGTTTCCAATTGGCGTCAGTTATCGCTAAAAAGGAATGACTGGCGTGCTTTGATAGGCGACGGCCAAAATCGCTTAGGCGGTTAAGCGCCAATAAATGATGATGATGATGAGAGAGCGCCAATTCGCTGCAAGTTATTGCTGGAGATTTTTCGTCCAGCAGAAATTAGCAAGCAGGAACAGCTGATCGGTGACATAGCAAAACAACAACAAAACATGTAAATTCAAATTGTTAGCCAATCAGAAACGTAACCGCTGTTTTGTCTGCAAGCTTCTACTGATTCCTGTTCGACGAAAAATTAGCAGAAATGAGATTTTGACAGCTTTTTACAAGACTCTCTTCTGCTGACAGTTCTTTGCTGGATTTTTGAAGAAACATACCTCATATGTATCTCGTTTATTTTGTGCCGTTAATTAAGCTTAGTACAAACCGGGTATATTTCCTTGAAGTTGCAACCAAAAGGCACATTTCCAAATTATAAGGTTAAAAAATATATGTATACAAGAGTTAAGAAAAACTAAACTTATTGTTGGGGTCAATTTAGAGATACTCAAAAACTTTAAATTTTGCCGTTTGCCAGTTTTTGCGATTTCGAATAATTTTAAAAAATGGAAATACGGCATTTTGTTTAATAACTCTTTAAATACACTGCTCGACAAATTTTGATCATCTTTAGTCTCCAAGAATAAAATAGACCTTTCCCAAAGTAAAACTTCCTCCTGATTCAGTTTGCTGTGGCAGATTTAGTCTCCGAGATATCGATGAAAATATGAAAATTCCCATTTTTGCAGGACACTATTTCATACAGGTACGTCAAAAATTTTATATTTTTCATTTTTCCGATTTAAACTGTTGGCCACTATGCCAAAAAAATTTCAGATTTAACCACTTTAAAATCAGAAAAATTCTATGGACGAAAAAAAGTTAGCCCTCCTATGTTGTAGGTAATTTAATTACAAAAAATTTAAGCACGCCAGTACAACATTGTGATTTGCCCTTGACTTTACAAGCCACGTTTTTTTTTGAAAGTCCTCAATCAAGAATTTTCTATTATTACCCGACAAGTTTTCGAAAATTTCCATATACTTGACATTTGATAGATGATCCCTATGTAGAATTTTATTAGGCAATCTATGCTAAGAATGTGACCTAAACAAATTTTGAGTTGTAACGGTTTTTGATTTATGGTGCGATATGTTAATATTTTCGCTATTACCTTCTCGATTTTTATGACCTTTGATTTCGTTTTGAGGAGATGAATTACCCTTTTAACCAATGCAAAAATAATTAATGTCGACATTAAGGTGATTGAGTTATTACTAACAAATTTTTTTATTTCTTATTTTATGAAGACAAAAGATGTTTATGAGAATCAGTATAATGTATAAATCAACAGTTTAAACCGAAAAAATTAAAGATACAAATTTTGTATGTACCTATATGAAAAATTTGTTTGCAAAATTGAGAATTTTCATATTTTCACAGATATCTCGGAAACTAGATCTGCCACAGAAAAATGGATGTGATATTAGGAATCTGGAGAACATTTTACATTGTAGAAAATGTACTTATGTATATCCTTGGAGTTTTTTTTTGTCGAGTAGTGATATTAAAATTTGAGACATTTTATTTCGGTGTATCTGCTGTGCCAACACTATTGTCCGGCATAGTATATTTTTTCGGAATTTGCTGTGTGATTTCAAAGTGTGCTCCACCATTTTTTGTTTCGATGAAAAAATCGCCTTCTCGAGACAAATAAATTGGTATATCACACATTAAAATCCCACAATAAATGGCGAAGATGTGAAAAAGAATGGTAGTCTAGCTATTACCCTATCTTTCGTCAACCCTTTTTATTTTAAAGTGAAATCTTGACTACGTAAAACATTGCATCCTTTCGTCCTAATTCTAACTGGAGCGTAACAATGTTCCAGGAATTTTTAATTTTTCTTCGCAGTGTGCAGCTGCCACAACATTGAATGTTTTAGCGTACCGCATGACTACTTTGTCACTATTTATAGCCTGCTGAGTGCATTATGCAATGTTCAATTTGTGACCTTTCGCACTTACGAAAAAAAACACAATTTGATGGCCACTAAAGTAGTAGCATATACTGTTACCATGTCGTGCCCGGATTTTCTCATGAGAAACACATACATGCAAATGTGCATATTTAGGTATGTTATATTTTAAATGTTCAAGTACACAGCCATATTGAACGTATTCCTTTCTGTCAGGAACTATTGAAGTAGGATTCATACATATTCGTGAGTAATGTTGAATCCGTTATTTTAATGTAAGTACATTAGTGTGACCGCAAGTTATATGGAATTTTTTTTTTTCGTATTTTCACTTGACAAACCCCTTAGATTTATTCCAAATTAGAAAAAAAAATATATATAAAAAATTTTAGATCGTTTGCATAATTGGTCGTACTTTGAGCCCACAAAGCTTGCTAATAGTGCTTTTATACTGCACCAAATTTGGCGAATGAGTCTTTCCAAACCTGTTTGTACTGGCAAATTTACATTTGGCTTCACCTTCCCTGCAAGAATCTAAAAGCCACCGAAAGAAAATGTACTACCGTGATGTTTTAAACACCTGTCATCATCATCATTTCTTGGCGCTTAACCGCCTAAGCGATTTTGGCCGTTGCATATCACAGCACGCCAGTCATTCCTTTTTAGCGATAACTGACGCCAATTGGAAACCCCAAGGGAGTTCAAGTCATCCTCCACCTGTTGTTTCCATCTCAGTCGAGGCCTCCCCCTTCCTCTGCTGCCGAATTCAGGCGACGATAGGAAAACCTTCTGTGCTGGAGCTTCTTTGTCCATTCGCATAACATGGCCCAGCCAGCGGAGTCTTTGGGCTTTAATTCGCTGGACTATGGTCAGATCTGCGTAGAGCTCGTACAGCTCATCGTTAAATTTCCTTCGATACTCGCCGTTGGCATCACGGGAAGGACCATAAATCTTCCTGAGAACTTTTCTCTCAAATACTCCAAGGGCCATCTCATCTTCTCTTGACATTGTCCATGAATCTGAGCCATACATCAGGACAGGTATGATGAGAGACTTATAGAGCGTGATCTTTGTTCTTCGAGAGAGGACTTTACTTCTCAATTGCCTACTCAGTCCAAAGTAGCACTTGTTGGCAAGAGTGATTCTCCGCTGGATATCTAGACTGATACTATTTTCGGTGTTGATACTGGTTCCCAAATAGACGAAGTCCCTCACAGTTTCAAATTTGTAACTATCAACAGTGACATGGCTGCCAAGGCGCAGGTGCGCCGATTCTTTCTTTGATGACAGCAAATACTTCGTCTTGTCCTCGTTCACGGCAAGACCCACTTTTTTCGCTTCCTTATCCAGTCCAGAGAAGGCAGCGCTTACGGCGCGGTTGTTAAGGTCAATGATATCAATATCATCGGCATACGCCAGCAATTGCACGCTCTTGTAAAAGATTGTACCATTGCGGTTTAGCTCTGCTGCTCGAATTATCTTCTCCAGCATCAGATTGAAGAAATCGCACGAAAGGGAGTCGCCCTGTCTGAAGCCTCGTTTGGTTTCAAATGGCTCAGAGAGGTCCTTCCCGATTCTGACGGAGCTGTTGGTATTGCTCAACGTCATTTGGCAAAGCCGTATAAGCTTTGCAGGGAAGTCAAATTCAGACATGGCGGCATACAGGCAACTCCTTTATGCGCTGTCAAAAGCGGCTTTGAAATCGACAAAGAGATGGTGAGTGTCGATTCTCTTATCATGGGTCTTCTCCAGGATTTGGCGTATCGTGAAAATCTGGTCGATGGTAGACTTACCAGGTCTAAAGCCACACTGATAAGGTCCAATCAGTTTGTCTACGATGGGCTTCAGCCTTTCACACAACACGCTAGAAAGAACCTTATATGCGATATTAAGAAGACTAATTCCGCGGTAGTTGGTGCGGTTAGCGGGATCGCCTTTCTTGTGGATTGGGCAAAGCACACTTAAATTCCAATCCGGAGGCATGCATTCGTCTGACCATATTCTGCATAAGAGCTGATGCATGCTTTTTACCAGCTCTTCGCCTCCGCGTTTGAACAGCTCGGCGGGTAGTCCGTCTTTTCCAGGCGCTTTGTTGTTTTTGAGCCGGGATATAGCTATCCTCACTTCATCATAGTCAGGTGGTGGGACGACTTTTCCATCGTCAGGGATTGGGGTATCGGGTTCGACGTCTCCCTCGCAATTTAGCAGTGAGTAGAAGTGCTCCCTCCATAATTTAAGTACACTTTGTACGTCGGTTACCAGGTCGCCATTATTGTCCTTACAGGAGCTTGCCCCGGTCTTAAAACCTTCCGTCATCCGCCGGATCTTTTCATAGAATTTTCGGGCATCATTCCTGTCAGCCAGCATCTCAAGCTCCTCACACTCACGCCTTTCGGCCTCACTTTTCTTTTTTCTGAAAACACCTGTAGATTAATAATAAAAGAAGGGTCCAGAAGGCTTCTGTCTTTTTCTTGTAGAATTCGCCCATTTTCTTAAAAAAACTAGTTGAAATTTTTATTTACAGCTGTGCATAGTGTAAAAGTTATCACACGTCAATTACCCTTTAAGGTTCTTGCTGGGCAATTATAAATGTGGAACACTGGCAGGGTTGCTATTTTGAGGAACTGTGGATTGTATTGTTCGGAAAATGAGGTCAAATGTGATGGGGTTCCAAATTTCGAAAATGAGATTTATATGGAAAAAAGCGCAAAATTTGGTGCGGTGTAAATGTACTATAAAAATGCAATTTTTCTCACTATGGCTCTCTTAAATTGTTCTTAACTTCAGTAATATTTATTTTATTGAAAAACTTTATTCACAATTATTCTAGGGACATATCTGATAAACAATGTTTCTCTGTATTAGTTTTTTGTAACATTAATATTTAATCTAGAAAAAACCAATTTAAAAAATAACAGCGAAATTTTCAAATATCTTCGCATTCTTTGCCTGATGATTACAGTAGTTTACAAATACCCACCAAACCAAGACTTCCGAAATAGTCGGATATCAGATTTTTATGAAGAAAATTGAAATAACTTCGACTTAAATAATTCGTAATCATTTCGTTAAGTAAAAGTGTAACAAAAAATGTATGTATCAGTACAAAAAAAAAAAGTTATGAAATGAAAGCTGTTGACTATTGCCTGAAGAATTTCAGTGTACTCTGTAGCTGAGTGGATAGCACTTGAGTACAAGTATGCAGGCCAGTCGGTTCGATGCCTGCCAAAACCTTTTCAAATTTTAAATTTTTTTATTTTCAACTAGCGATTTTGTTTCGAAAAATTTGTAACGAAGTCGCGTCAACCCTCTCATACAAATTTCTAAGAAAATTCGAAAATAAGTCGGTTCCGATTTCGGAAAAATCTTTCGACGCAACGTAAAGACATCGGAAAAAAGTCTAAATTAATTGTTTAGTGGGTACTAATTTATTTGAAAAAATACCAAGATATTCATGTATATGGGTGAATTGGAACTGGTATGCCGAGCTGTGAACATATTTTTAAAAATTTATGTATGGGCAGGTTTTTGAGATATTTGGTGTTATTTAGGTATCACTTCATTCAAAAATTCTTTTCGGCAATAATACAAAAGCGATGGACGCAAGAGGTACGTTGTGCGAAAGGATATTAAAATACGCTTCCAACGACGTATAATATGTAGGGGTGGATCAAACCATCGCTGAGCGATTTCTGGTCAAACCCTGCAAAAATCGAGAGTACTCTATTTCCTATCCAAAGTGTTCTTCAATTGGAGCATCAGGGTATTCCAAATGTAATAATTTTTCATATAAAAATTGTGCTCCAATTAATATTGCGATGTCCTAGGACTGGACCACTTACTCCAACCTTCGCTTTCTTTCTGCTACCCCTTAGAGTACTCCAATGTTGTTACTCCTTGGAGTATCTACTGTCAGAGCACCTTGCAAACTACTCCAATTTTATTACTCCTTGGAGTAACTACTATAATAGTACTTTGCAATGAACTCCAATGTTGTTACTCCTTGGCAGAGCGATAGTGTCGTGATTTTCGTCGATAAGTCACGGGCAATGATCGGCTATCAAAAAGCTGAAGGTGGTCAATAAATTAGAACACATAATCCAACGATTTTTGCAGGAAAGTCGAAATTTAGTCGAAATTTAACGATTTGTTTAAACTTTTTTTTTTTATGCGAAGTTGTAAAAATCTTTAACATTTTCTCAAATTTGTGTGCATAATAACAAACACTTTAAGCATAATATTACCAAGATCTAGGAAAACTGTATTTTTGGTGATTTTCTTTGCAAATTTCAACATTTGAATGTGCGCCTCAAATAACGTTGTAATCGGCATTTTTTCAAAATGCGTTTTTTTTGCGGATTCTTGTTCTAACGGCAGTTTTCCATAATTCTCAAAAAATAGAGATCTATTTACAGTATTTTTTGGACTCCAAGCCCAAAGAGTGAGCTATTTTTAGCTAGTGATATAATGGCGACATCAAACAGTTTTTTGCTTCTAACAAACATTTTATATTTTGTCGTTTACAGCGTTATTTGAGGCGCACATTCATTTTTAAATTTAACTAAATTGTAACAGGTCGATGTCTGTATAAGGTAGATATTTAAAAAAATTCGCGATGTCAATCACAAACTTCAGTTTAACATTTGATTAAATACAAAGATACTGATTTTTTTTTATTTCACCATTATAATAGTTTTGCCTAGTGTTTTTATTCATGTATGTATGTACATAAATACTTAAAAAATATGTGTAAAAATATATCGACGACTGAGTGGATGATCACTCTGTTTCAAAATATTTTTCAAAAACGTCCTAGATAGGTTGTTTTTGAATCAAATTCTTAGATAGAGCGTTGCGGGAAAAATGTATTAAAGAGAGTTATTTAAACAAATTTTGATATCGCCGTGCCTTACGAAAACTAACACTCAAATTTTGTGTCTGAAGAATACTAACACTTTATTTTGTGTCTGACGAAAAGTAACACTTTCAGTTTTTCTCTGAAGAAAATGTACTAGCCAAAAGTGTTAGTTTTCGTCAGACATAAATTGAAAGTGTTCTGTAAGAAGACTAACACTTTTATTTTGTGTCTGACGAAAACTAACACTTTCAATTTGTGTCTGACGAAAACTAACATTTTATTTTGTGTCTGACGAAAAGTAACACTTTCAGTTTTTCTCTGAAGAAAATGTACTAGCCAAAAGTGTTAGTTTTCGTCAGACACAAAATAAAAGTGTTAGTTTTCGTCAGATACAAATTGAAAGTGTTATTTTTGTCAGACACAAAATAAAAGTGTTAGTCTTCTTACAGAAGTTGAAAAGTGTTAGTTTTCGTAAAAAATTTTAAAAGTGTTAGTTTTCGTATGGCACGTCGATATAGGGAGTTTTTGAAAAATATTTTGAAATAGGGCGACATGTCACCCAGTCGTCGATACATATCTTATAAGCTTTAGATGTATAAGTACACACCATGTACAAAGTACGTACCATGTACAAAGTACATACCATGTACAAAGTACATTTACAAATATATAAAAAAATAAAAAAGGAATAAAATAAAAAGCCAAAAAATACCGTTTTATTGTTTTTCGTGCGTGTCGTGTTTTAATTTTTCCCCGTGCGTGTTAGTGCGTTTTTCGAAAATCTGTTTCGTGAAAGTATCGTGTCGTGTGCAAAAATCATGCACGCGCCCACCTCTAATCGAGTATACAGATCGGTGGGTATTGAAAGGGAGAGCGCGTTAGTATACATAGCTCAAAATTTAAGATTTTTTAATTAGCTCCCTAGATCTAGGTGTGCGATATCGTTGAAAATATAAACTTTTTAATAGACAAAAAACTAAATTTAGAAATCCAGAAGTGCTCTGCAAAAAACCTTGGATTATGTGATTACGTCCCTGCAAAAATCGTTGGATTATGTGTTCCAATTTTTTGATATTGTATACCTCATCAGACCACCTTCAGCTTTTTGAAAGTCGATCATTGCTTGTGCCTTATTGACAGAAATCACGACACTGTCGCTCTAGCAGTACATACTCCAAGGAGTAACAACATTGGAGTACATTGCAAAGTACTCTGACTGTAGGTACTCCATGGATTAGCTGAAACAAAGCGAAGGTTGGAGTAGGTGGTCCAGTCCTAGGACATCGCAATGTTAATTGGAGCACAATTTTTATACGAAAAAGCATTACATTTGGAGTACTCTGATGCTCCATTTGGAGTACTCTTTGGATAGGAAATAGAGTACTCTCGATTTTTGCAGGGTGTGAATGATGATGGCGTGAAGATGGCGAGGATGCAATTATATTTATATAATTTGGTACATTTTTTTTTCTTTGGCACAAAAATGAAGGCAAGTGGCATCTGCCTGGATCGCTGTACATTTATGTACGTTCATGTGAGAGTAATGAGCGTGGAAAGGGGTGGGAGTGGATTTCAGGCGCACAGTTTTTGCGGGAAAGTGTTTGTCGGAGTTTCGATGACTGCGCAATTTGCAAGGTAAGGTTTTTTCTCCTTGCTTCACGCATATATATATATATGATGTTTGGGAATTTAAACATTTGATTTGAGTAATACCATGCAAAGAATCCACACATTAGGGCGATGCAGTATATTTATATGTTTTTTCTTTTAAACAAATTTTTTTTAAAGCTTATTTTTTGAAAATTACAATTTTGGTGTTGAGATCAAAATTTTTAATTCTATATAATTAACTTCTCTTTTTAGTTTGAAAAATACATTTTCTGCTTAGAAAGTATACTTTTTCAATATTACAAAAAAATCGAAAAAGCTTAGCACATCAAATTATCAAAGTAGAAAAGGTGTTTTCATACAAAAAAGTGGAGTTACTCAAGTAAAACGGTACTTTAGTAAAAGTTCGTATGGTATTTCCCTGCAAAAAATGCGATTAGTCCGGGATCACTCGCAGAGGAATAGTAAACTACTATGTTTTTTAATTTCTTTTAGATGGAATAAATTGGCCGCATTTGTTCAAGCATGTCTTATGAAGAGACTAATTGTACCCTTTTTATACCAGAATGGGTATAAATGTATACTACTTGCAGGACACCTGACTTCAATTCTCGGCAGAGGCAAAAATTGAAAATTTTTTTTTTAATCTTTTTGTTTTAAAGCAAGGAGAACTAAAAAAATCAGAGTTCTGGCAATCTAGGTGTCTACCATAACGCCAGCAACTACTTATACTTGTCAGCGTCTAATTACAGCTTTGCTCTAAATGAGACAATTGGGGATATTTTTCTGGCCAATCTTCAACTGTATGAAAAATATAAATATAAGTGAATTAAACGGTGACAGGTAACAAGGTCAATGGAAATAGTGTCAATTGACATTATTTCGCATTATAAATGGAAATAGTGTCAATTGACATTATTTCGCATTATAAATGGAAATAGTGTCAATTGACACTATTTCAATTTTGCAAAGAGAAGTAAAGTCAACAGCAATTTGGCAATATTGTCATTGATTTTATTTCCTAATTGAAATGGAAGTAGCGTCAACATTGCTTACGACATGTCAACTAAACATCACGTGATGTTTAAGTGGGATGATGTGATTTACAAAAAGCGTCCCATCTAATTTTTCACTACGTAGTTATCATGCCGTCCCGCGTCCCGCGCCCCGCGCCCGCGGTTTCCCGCCGCGTCGTGGAACCACTGGTCTGGGCCGAGAACGTGTATATGATATGGACGACATACTTTCAAAGAAAGAACTTGATTCCAATAATAATTTTGAATTTTTCCCCAGCCCTTCTATAAAAGAGTACTTTAACGACATGTTGGACTTTTTTGATTCACTTTTGACTAAACTTAATTATAAACTGATCAATGGTTATATACATTAAAGGGGGTTCTCATCCGAGGCTTTGTATATTTTTTCATTGGAATTAAGTTTTTTACGTGGCGGGTCCCAAACCCAGCGCACAACCCGTTTCGGGGTTTGGAGGGAGCACTTCTCCTCACTGCTAAATTGCGAGGGAGACGTCGAACCCGATACCCCAATCCCTGACGATGGAAAAGTCGTCCCACCACCTGACTATGATGAAGTGAGGATAGCTATATCCCGGCTCAAAAACAACAAAGCGCCTGGAAAAGACGGACTACCCGCCGAGCTGTTCAAACGCGGAGGCGAAGAGCTGGTAAAAAGCATGCATCAGCTCTTATGCAGAATATGGTCAGACGAATGCATGCCTCCGGATTGGAATTTAAGTGTGCTTTGCCCAATCCACAAGAAAGGCGATCCCGCTAACCGCACCAACTACCGCGGAATTAGTCTTCTTAATATCGCATATAAGGTTCTTTCTAGCGTGTTGTGTGAAAGGCTGAAGCCCATCGTAGACAAACTGATTGGACCTTATCAGTGTGGCTTTAGACCTGGTAAGTCTACCATCGACCAGATTTTCACGATACGCCAAATCCTGGAGAAGACCCATGATAAGAGAATCGACACTCACCATCTCTTTGTCGATTTTAAAGCCGCTTTTGACAGCGTAAAAAGGAGTTGCCTGTATGCCGTCATGTCTGAATTTGACTTCCCTGCAAAGCTTATACGGCTTTGTCAAATGACGTTGAGCAATACCAACAGCTCCGCCAGAATCGGGAAGGACCTCTCTGAGCCATTTGAAACCAAACGAGGCTTCAGACAGGGGGACTCCCTTTCGTGCGATTTCTTCAATCTGATGCTGGAGAAGATAATTCGAGCAGCAGAGCTAAACCGCAATGGTACAATCTTTTACAAGAGCGTGCAATTGCTGGCGTATGCCGATGATATTGATATCATTGGCCTTAACAACCGCGCCGTAAGCGCTGCCTTCTATGGACTGGATAAGGAAGCGAAAAAGTGGGTCTTGCCGTGAACGAGGACAAGACGAAGTATTTGCTGTCATCAAAGAAAGAATCGGCGCACCTGCGCCTTGGCAGCCATGTCACTGTTGATAGTTACAAATTTGAAACTGTGAGGGACTTCGTCTATTTGGGAACCAGTATCAACACCGAAAATAATATCAGTCTAGAAATCCAGCGGAGAATCACTCTTGCCAACAAGTGCTACTTTGGACTGAGTAGGCAATTGAGAAGTAAAGTCCTCTCTCGAAGAACAAAGATCACGCTCTATAAGTCTCTCATCATACCTGTCCTGATGTATGGCTCAGATTCATGGACAATGTCAAGAGAAGATGAGATGGCCCTTGGAGTATTTGAGAGAAAAGTTCTCCGGAAGATTTATGGTCCTTCCCGTGATGCCAACGGCGAGTATAGAAGGAAATTTAACGATGAGCTGTACGAGCTCTACGCAGATCTGACCATAGTCCAGCGAATTAAAGCCCAAAGACTCCGCTGGCTGGGCCATGTTATGCGAATGGACAAAGAAGCTCCAGCACAGAAGGTTTTCCTATCGTCGCCTGAATTCGGCAGCAGAGGAAGGGGGAGGCCTCGACTGAGATGGAAACAACAGGTGGAGGATGACTTGAACTCCCTTGGGGTTTCCAATTGGCGTCCGTTATCGCTAAAAAGGAATGACTGGCGTGCTTTGATACGAAACGGCCAAAATCGCTTAGGCGGTTAAGCGCCAATAAATGATGAATGGTTATATACAACTGTTTATTTCCTACTCACTTTACTCACTAACAAACGGTCATCATAACGGATTAACTAAGCTAATCAGTATATATTACTTTGAATTGGCATTCTCTAAGAGTTATTGACACTATCATACTAAAAAAATAAAAATTTTGAATTACAAATCGTGCGGTTTTTTAATTTCAAATATTGACCTACGGCGCCTTTTAAGATAAATTTGAAAAAAAACTTCAATTTATAATTAAATATCGTTTGATTTATATCAGATTATTAAATAAAAATTTACAATTAAAAAAATCGTACCATTGAGTATTTTAAATTGAAATCATATTATAAAATGCGACGCTTTTTGTAATGTTGAAAATCACATCATCAAACTCAAACATCGCGTGATGTTCAGTTGACATGCTTTAAGCAATGTTGACGCTATTTCCATTTCAACTAGGAAATAACGTCAATAAACATATTGACAAAGAGAAGTTAAGTCAACTGACCTTATTTCCATTTCGAAAATGGAAATAGTGTCAATTGACACTGTAATAAGATAAAGGACTTTTAGTTCCTGTGAAATGCATAATAAAAGTTTGTCTAGCAAGTAATTTTAGGTGCTTCTAAAAATGTTAAGTTTGCCACCTTATCAAATGTTTATTTAAAAAATGTAAATAAATTGATTTAAAATAATATAATTTTGTTGAGATTCTCATTTAAAATAAAAAGTTTTAGAATGTAGATTGAATGTACATATACATGATGGCCATGTTCATTTTACGTTTTTCCAGTAGGTGCATACATACATTTAATGTCAATTATACATGAGCATCCCTTTAATAATACACGATGGTCATGTTCATTTTACGTTTTTCCTGTACGTTTGTACGTTTCATGTCAAAAATTCCTATGTGGTGGGTCAAATTCAAATGTCATTTTTTGACATTCTATTTCACAAACCCCGATTTTTTTTGTTCCTAATGAATGGATGCACTTTTTATTTTTTTTTATTTTTGCAATTACATACTACAATCAAGTAAAGTTTTCAAGTTCGGTCGCTGTATAATATAAACCTTAAGCATGCTCGTATTTAGTGCTAATTTTGCATACACCATATCACGAAAACTCGTTATCAAAAGTCACAACCTTCGGAGGATTCAAAAGTTCGTAACCCCTATAGAAAATTCCTGTGCACGGGCCTGGTGTATAGGTATATGAGTACCTACCAGAAATCATAAAATTTATCAAATGGGGTACCCAAAGACGCGTATTTTCGTCTAGATTAAGAATGTGAAAACAGAAACTAAATATCTCAATTCAATCAAAAGTTATGCGCGAAAAATCGCGTGTTATCCCCAAAAAATTAAACTTTCTGATAAGAGACAATTTTTTTTTGTGTGAAACACCTTTTTTATTATTTTGACATGTTGTCCCTTTTCGAAGGCCAACCCCATTAGAATTTGCATTTTTAAATAGGAGTTTTCTTCGCGACATTATCGTTTTTTACGAAGTGAGATTGAGTGTATTACTGTATAAATCTCTAGTTCTACATATCCCTTCGAAAAAACAAATATCGTAGTGAAGATCTTCTATCGCCATAACACTCTGCCATATAATCAATGCTGCAGCTGTCATACTTCTTCGAATCAAAATCTGCATCCACAATAGCAAGTAAGAAATTTGCCAGATTAAATTATTAGGAATGTTTATGGAAATGTATGCCCTATTATCCTCTTCCTACACTTTCCCATGGGAGGGGATTGAACCCCTATATCCCCTCCCTATCTACTCCACTGCTGTGGCCTATATGACCCGATCTGTCCAACACAAAAGAAAAAAATCCTACGCATGTTGCACTCTTGGAAAGTAAACCCAACAATTTGGCCTCGATAATAAATAAATAATAATAAAAAAAATAAATCATACATAGTTTTAACTTTCTTTACATTCCTATAAAATATTTTAAGTGTTACTTCGCTCGGAGGAACTACCCACCCGGAATGAAGATGATCTGCCGGGCCTGCTCTGGCTACGGGCTTGTCTGTTAGGTAAAGCTCACAGATCAAGTATAATCTGTATAAGCGGCAAGTTATGAAACCGATTAAAATAATGTTCCGCTTTCGGTTTTGTGACGTGTTTCGGTTTCGGTTTCGGTTTCGGTTCCGGGTTCCAAATAAAAAAACAAACACAATTCAAAATATATCTCATTTTTTATATCTTTTCCCCCACGGTCATGATGGACTTTCCTCCAATATAATCTCTTTTTCTCTACATATAATAAATTTGTAACAGGTTGATGTCTGTACATTGCAGATATTAAAAAAAAATTCAATCATTAACTATTAAGCCAATAGAATCCCAAACAACCGTTTTTATAATTTTTGTCTGTCTTTCTCTCTGTATGTTTATGGTGGTATCACTCGAAAGCTGTTAAAAGGAATTAAATGATATTTTCACCATTAGTAGAGGTTACTGACACTATTTCTATTTTGTAAAGGGAAGTAAAGTCAATAGCAATTTGGCAATATTGTCATTGATTTTATTTCCTAATTGAAATGGAAATAGCGTCAACATTGCTACGACATGTCAACTAAACATCACGTGCGGAGCGGCGCCGCGGGAACCGCTGGGCTGGGCCGCGAACGCGTATATGTTATGGACGGCATACTTTGAAAGGAAGAACTTGATTCCAATAATAATTTTGAATTTTTCCTAAGCCCTTCTCTAAAAGAGTACTTTAACGACATGTTGGACTTTTTTGATTCACTTTTGACTAAACTTAATTATAAACTGATCAATGGTTATATACAACTGTTTATTTCCTACTCACTTTGCTCACTAACAAATGGTCATCATAACGGTTTAACTAAGCTAATCAGTATATATTTCTTTGAATAGGCATTCTGTAAGCATTATTGATACCATTTCCATTTGAATTGGAAATAAAGTCATTTCTAATTCATGCTGCTCTTATTTAAGTAAATTTGTAAGTCATGCCACGAAATATTTTAAAATCATATCATACCAAAAAATTTAAATTTGAAATTAAAAAACCGCACGATTTTTATTCCAAATTTTTCCCTGCGGAGCCTTTTAAAATAAAATTCAAAGTCAAGCCACTAAATATTTTAATTTATTTAATTTAAAAAAAAAATAAAAATTTTGAATTAAAAATCGTGCGGTTTTTTAATTTCAAATATTTGCTGCTGCGCTTTTTAAGATACATTTGAAAGAAAAAATTCAATTTATAATTAAATATCGCTTGATTTATATCAGATTATTAAATAAAAATTACAATTAAAAAATCGTACCATTGAGTATTTTAAATTGAAATCATATTATAAAATGTGACGCTTTTTGTAATTTTGAAAATCACATCATCAAACTCAAACATCGCGTGATGTTCAGTTGGAAATAACGTCAATAAACATATTGACAAAGAGAAGTTAAGTCAACTGACCTTATTTCCATTTCGAAAATGGAAATAGTGTCAATTGACTCTATTTCCATTTGGGGTGCGAAATAATGTCAATTGACACTATTTCCATTGACCTTGTTATCTGTCACCTTAGTAAATGTTTAACTTAAAATTTGAGATATCCCTTATTTTCGATAAGCTATCGACGATTGTGTGGATCAGGGGTGACCAAAAACGTGTAAGTACAATAAAAAAAAATATATTAGAATGAAAATTAAAAGAAGTGAATCATCAAAAACAAAAATATTAGTGGTGTTTTCTTAGACAAGCCACTAAAAATTTTTTGCGGATCTACCAAATTTTTTTCGATGGCTTGTTATAACTATAGTCAAATTTCCTTTTTCAGAATTTTGATACCGAGGTCAAAACGTGTATTTTATAATCTTGCTCGAAAATCGTACATTGGATACCTTCTTGTAAAAAAAATATGTGCTCACTAAAAGATGTATGTAAGTCATTAAGAAATATAAAACCGTTTGGAGTCGGTTCCAGTGGAAGTGGTTTCGGTTTCGGTTTCGTTCTTTTTCAGACCAAAATAAGGGTTCCGGAAACCGAAGTTTCGGTTTTGAAAAATGAAACGTTTTTAATCGGTTACGGTTACAGTTTCGGTAGCCGCTTAGGCTATATAAGAACAACGTCAAACGAAGCCCTCCAGGTCATTCTTGACATATTGCCTCCCGATCTGGCAAGGTACACTCCAATATTCTAAAATCTTATAGTTTTCGCCCGGGGAGCACAGATCGTTGTGCGACCACAAAAGTCGGGGATAGCTAGCTAGCAATAAATAATCCCAGTAGGAGACCGATGGCTCTGAATTAGAGGATAGAGTTGGAGGGCGGGTTTATTCAAAAGACCTGGCTTGAAATCTTTTTTTAGACTACCTGATCAGTGTATCGTCTTCCATGCTGGTATCTCAGCATCATGGACGCGGCTTGGATAGGAAACCGTAATATCGGACAGTATATCCTTATTTTCAGCGAAAGCCAAGCTGCCATCAATAGCTATAGCTACAGCTCCGTTGTACATGTCGAAGTGGCGCAGGCGGTAGGCGATGGTAATATCAATTAAAATGTCTCTATTAGTTGCAATTAAAATGTCTCTATTAGTTACCAGATACAGCTTTTAGAGGTGACCTATTGCACTCAGAAAAAAGTTTCCTTATTTCAAGGAAAAATTTCCGTTTTTTGGCTCCAAATTTAAAGACTTCCTTAATTTAAAGACTGTTTTCCTCAATTTAAGGAAAAAAGTCTTTAAATTGAGGAAAAAAGATTTTAAATGAAGGAATATTTTACTTATGTTAAGCAAGCCATGTCTTTGGAGCCAAAATAAATGTGGTTTGCTAATTTCATTCAAAGGAGAACCAAGTATGTGGTAGCTATAGTTTTATGGAATATTTAAAATTAAGAGATTTGGTATCGGATTATGCTTCACAATACTGGAACCCTGCAAAAATCGAGAGTACTCTATTTCCTATCCAAAGAGTACTCCAATTTATATAAAATTTGTGCTCCAATTAACATTGCGATGTCCTAGGACTGGACCACCTACTCCAACCTTCGCTTTATTTCTGCTACTCCATGGAGTACCTAAAGTCAGAATACTTTGCAATGTACTCCAATGTTGTTACTCCTTGGAGTATATACTGCCAGAGCGATAGTGTCGTAATTTTCGTCGATAAGGCACGAGCAATAATCGACTTTCAAAAAGCTGAACGTGGTCCGATGAGATATACAAAAGATTACAATTGGAGTACTCCAATATCAACAATTTAGAACACATAATCCAACAATTTTTGAAGGGAATCTATCGAATTGCACAATTTTTTAACAGGCTACCTAATAATTTTAGAGTAGTCTAAAAACGTATGACAATACCTTAACCCACTCTATAGATTTAACATGTCGGCTGTCCACCATTGTTGCAATTACTGTTTATTTTAGCTGTATGTTTACTCATACACGTACATATACATATGTATTCCAAATGAGAAAGCAAGCTTATACAACTAACACCGTAGTTAGTTTAAAATAAGTTTGCTAGGGCGTCCGAAAAAACGATGAAATAACGATTCACGGGAAACTCATTAGTTTAGTTGGTGTTTTTATAATTCTAATAAGTATTCGCATACGGTCGAAGAGCCTAACCGTATTGAAGATAAAATACCTAGTAGATCGTGTAACTGCTAGTGTTTTCTATCTTTTTTTGCCTCTATAATCCTTTTTAGTACACATACATATAAGCTATAATTTCCCGATAAAAAACCTCGTTTGTATATATTTTTAACTTTCACGTCAATATGTACTATGCAAATTAATTGCACTCAGTTGTAAAGTTGTGACATAAATACTTTTTTTACAAATATGTACTAATCGGAACAGTATACTTTTCTACTCTTATATTATTTGATATTACTGAAAGTATTGTTTATATTTAAAATCACTATATTTTTGTGTTTGTAAAGTAAAAGTATTCACAATGCGATACACCGCTTTCATTGTACGTTTTCACTTGGTACGATAAAAAAAGACAGCGCGCGACCGTTTTAAATTGATTGAGTTTATTAGAGTTTAGGCCATTGTTTACTTGTGACTTTCTCGTGTTGTAGATGTTATCAAAACGGACGCTAGCTCAGCAGCCGAGGACGTAACAGCGTGAAAACCAAAGGACACACTCGCGCTTATTACAGAAGTAATTTTTTTGGTCTCAATGTTCTTTGTTCAGCTCTTCGCATTGAAATACATAAACACATATGCATGTACATAAGAGTATACTTAGGTGTGTGCATTTGTTTGAATGTATGTACTAATACATATTGCAGCGTTCAAACGATGGATATGGTGAAGGGTAGTGCACCATCCATGCTATTTTGCTAAACATGAAAGTGGTGGTGGCAGTAAAAGCAACAACAGTTGCGAAAACAAGATAAAAAACGATAATGCGCACGAATGGACGAATGGACGAATCAGAAACGACTAACGCGAGAAAAAGGGAAACTAAAGAAGCTACAGCAACAAGAACAAGGCATTCGCCATCAGTGAAGGGCGCTACATGTCCATATCATAGTAGACGGAGATCCCAGAGCCGCCAGACATCACTTATTTTATAATGGGTGAAACCACTACTCCTGGATAGTCCTCCCCGAATCTAGAAAGAATGTGGAAATTTCAAAGCTGTATCTATGACAGGGGCTTTGGAATCTGGAGTCAAATTAGCCAAAAAATTACCCTAACTTCACTTATTTTATAATGGATGATTTTCACATATTTATTGTAGAATAGCACCCTGAGTTAGTATCTAGCATTGTTAGACCAGTACGAGTGACATGGTTCCAACCAGACCAGGCACGTAGCCAGGTATGGGCTCAAAGGGCTCAAGCTAGATAACATTTGTACGGCCCATACATGACACAAAATCCATGCGCGAGTACTAATTTGATCAAATGAGAGTTTTAACATACACGGCTCCAAAACACTGCGCAACATTAATTTTTAAGCGAGTAATTGATTTTAGCACATAGCACACACCAGGAAATTCCTTGTGCTAATGGATAAGTGGAGTACATAAATCAATATTGATACTACCGATAGCAGAGACGGAAAATAATTATTATTCTTCATTTTTTCAACTAAAAAAATCAGAATGTTCTAAACATCGCAAAACACTTTTACAAATACCACCATACTTCTACAGGTATAACCTTTAGCAATCTGCAATGATTTATATTTTTTGAGTTTTATCCACATAATTAAAGATACTCATTATATCTTGAGTGAAATTTTTTTGATCAAAATTAATTATTAACATTGAGTTGTAATAATTTAGATCATAAATAATAATTATTTCCCGATTTAAATGTTTTTGATCACGTATAATTATTATGAATTGATTTTAATAATTTTTACTCAAGCATAATTATTACTTCCTAATTTTTATCATTTTCCTCAGCCATAATCATTATCTATAATTGTTATAAATTTTACTCAACCATAATTATTATTTTCGATTTTTAAAATTTTCCATCACGCCATAATCATTATTTTCGAATTTTACAAATTTTATTCTACCATAATTATTATTTTCGATTTTTTGAAGCCGTCTCTGACCGATAGCTAAGTATTACGAAAACTTTTGCGAGAATGCGCTCAACGCGTTGTAAATTTCAGAGTTGAAAGAAACGTTTCACGCAAACAAAGTCTCAAGAAATAATTAAAAAAAAATTGCATTTAGGGCCGTTTTCTCATATGAACTTCAAAATTCATCTGCCCTATAAATACAAACTTTGTTCACAAAAGATGTTTAACTAACGGATAAACTTTAAAGTTAAGATTCGAAAACGGCCCTATAATATGTGAATAGGTATATATTTACAGTGTTGGACGAAACATTTTGGACAGCCGAAAACGTTGTTTTTAACTTTTAAATTCTTTTATATAAATTATAATTAACGAAAGCCATTCAAATCGATGTTCTAAGATTTGCACGGAAATAAGCAAAAATCTGCAAATTTTGTCTTAATTTTTGAACTTTTTTCTCAGGTTCTTTAGAAAAATTCTGATTATCTATCGATTGGGACTTTTGTAGTTTTTTCCTTGGGGTGAACCTAAGCTCTACAAAAAAAATTTTCCCTGTCGGAATATTTGTTATACAAGATAAACTAAATTTACCGGACTAGTATTTTTTGATACTAGCTCGAGAACTATATGCTTTACAAAAATAAATATTTTCATTGTCGATGGGGAACTTCGTGATAAATAAACGGAAAAAGAAATTTTTTTTTACGCATACTAAATTTTTGGGAAAAAAGTCCTGAAAAGTCCATACGTGAAATATATTTTCATATAATTTCCAGAGCTAATTTTACAGTCGCGATATCTCAGAACTGGTTACCAAAGAAAAAAATTGCCAGGACCATATTTGTAAAGAATTCCCAGATCTACAACTTACCGTTTTCGAGAAAAGTCCAAAAAACCTAAAATTTTGACCTTTGAGCCCGAGTAACTTTTTTAGCACACATGGGATCGATGAGGACTTTTTAGGTTTTCTATCTGAAGGTAAACCTAAGCTGTATGCAAAAATTTGGCTCTGTGGAAATTATTGTTATTTAACCACTATTTGTATGTCTATATTAACCGGACTACTACTTTGAAAATAGAAAATATTTAAGTTCATGTACATATAGGGGTTCTGTGCTGTTTTTCCAGCGAGAGAAACACCCCACGTGGTTTTGGAAAGTGGCGTTGATAGTGACAGTAATTTGTCGGTTATGAACGAAGTACGTGCCCGACTGTTACGGGAGCGGTTTGCTATTACCAGTCAACCCTACTAGGTTATCTTACCTCCTTCTTCTGTAAGGCGATTTTTTCAATAACGCTCAAGATTTATATTAAGGACCGTTTTCTCATCTAAAAAAAAATTGTGGCGGCGATATACCAACAGATTACACTGTGCAACAAGATTCTACGTAATTGATGAAACCAGTTTGAAATGAAACCTAAGCCCTCCCATATCAAAACCTCATACTGGGTTTTTGGCATAGGTCTGGGTTGTTTGTTATTTTTATTCAAAGTTGTGTTAAACTTGGCCAAACCTGCTTAAACATGTGAAAGTGCAGTAAGAATTATGAAAAGTCCTCACTTTAAGGTGTCTGAGGTGGCTGAAGCTTCTGTCATGGGACAAAGTCTGAGAATGCCTGATACTACTTAAGGGTTAGGTTAGGTTAGGTTAGGTTAGGTTAGGTAGGGTGGTAGCAGCCCACCTGAGAGGGCCACTCACTTGGACACTTGTATGGTCCGTTGTGATACCACATTCTAAACGGTGACACTAACTCATATACAAATATACCTCTCAAATCGCTGCGTTGCGACAATGTAACTCTGGATAAGGCACACATTGATCTTCGATGCGTCCTCCGGAGACCTAAGTACGCCCGACCCGAGAAACCTGCGCCTAGTCCTGGCAAAAGCGGGACAGTTGAGCATGAAGTGATCTGATGATTCCACCTCGTCATCCTCCATGCAGCTCACGCAGTTCGGATTTTCAGCAATGTTTAAGCGCACCGCATGGATTCCCATCGGACAGTGCCCCGTCAACACCCCAATCATAATGGAAAGGTGTGCCTTGGAGAACCTGAGTAGTTCCGTCGATCGCCTGCTGTCAACCACTGGCCAGAAGGACTTCGACACCTTACAAGAGGTGGTATCAGCCCAGCGCTTGCTTAACTGATCTGAAGCCCATCTACCCAAAAGCAGACCACAGGTGGAAAGGGGAATACCAAGTGTTCGGAAGGCACCCATTTCCATTTCAAGAGTGCCCTCCCTGGCCAAGTGATCCGCATGGCAATTGCCGAGAATGTCACAATGGCCTGGCACCCAAATAATTTGTATTTTGAAGTAGTTGGACGCAATCGCAAGCGATTCCAGACAGTCGCTAACCGTCCTTGATCGAACGTTGCTTAGGCTCAACGCCCTAATTGCCGATTGACTATCGGAGTAGATGTTGAACCCCTTGACGGCGAATGCGCTAGACAGCATTCCATCCACCGCATCCTTGATGGCGGCAATTTATGCTTGGAAAACGCTACAGCGGTCAGGCAGCCCAAATTTCCTACTGATCCCAAGCTCCTGGTTTTACCACCATCTCGTACAACCAATATACCACCCTTGGAGAGAGACCCCATCGTTTGCCAATGGCCCCTCTGTAACAATACAAGGCGACCGAAGCTTTCCTGGCCCTGTCCTTCAGATTAGGCTTCCATGACAGCTTCCTGTCCAGAATAACCCCTAGGTTCTTAACCTTTTCGGAAAGCACCAACGGTACTTCCCCAATGGAGGGTAGTACAAACCCATCAATCTTATACCTTCTTGTAAACAGAACTAGTTCCGTTTTACTCGGGTTGACAGCCAGCTCACAGGATTCGGAACACTCGGTCACAATACCCAGGCACCCTTGCAGAAAAGGGGATGTTCTGCAAGGGTAGCTGGTACTAAGAAACTTACCCCTGACGAGGATTGCTAGATCATCAGCATAGGCTATCACTTGACAGCCCATTTGCTCGAGGGCTTGGAGCAGCCCATTGACTACTATGACCCAGATAAGTGGAGAAAGAACACCACCTTGCGGCGTACCCCTTCTCACCCTTTTCTGAGCCCCAGAACCTTCACACTCGGCGACGACAATCCTGCCACATAGTAATCTGTTGATAAATTCTATCAATTTCGGTTCGACCCCCAAACTCGCTAATCCCCTCACAATGGCAGATTGCAAAACATTATTGAACGCTCCTTCGATGTCCAGAAAGGCCCCCAGCACGTACTCTTTGTGCTGGAAAGACCATTCTATTAGTTTTACAACGGAATGAAGCGCCGTTTCAGTTGATCTACCTTTGCAGTAAGCATGTTGCGATGCCGAAAAACGCTTCCTAGGAATCCTGCTGCGAATGTGTAGGTCAATCAGGCACTCCAGCGTTTTCAAAAGAAACGAAGAAAGGCTGATTGGCCTGAAGTCCTTGGGGGAAACATGAGAGCTCCTCCCCGCCTTTGGAATAAATGTAACCTTGACCATATTCCAGGAAGCGGGGAAATAGCCCAACCTCAAACAGTTGGCGTAGATCGGAGCCAGCCAGCTGCAAGAAATCCCCAGAGATCTCTGCAGTTGCACAGGAGTTATGCCATCAGGTCCGGGTGACTTGTAAGGCTTAAAAGATTTAATGGCCCATACAAGTTGGCTTTCATCCAGTGAGATGGCTAGCCGACCCCCCACGTCCACATTTGTGGACAATGAGGCGCCGCGGTCCTGTGAAACAGGGACGTCAGGGAAGTGAACGTCCATGGGAAGTTGGAGAGATTCCTCGCTACTCATTGCCCAGCTGCCATCTACATTCTTCAAGTACCCCAAGGGAGCAGGATTCCCGCAGAGAATCTTCCGGAATCTCGCAGACTCATTGGAACCCTCCACGCTTTCGCAGAAAACTTTCCAGGAGTCCCGTTTGGCCTTCCTAATCTCAGATTTGAAAATACCCAACCCGACCTTGTAGAGCTCCCAGTCAGAAGGTAATTTACTCTTTCTGGCCTTGTTGAATAGGCGCCTACTGGAAGCCCTAAGGTCGCCTACTTCCTTCGTCCACCAGGGTGGTTTTCGCTTTCCACTTACGGTTTTCAGCGGACATGCGATTTTATACGCTTTATTACAAGCATGGGTGAATTTCTCAACCAGAGCATCAACGGCAGTCTCAGATAAATCCGAGCCCGCCACGCGATTTTACTGGGTCTAGCTTTATCAAGTGAGAACTGAATATACCTATGATCCGAGAAGGGGTGCTCTGAAAGAACGCGCCAGTCAGATATAAGGGGAAACAGGTCTCCTGAAGCAAGAGTGAGATCCAAAACCTCCTCCCTGACTGAGGTGACAAACGTTGGGTCATTACCCTTGTTACATATACATGGCCCTTCATTTAGAATATAAGCAAAAAGTAACTCACCCCTTGCATTTATATCCGTACTGCCCCACAGTGAATGATGCGAGTTCGCATCCGCTCCGACTATTATACCTATGCCTCTTCGCTTTGCCTCAGCGGTAATCTTGCATATGATTTCTGGAGGTGGCCCATAGGTATCATCATGGGTCATGTAGGCCGAGACCAGCCACGAAACCTTGTTCCAATCCTCCAGACATACAGCCGTTATGTCATCGTCACTGAAATTGGAGAGAAGAAAAGCTTTAATACACTTCCTAATCAGTATACATGATCTTGGCCTACCTGCCGTACCATGCACAAATGTGTTATATTTGTCAGTCCTCAATCCAGATATCCTGTTACTGCTCTGCCACGGCTCCTAAATGAGGACAGCATCCACCCCGCCTTGCTCAAGGCAGAGTAGGAAGTTGGCGGAGGCCGCCTTCGAGTGCTGAAGATTAATTTGTCGGATGATCATCATCAGGCGACCGCCGTGGTGTAGCGGTTAAGTGTTCGGCCTTCTACACCAAGTCGTGGCGGTTTCGATGCCCGACAAAAGTAACATCAAAAATTATTTAGAAAAAGAATTTTTCTAAACGGGGTCGCCCCTCGGCAGTAAAAAATTCATTTGCTTTGCAAGTGCCGTTCGGAGTCGGCAAAAAACTGTAGGTCCCGCCAACTTGTAGGAAAACTCAGAAGCAACACACCACAAGTTGGAAAGAGAAGCTCGGCTAAAAATCTCGTTAGAGGTTATGATAACCTGTTGGCATTTCGCCGCCATTAGTTTGTTTGTTTTTGATCATCATCAGACACATCCATCTCCTCCACCTCAGCAGCCTCCCCCTCACAAGCTAAAGGCCTCTCCTCCTCAGCCCTATCGAATAGCACTCCAACACTGCAGACAGATCCCGCCACAGACGGGATGCCCACAGAGCTGATGCTACCCGATATAGCAGACCTGGGCACCGTATTAACGGCCTCCGACTCCTCCACGCGCACCTCACCCTCCCGTACCACCTCTGAAGGCGAGGCGTCATCCCCCCTGGCATCGGCATTGTAGACCCTGAGGACCACACGCTCGATACCATAGGAGATAACACCCCTTGACTCAGAGAGAGGACCCATGGACTCTGCATTAAGCAGCATCAGCACTTCCGACGTGGCCCCTCGGGTTCCTCCGCCCTGAGAACCCTCCAGTTGTGGGTAGGAAGGTTCTGGTTGCAGTAGCGCAACTGCTCCAGAATTCTATCTGGCTGGGACGGTTCGGCAGGTAGCCACACCCGAGCCCTTGGCCGAAGATGGAGATCTCTCCTCTCCACGGCCTCGAGTCTAGCTCCCCTCCATAACTCCCCAACCAGCGAGACGAGGCACCGGAAGAAGTTCACCGACCGCTCGTCAGCGCATTCAACCAACCTGAAGCCATGGTACCATCCCATATATTCTATGGATGGCGGTGGCCCCGGGTACCTACAAGTAGCAGTCAAGTAGGCTGCAGAGATGGCGTTGGCCACCCAGCTCCACTCTTCCCTGGAGATGGCCCCGTCCTCCCTGCTCCTGTCGACTACCCCCAAGGTGATAGAGCCGGCACGTCTAGCGACTTCGCTGAACGTACGCTGCGCGGCTTTATCACTCCGGGCCCTCCTGTTCTCCGCTTCCCCACTCTGCCTACTTCGCAGAGCGTCAGTCCCAAGCGGGACCGACCCCACGGATGTCGGAGTCTGGTCAGCGCCGCTCATCACGCTCCTGGCCCACTCCAGCGTACGGGAATGCTTCTCAGAAACCTGAGAACCATCCTGACCGCCGTAGCGTTCCAGGGTCTTGGCAGCCAAGCGCTGATCACAGATGGCTTTCCTCCGTGGAGTCGCTCGCTTGCTCCTACCGGGCCGACTCCGCTTCTCTGTATTTACAGGAATGCTGCGAGACAGTCCTCTGCTGGTGCTGGCCACGTCATCGGGGTTGCTTATCCGAGCCCCCTGTGGCTGAGCACCAGGTTGCGTACCGGAACCTTGTCCAGCCGCGGAGGTCGACTTCGACGCTCCTTTGTTCCTCGCAGAGCCCGCACTCGCAAGAGCGCTAGCCCCGCTACAGCCCTTGTTTCCAATCCCCGAAGCTGGTCTGTCCGTTTCGCCCTCTCGTTACGTCGCGTGTGGGCTTGTCTGCGGCCTGGTTTCAGGCCAACAGTGGTACTTGGTCGCACGCCCTCCAGGTGGGTTCTTTGCCTCCGGTTAGGAGCGAAGAGCACCCTGTCATGTCTGCGACCCTGTCCCGTACTCGTGAACCGATCAGCAGCCAGGCTACTCCCCTGCGAACCGCAAGGGCGAGCCTCGCTGCTGGCCAGTACCCTGTCCCTGTTGTCCTTGTCCGTATTTTCCCCGTCCTTCTTTCCCCCCTTTCCTTCCTTGTTGCTGTTGTTGTTGTTGTTGGTGTTGTCGTTATTATTGTTGTTGTTGTTGTCCATGCTAATTAACGTCCCCACTCAGGGCCTCTATCCAAACCCGGTTGTGTAGTCGCCCTTTAATGGTCTCGTGGTTATCTATTAGAACAGGGAGGCCACGCGAGGGTTGACGCATGCCCTTATGAGGCATGCGTTCAGAGCCAGACCGAGCGCAAAAGCGGGAGCACCTCAACCGCACCTACACCACCTACTAAATGGCGACGGGCCTGGAACGTACCCTGAGGCCTGCCAAGGTTTTGACGGGACGTGGGTAGCTGCGATATTAGCCCACCAGCCATTTCGATTGGGTTTCACCCCAGAATAACGCACCTACCAGCCCAAAGCAAACTAATCCGAATCGTCGTCCAAGAAAGTCCTAAGCCAGTCACCGTTACCTCATGACCATAGTCAAAAACCATTTCCATACGCCAGGGCTATTGAAGAGCTAAGACCTCAGCTGGACACCGTCTGTAGAGAGGTGTTAAAGTACCAATCTTCAGACAACTGTAGTATCTATTACCGGTCGGCACCCTCTAGGAGGGTTCAGTCTGAGGATTTTTGCCAACCAACTTAAGGGTAGTGTCCTACAAAAATGGGGTGAAACTGGGTATTTAAAAACAGCGAAAGTTTACCAAATGCGTTAAATTGTCAAGACGGAACTAATTTCCATAGGAAAATCCGCGAGCTGGAGGTGTCTGGTTGGAGAGTTGTCAGTAGTACGGGTCTAACAAAGCTAGATACTAACTCAGGGTGATATTCTTCGACAAATATGTGAAAATCATCCATTATAAAATAAGTAAAGTTAGGGTAATTTTTTGGCAACTTTGACCCCTGTCATAGGTACAGCTTTGAAATGTTCACATTATTTCTTATAAATTCGGGGAGGACTATCCAGGACTAATGGTTTCATCCATTATAAAATAAGTGATGTCTGGCGGCTCTCGGTCTTTAGCCAATGGCATCGTTATCAGAAAAGGGAATCAGAACTTTTACGTGCTGAATCTTAAACACTAAGCGCCCCCCGTGTCTGGATATGCAGATCGTTGTTATTGCTGCAATTCGCGATTTTGCAAAACCGCGTTAATGACATAGGTATAAGTTTCCGACTAAAGTTTTTAACTGAAAACTATTAAATTTTAGAACGAATATTATGTAGCTTAATATTCTATTTATTCTCTTACAAACGAACATGTAGTTTCCTTGACTATATATCATACCTATACAAAGGTATTTTGATTTTAAGGGCTAAGAAAATTTTTGACATGGGCGTTTGTTACGCGGTTTTGCAGTGACGCCGACGACATGCTTTTTTCTGCTCATTCACTTCGAATAAGTCACCTCAGTGGTATGGCGATAACCAATTTGAAGACAAACAGTGGTTTGTGGTATCTGTAGTAACATTTCAAATGTATTGGCTCCTCTCTTCGACTTCCACGCTATTAAAAATGTACATATGTCTGTGCATACATACGTGAATTTCGACGGCACGCCGCATGTACATATATACATTAAAGTCTAGCGAAGTTTTTTTCTTTGAAATTCATTTTGCCTGTTGAAAAAAATAGTACGATCTGGTTGAAATGTGAAATTTCGAAAATTGAGGAGCTTCAAACCAAAACGCAATAAGTTACACATAAAAAGTTCGTAGATAAATGAGAAAATATGATTACAGGGAAATGGATAGATATTTTCAAAAAACAAATATGACATTATACCAGTTATAAAATAACAAACATATGCCCAAAAAATTACATTATCGGAAAACTAGATTTATCTAAAGTTAAAGCAGAAAGTTGTTTGGATTTATTGCGTTTTGGTTTGAAAATTTATGTTTATTGCGTTTTGGTTTGAATGCTACTGAAGTTATTGCGTTTTGGTATGAACGTTTTTGGATAATGAGAGAATGGGGTTTGTGGGGCCATTTTGATAACGATTTATCAATTTCTGATTAGTTCCAGAGCAATATACCAGTTTTAAAGCAATTTATCATACTTTTTATCAATAGCCAATGGGTTGGGAAAAGACCACAAAATAATGTTATTTTAGGTAATTTATTCAACAAACAAGAAGCTACTACAATTTCTAAAACCAAATGCAAAAAAAAAAAAGCTTTAAGAGTTATACTTGTGAAGAGATTTAATCTTCTAAACAATCGCACGTAATACCATCCTCTTAATCATTAGCAAGTTCTTCTTGATGTTCGTAAAAAACGCGTTTGTAATACGATAGTTCTGGGTTATTTGACCATTGGGAGCCAAAGTGTTTTCGCAAAAGTTTGATTATATCATTTTTTTTATCTGTGCTAATAGGTTGGCCAATAGACAAGCTTACTAGGTTTTTATAAAAAAGTTGACAATTGCGAACAATGCACTCGATATTGAGGACATCACATTCATAACCAAAGTTGTTGTTATGACTGCATGGTATTGGTACTGTTTTACACGCTTGTTGCTATATCTCTGTACAGGACTAATCATCCTTCCTCCAATGCTAAGATTTTTCACCGTTTCTTCTGTCATTTCCCCGCTCAAAACGAATCGTGTATCACAATCTCATTCAAATAAAATAATGATAACACATAAACGTATTTCGGTATAATAGTATTGCCTTTATTTGCAACTTAGGTAGGTGTTGCTTTAACTTAACAAACGTTGTTTGAAAAGCAAGTAGTTATGTACATGAGGTAAGAGAACTTTTTTAAAAGTTAAACATTATTTAGTTTATCTTATAAACTAACCATTACTAATTTTGAATTTGCACTAAAATTATTAAATGTATTAAAATTTTCCCAAAATATTGCCGTGCAGTCTTATAAAACAAAATTTTTTTTCATAGGAAAGCGCTTTGAAAATCCAACATGTTTCCATATTAACGGTCATTTCATCAACATATATTGCTTAAGCCTTTACAAACAGTCCAAACTAATGAGTCTTACCATGCTTTTAGTCGTGTACAAACTCCCTGTAAAAATCGGGAGTACTCTATTTCCTATCCAAAGACTACTCCAATTGGAGCACCAGAGTACTCCAAATGTAATCCTACGATCAGAGTACTCCTTGGAGTACCCACGAGAGACCATCTATCAAAAGCATCCAAAATCAAACAAAAAATTTATAAAAATCCATTTTCTTTATTCATAGAAATACAAAAATACGTATCAGTCTTTTTGGTAATATCCGCTATGTCTTAAATTCTATTTGTAAGGCGCAAAGCACCTCAACAAATTCTTAACATAGAGGCAGCATTATTGAAAATTTTTACATTTACTTATAGCTATAATTTTTGTCTGCCACATTATTCCATAAAACATATCACAAATTCATTTTCAATGGAACATCAAGACAATTCAGTACTTTTGCTTTTTTTTATATATTTATATAAATACTTTAAAAGTTTAAACTTAAAATAAAGATCACTAATTCAGGTTCAAAGCCATTTAGAACTAAATCAAAATAACGTCTTATTCTTATGGGTAAAAAAATTCAATGTTTGCACTTGCAACAGTCTTTCAAGATAATTCAGTACTTGCGCTTATTGTTTTTGATACATTTGTGTACATATTTAAAAAGTTAACTTAATATAAATCTCAAAACTTGTTTTTAAAACCGTTTAGAACTAAAAACAAAATAATGTTGTCTTATATTTAATTATGGGATAAAAAATTCATTCTGTCTTTAAAGACCCTCATACAGTTCCGTGTGAACGTGAGCGTGAATGAGTGGAGACTTTCTATTGCGTACGCAAAGGAAAAGAATTCCAAATCAATTCTTTTGTGCGTTCACGCACATCTGTCAAATGACTTCAACTCTCCAAAAAAAGTAAAAAAAAAATCACAGTTTGGCGTGGTAATTGCCAAATTTCAACACTCACTTGCGAAGGGTTTGTGTCCCTTTGCGTTCGCACACAATTCACTGTGAGATAGTAAAATAAGCATTTCAAAGCATATTTAACACTTTCACTTAAGTTTCAATGCAGTAATATCAAGGATATTTTAGTTGTTTATCCACTTACGGATGATTTTTTTTGGAAAAGTGGAGTAATATCAACATATTACACAAAAGAAAATTGTTCACGATCACCCACGTTCACGCTCAAAAATAAGTGTATATAGGGCTTAAGTAGGATATATGTAGTTTAAATATAGCACTCAGTTCATGAAACATCAAGATAATTCAGAACTTGTGCTTATTGTTTTTGAATATTTATGTAAATATTTAAAAAGTTAACTTAAAATAAATATATGTTGTCTTATAATTATGGAATAAAAAATTCAGTGTCGTCGGATATAACTAATTTCTTTGATTTCATTTCGTGATGATAATGTACGAATAAGATGTACTGTTATTCAAATGAAATAAATATTATACATTTTAAAAAATAGAAATTAAAAATTCATAGTTCAAAAGTTCAAGCACCAATACCAAAAAAAAAACAAAAAAAAAAAACAAATAATGCCATACAAAATAAAAAGTCTATGCACTAGTGGATGTACTCGGATCGCATGCTTCTTGTTGATTTGATTTCGACTGATCACTTCTTTGCTTGTCGTACCAGACAGCTCTGAATTGCCTTTTCTTGACCACCTGAAGTGCGGTTCTTATTTCCGTTTCCGCATGAGCAGAATATTTGTGAACTGCAGCTAGAATAAAAATAGTAATTTATTTATTAGTGCTGTATACAATGTCGATTCTTGAATCTATCTAGGTATGTATAAATAATCTATAAATGCGCCAAATGAAAAACGTTAGGAACCTCCTGTAAGCGAACCGTTTGACTGATTTGAATGAAATATGCACTGATGGAAAGGAAATTGAAAAAACTGAAGTAAAGGCGGTATATTTTCAGGGGCGTCTCCGAAATTTAAGGATGGGGGTACAGGGTTAGCGACCCAACGACCCCTTCCAGATTTTATTGGTCGATTTTTCGATCAGGGTATTGGTTTCCTTTAGGTGTCAACTGCTAATAAATTAGCTAAAATTATGCGAGATAGCTCAAAAGACGGGGTTTGGCCCCAGAATTACGAATGTGGAAGCGCTTTTGTAATATTCGAATAATATTTGATTTTTAAAATGCTTCAAATGGACTTTGACCCTTAATAACTTTTGAACGGATAAACCAAATCAACCGTACGCTCACACTGCAGCCGACTATTTTATCCGACATCATCAGAGAAATTCGATCAAGTTCTATTTTATCGGGCGGCCAAAGTTTGTTTACATTCGGGTAAAATCGGATGAAATCGCAGAGCTCATTTAAAACACATGTGTGTGTAAGTGTAATTGCTGCCCGACGGCTGAAGGCGGTTCCAGTGTGAGTATCAATCCGATCGATGCATGGCATGTATTTGAAGGTTTAATAAAAAATCGAACAGAAAATCAACCCGTGCAAATCAGCCTTTAGTCAGTCCAGCACCACTATACCATTCCCAGTATTTTGCAACAGCAACAGCGCAATAGCCCGATGCCGCGCATTGTTACCAGCTCTTGCTGACTTTGTTTTGATAATTGTGAATTCATAATGCATAGCTTTTTGGTTTTAATTTGTACGTAGGAAAAACGAACAAAATGCAAATTTTCGTCAAAACCCGGCAGGACCATCACCTTGGAGGTCGAGCCTGTGGACACCATTCAAAATGTAAAGCCTAAAGTTCAAGACAAGGAAAGTATTCCACCAGACCAACATCGTTTGATATTCGCCGACAAACAACTTGATGATGGACTATCCAAGTACAATCTTTAATCATGCAAGTGCGACAAATTGTCGTAAAAAGTGTGTGCACACCAACAATTTGGACTCAAGAAGTTGAAGTAGACTACTAAATTATGTGGCGAGTGTGCGGAATGTGTGCAGAGTTGCAACAGCTTTCCTTTCTTCGTGTTTTTATGATTTCCATGCAGGTATATCAAAATGTAGGTAATTGTCCAGTTTAGCTGTTTTCACTGAAACAAAAAATTAAAAAATCGCTTCCGGATTCGTGATACTGAGGGCAAACCCCGTCTTTTGAGCCCCATTCCATAATTTTACAGAATTTATCAGCAGTTGACAGCTAAACTAGACAATTACCAAAACGTTTTTGAGCCGGGATATAGCTATCCCCACTTCATCATAGTCAGGTGGTGGGACGACTTTTCCATCGTCAGGGATTGGGGTATCGGGTTCGGCGTCTCCCTCGCAATTTAGCAGTGAGGAGAAGTCCTCCCTCCATAATTTAAGTACATTCTGTACGTCGGTTACCAGGTCGCCGTTATTGTCCTTACAGGAACATATTTGGAATACGGTCGAAAATACCTTTCGTTTGATACCCATATTGGCATATTCTGCTCAATATTAAAAAAAATTGAGATAGGTGGCAACCCTGTGAACCGCCCCAGGTGGCCACACCCGCGCATATAATCTTAGAATGAATCATACTATCTATAATGCCAAATTTTATCCAAATCGGTTGAGCGGTTCCCGAGATATAAGAAAAACGCCTACGCCTGAAAGTCTGCAGCATACGCCCGAAAGTCGGCTACAATTTCTATTTCCGTGCCATAACTTCCGTTTCATCGTCATCCATTTTCTCAAATTTTACTCTCAATTAAAACTTCATATCGCCGCCTAAGAAGTTAACTTCAAAAAATGTCCGAGCACTAGCGCAAACTGGCATTTTTAAATTAATCTAAACTAATTAAAAACCTAATTAACTTTTTTTGAATATTTATTTTTTAAATGATTCTCCAATATCTCCATAATCATAAAAACTTTATTTTGTGTCAAAATTCCATATATTAAGGGAGTTATAAATTTTTGAAGTACGAAAAAAGATAAGTGTCCGACCACTAGTGCCTTTACCCTATATATTATTCCCTTTTCAAAATGCAATTACTTAAAAACTACTGAACCAATTTCTAATATTTGTATACTATTCGATAGGTATTTTGCAAGGATTAAAACCGAAACCAAAACCGTAACCGTAACCGATTAAAACCGATTCATTTTTCAAAACCGAAACCGTAACCGATATTTTGATCTGGAAAAGACCGAAACCGTTTAAAAAGCCGGAACCGGTTCCAAACGGTTTTGAATTTTTTCAATACCTTACTTCTGTGAGTGAGCATATAGGTACTTCCTTTTACGAACAGGGGCCCTGAAAGTTTTCAATAAAGATTTTCGAGCCACGTTTTGACATCAGTATCAAAATTCTGAAAGAGGAAGTTTGACTGTAGTTGAATGAAGCGATCGAGACAAATTTACGAGATTCGAAAAAGAAATGTTCAGGCTTGCCTCAGAAAGCGCCACTAATATTAATGTTTTTAACGATTTATACATTTCATTTGGCTTCCATTTTAATATTTTTTTAATAAAAAAGTAGAAATAATTTTAGGAATTTGTTTTGCAGAAATTTCATCCATGCATAGCGTTGATAAAATGTATTATTATATTGGAGAAATCCCATCATGGCCGCAGGAAAAAAGTTATGAAAATTCAGACCTATTTCGTAGCTACATAGGTACTTAAGTATTTTAGTAGTAAAATTTTTTTTTTTCGTGTTTTTTTATTTGGAAACCGAAACCGGAACGAAACCGTAACCGAAACCGAAATAAATTTTGAAGAACGAAACCGGAACCGAAACCGAAACACGTTGCAAAACGAAACCGAAAACGGAACGTTATTTTATTCGGTTTCAGACCTTGGTATTTTGTTTCCTTTTAATTTGATATGCATTTTATATATAAAAAGTAAGGGTTGACCTCCTTTACCTCCTTACTTTTCACATATCAAATGTGTATCAAATCAAGTGGAATCAAAATACCTATCGAATTTTATAAAAACATTTGAAATCGGTTAAATAGTTTTTAAGTAATTTCAATTTAAAAAATGTAGTATGTACCTTAAGCTTCAATAGCTGTTGTTTCATATTTCTACCAGATCGTGCTTATTGCTTTCAACTTTGTGGGGAGGAGCTATATCAAAACGTCATCCTATCACCACAGCTCGTATAAAGGCAGGATTTTATTGCTATTACGTCAAAAACAAAGTCTCCATATGTTTTCACCCTACCTTAATGTATATACATTGTACATTACGCATATCGCAACCTAAATCAAAAAAAGTTCACTTTCTTGGCATAGAACGCCTAATAAAAATTAATACAGCCAGTACATACAATTTTTTCTTTTTAAAATGTTTTTATTAGGTCGCTTTCGTCGTTCTTGTGCCCGGATTTTTGCATTCGATTTTGAACCAACTTCCTGTTGCGCTAGGGTCTTGAAATTTTCACCACAGTTCAGGTCGCGGTGACAATGCAATATTATGAAAAAAAAAAATCCGATAGGTGGCGCGTGGGTCGCTATTTTTTTTAAAAATCGCATTTATGGTCCGATTTGGCTGAAATTCGGAACATGTATTACTACTATGAAAATAAATATTTTCCTTAAAAAAATTCCGCTAGGTGGAGCTGAGATCGGGGTAATAAAAACTGAAAGTCCTAATTATGGACCCATTTAGCTGATATTTAGCGTGTGTATTACTTAATCAATTTCCAAATGTTCAAAAAAAAATTGAACCCGCTAGGTGGCGCGTGAGTCGCTCTATTTAAGAAATGCGAAGGTCTGTTTTCGGTGTCGATTAATTCGTTTTTCAACGAACTTCCCGTTGAGGTAGAATCTTGAAATTTTCATCACCGTTTAGTTTTCTGTCCCCACCCAATATAACAAAAAAATAATTCCGATAGGTGGCGCACGGGTAGAGATATTTGAAAAGTTTCATTTCCAGAGATTTTGCTTCGGATTTTGTAATAACGGATATATTCCAAGTTTACAAAGCTATATTTGCATGCGTTCAATGTAAATACAGTGGGTTTTTATGGTGCCTTACCACTCTGAAACAGTTTTAAAACTAAAGATTTTGTTGCTTCTTATGCATGGACCTAACTAGGAATCTGAGGGATACAACAGAGGTGAGAGTCTATCAGAGGAAGGGGCATATATAGCCTTTTGGTATTACATGAATACACAAATTATGTTTCCTAGACCCCAGCTTTTAGTAGTGGCACAGCTTTAAAACATTGAAACAGCAAGAAGGTGTCGTGGCTGCAAAAATAATGTCTCCAGCAGCAAAACAGCTATTCGGGAGCGGCCGATTCAAACCATTACACAAATAGTGCAAGCCGCCGTGTTAGCCCCTGAGGCTGATTGGTTACTTCAGGGCACCATACTTTGGAGCGCAAATTCCCATCAAACGTTTTGTAGCGATAAATTGAATTTCACATAAATTGAATTTCTGTTAGGGACAGGGATAGGGATAGGGATAGGGATAGGGATAGGGATAGGGATAGGGATAGGGATAGGGATAGGGATAGGGATAGGGATAGGGATAGGGATAGGGGTAGGGATAGGGATAGGGATAGGGATAGAGATAGGGATAGGGATAGGGATAGGGATAGGGATAGGGATAGGGATAGGGATAGGGATAGGGATAGGGATAGGGATAGGGATAGGGATAGGGATAGGGATAGGGATAGGGATAGGGATAGGGATAGGGATAGGGATAGGGATAGGGATAGGGATAGGGATAGGGATAGGGATAGGGATAGGGATAGGGATAGGGATAGGGATAGGGATAGGGATAGGGATAGGGATAGGGATAGGGATAGGGATAGGGATAGGGATAGGGATAGGGATAGGGATAGGGATAGGGATAGGGATAGGGATAGGGATAGGGATAGGGATAGGGATAGGGATAGGGATAGGGATAGGGATAGGGATAGGGATAGGGATAGGGATAGGGATAGGGATAGGGATAGGGATAGGGATAGGGATAGGGATAGGGATAGGGATAGGGATAGGGATAGGGATAGGGATAGGGATAGGGATAGGGATAGGGATAGGGATAGGGATAGGGATAGGGATAGGGATAGGGATAGGGATAGGGATAGGGATAGGGATAGGGATAGGGATAGGGATAGGGATAGGGATAGGGATAGGGATAGGGATAGGGATAGGGATAGGGATAGGGATAGGGATAGGGATAGGGATAGGGATAGGGATAGGGATAGGGATAGGGATAGGGATAGGGATAGGGATAGGGATAGGGATAGGGATAGGGATAGGGATAGGGATAGGGATAGGGATAGGGATAGGGATAGGGATAGGGATAGGGATAGGGATAGGGATAGGGATAGGGATAGGGATAGGGATAGGGATAGGGATAGGGATAGGGATAGGGATAGGGATAGGGATAGGGATAGGGATAGGGATAGGGATAGGGATAGGGATAGGGATAGGGATAGGGATAGGGATAGGGATAGGGATAGGGATAGGGATAGGGATAGGGATAGGGATAGGGATAGGGATAGGGATAGGGATAGGGATAGGGATAGGGATAGGGATAGGGATAGGGATAGGGATAGGGATAGGGATAGGGATAGGGATAGGGATAGGGATAGGGATAGGGATAGGGATAGGGATAGGGATAGGGATAGGGATAGGGATAGGGATAGGGATAGGGATAGGGATAGGGATAGGGATAGGGATAGGGATAGGGATAGGGATAGGGATAGGGATAGGGATAGGGATAGGGATAGGGATAGGGATAGGGATAGGGATAGGGATAGGGATAGGGATAGGGATAGGGATAGGGATAGGGATAGGGATAGGGATAGGGATAGGGATAGGGATAGGGATAGGGATAGGGATAGGGATAGGGATAGGGATAGGGATAGGGATAGGGATAGGGATAGGGATAGGGATAGGGATAGGGATAGGGATAGGGATAGGGATAGGGATAGGGATAGGGATAGGGATAGGGATAGGGATAGGGATAGGGATAGGGATAGGGATAGGGATAGGGATAGGGATAGGGATAGGGATAGGGATAGGGATAGGGATAGGGATAGGGATAGGGATAGGGATAGGGATAGGGATAGGGATAGGGATAGGGATAGGGATAGGGATAGGGATAGGGATAGGGATAGGGATAGGGATAGGGATAGGGATAGGGATAGGGATAGGGATAGGGATAGGGATAGGGATAGGGATAGGGATAGGGATAGGGATAGGGATAGGGATAGGGATAGGGATAGGGATAGGGATAGGGATAGGGATAGGGATAGGGATAGGGATAGGGATAGGGATAGGGATAGGGATAGGGATAGGGATAGGGATAGGGATAGGGATAGGGATAGGGATAGGGATAGGGATAGGGATAGGGATAGGGATAGGGATAGGGATAGGGATAGGGATAGGGATAGGGATAGGGATAGGGATAGGGATAGGGATAGGGATAGGGATAGGGATAGGGATAGGGATAGGGATAGGGATAGGGATAGGGATAGGGATAGGGATAGGGATAGGGATAGGGATAGGGATAGGGATAGGGATAGGGATAGGGATAGGGATAGGGATAGGGATAGGGATAGGGATAGGGATAGGGATAGGGATAGGGATAGGGATAGGGATAGGGATAGGGATAGGGATAGGGATAGGGATAGGGATAGGGATAGGGATAGGGATAGGGATAGGGATAGGGATAGGGATAGGGATAGGGATAGGGATAGGGATAGGGATAGGGATAGGGATAGGGATAGGGATAGGGATAGGGATAGGGATAGGGATAGGGATAGGGATAGGGATAGGGATAGGGATAGGGATAGGGATAGGGATAGGGATAGGGATAGGGATAGGGATAGGGATAGGGATAGGGATAGGGATAGGGATAGGGATAGGGATAGGGATAGGGATAGGGATAGGGATAGGGATAGGGATAGGGATAGGGATAGGGATAGGGATAGGGATAGGGATAGGGATAGGGATAGGGATAGGGATAGGGATAGGGATAGGGATAGGGATAGGGATAGGGATAGGGATAGGGATAGGGATAGGGATAGGGATAGGGATAGGGATAGGGATAGGGATAGGGATAGGGATAGGGATAGGGATAGGGATAGGGATAGGGATAGGGATAGGGATAGGGATAGGGATAGGGATAGGGATAGGGATAGGGATAGGGATAGGGATTTTTTTTTTCCTTTGTCTCTACACGCTAACCGCGTTTCGAGTAAATGTATTATTTCAACTTTGTGCTTACAATCTTATGTTTAAGTCCTTAGTGAATAATTATTTATACAGTGAGAATATATATTTTGTTTTACAATATGGATGTATGTTTTGGTGTTTCAAGAAATAGTACTGCTTGCGAATGGATACAAGCAAAAGTATGAAAAATATACAGATTTATGTCAATAAGCAAGTATTGTTGATCTACAGTGGCTCCGCCCATTTCGTGCATTAACATTCCCTCAAGTCCCGCCCACTGAAGCACCTAGATGACACCACTAGCCTTATTCAGCAACAATATAGGGACTCCACAAAAGAAATCATACTAAGGTGTACTCAAAAACTTGCACTATGTTTAGGAAACTCATCAGAAACTTTTCAAAACGGCCATCAAACCTTCAAAGATTGGGCAGAAATATCCGACAAACTTCTAAGTACGTAGCTTTGTGGACCGATCCGTGTCACTATAACAATGCGCAGACCAAAAGCCCAAAATTTTTTATGTTCAGGAAAATAGCTATTTCTAACCCGCAGATGCAACAGTGACCGGCCCACAAAGCTGCGCACTCAGAAGCCTGCTAGACGTCGCCAAAAAGCCGAAAACCCCATGACTGCTTTTTTTTTTTTTTTTTTTTTTTTTACTGTATGATTTCCAATATAGAACTCCCCACATTTTAACTAAACTACCAGAAATACCATCCTAGTGCTTCCCCTAACGAATCCCAGGATAACGTCAATGCTCGAAACAAGCTGTGAGTCACTGTATTAATTATAACCTATGCATTAAACTTTTTTAGAGTACTTATAATATTATAAACAAATTTATTAAATGATTCTATTAACTGCTTATGTTTAACGATTTCCATGATGTTGAAGGGATTTACGCTGAGCTCTTCGCATTGAGTTTTATGAGTTCTTCTGGATCTCTCATAGGCTGGGCAGTCAGTTAGTAGGTGTTCGATGGTTTGTGATGTTGATGAATCGCACGGACAGTTATCTTCTTCGATTATTTTAAAGCGTTTTAGATACGCCTTGCAAAAACTATGGCCCGTTAGAATTTGGGTCATTTCAAATGATATTCCTAACTTCTGGCTGTAATTTTGGGCTTCTGTAGGTGACTGAAAGAATATTTTAGTACCACTTCCGGTTTTTTCATTCATATATTCCAGATGCCAAGTTTCGACTGTTTCCCGGTTTATATCGCGTTTAGCGTAACTTAGTGGGAAAAAATTATATGTGGGATTTGTTGTTAGCATTGCGGCTGTTACAGACACTTGCTGTCTACACTTATTAATTTTAATTATCTAGTTTTCCAATATGATATTTTTTTGTAAACCTAAAAAACCTTTGATTTTAGATTCATTGTTGGAAAATTTTGCTAGAAGAAAAAACTATAATTTTTTGAAGCTTTAGAAAACAATTTTAATAATTTAAATAAAATTGAATATATGCTGTTGAACATATAGTTTCTAGTCTTTTCCGCAACATTCTTGAAAAAATTATAAATTAACCGCGAAATAATAAAGCGAATTTAGAAATGTTCCATACACCTCCAAAAGCTGATGGTCAGAGCTGCACCCTTTGCAAACAAGGCGATACCGAGGAAATGGTCCAATGCGACGTATGTGATGCCTGGAATCACTACAACTGCGCCGGAGTGACATCTGAAGTCAAAAATCTTCCTTGGAAATGCATTAAGTGCAGAGAAAGCAGTGAAATAAAGTCAATACGGAGTGGAAAGAGCAAAAAAACGGTGACACGAAGGTCAAAATCAGGCTCAAATCGTCAGCAAATAAGTATAGAGCTGCAACGTTTGGTGGTAGAGCGAGCTGAACGCGAAAAACAATATCAAGAAAGAAAACTGCAACTGCTAGAGGAAGTCGAAGTATCGGAAGAAGGGAGCAGTCAGGAAAAACCGCATCAAGGACAAGGGAATGGGTTGCGAAAGTGTGTCCCCAGACCGAAGTTACAGAGCAGGTGCAGCCATTTACAAGTTATCAACTACAAATGCGAAAAAGCTTTTCAAAAGAGCTGCCAATATTCACAGGAAAACCGGAAGAATGGCCGCTTTTTTACAGCTCGTATAATGAGAGCAATAAATTGTGCAACTTTAGCGATTCTGAAAATCTTCTGAGACTGCAAAAATGTCTAAAAGGAAAGGCACTCGAAGCAGTGAGCTCGCATCTTTTGCTCCCAAAAAATGTCACAGAGGTGATACGAACCTTGAAAATGATGTTTGGCCGTCCGGAGATAATCATCTATAATATATTGGGGAAAATTCGTGCTGAACCCCCACCTAAAGCTGACAAGCTGGATACGCTTGTAACCTATGCGATTTCTGTGCGAAATCTTTGTTCAACGATCGAAGCAACTGGATTGGAGTCCCACATGAAAAATCCTTCACTACTCCAAGAACTGGTTGACAAGCTGCCTCCTCAAATTAAACTAAATTGGGCAATGTACAGTATAAACGGTGAAATTAATATTTGTTCATTTTCGAAATGGCTACTAGACGTTTCGGAAGCCGTCGTTAAGGTCAGTCCAAATATAGGCGTTTCAAAAACGAGCGTTAGTGTGCATACTCACGAAACGAAGAATCCGAATCCTGACTGTGCTATTTGCAATGGGAGCCATTTAGTAAGCGAATGTAAGAAGTTTAACACATTGAAGCTTTCAGAAAGGTGGGACAAAGTGAAGCAGAAAAAACTTTGCAGAATCTGTTTGCAAAAACATGGAAACTTTCGTTGTTCCGAACTGAAATGCAGTATTAATGGTTGCGAAGCAAGACACCACAAGCTGTTGCATAATTTTGTACCCAAATCTCAGGCAGTTACAGCACATTCTAATGAGATAAGTAGAAATAAAACATATTTTAAAATAGTTCCTGTTACACTGCATAACATCAACCAAAAGGTTGATACTTTCGCTTTTTTAGATGACGGGTCTAACGTTACTCTCTTGGAGAAAGCTGTTTGCGACAAATTAGGACTTAAAGGCGAACTAAAAAATGTATGTCTGAAATGGACATCGGATACTACACGCAATGAAGAGGGTTCTATGGAAGTGAATTTGCAAATATCTCAGCGACATCCGAATGCCAAAAGGCATGATATTTTGAACGTCCGTACTGTAGAAAAATTAGCGCTACCAGTACAAAATGTTACAAAGGAAGACTTGTCAAGCTATTTTCATTTGAAAAATATCCCTTTGAAATTTTACGAAAATGCCGTACCACAAATCCTCATTGGCCTCAATAACGGATATTTATGCAATACGATGAAGACGAAGGAGGGGAATTTATATGAACCGTTTGCTTCAAAGACTCGACTGGGATGGGTTATACATGGTGGAGGTGATACCACACGTAGCACTGTTACTTTCCATAACATCAATGTATGCGAATGTGAATCCGAGTTGAAAAGATTGCATGAAATAGTATCCAGTTACCTCTCACTCGAAAATGTTGGCAAAAAATTTGCACAGAAATCACCAGAGGAAGAGCGTGCAAACCAAATTCTTCAATCCACTACGAAGAGAATAGGGCAACGTTTTGAAACCGGGTTGCTATGGAGAGATGATATTTCAAAAGTACCAAATAGTTATCCCACTGCTTTGAAACGCCTAGCCTGTCTTGAGAAGAAGTCCAATCCAGATCATATACCCATAATAAATCAGCAAATTCTTTCATTAGTTGAAAAGGGATATGCAAGAAAACTTTCTTCAGAAGAAATTTTCGAAGATAGTGGTATTATTTGGTATCTTCCTATTTTTACTGTAGTCAACCCGAATAAGCCTGGGAAGGTTCGACTTGTCTGGGATGCAGCTGCAAAATCTCGAGGAACTTCTCTGAATTCTATGTTGCTTACGGGTCCAGACTTGTTGACTCCGCTATTAAGTGTGTTATTTGGTTTTCGAGTTGGAAAATTTGCCATATGTGGTGACATAAAAGAAATGTTTCACCAGGTAAGAGTTCGCAAATCCGACCAAAATGCACAACGTTTCATTTGGAGAAACAACGAAGTTCAAAGAACGCCTAACGTGTATGTAATGGAAGTGATGACATTTGGAGCAGCCTGTTCACCAACATCAGCACAATTTGTTAAAAACAAAAATGCATCAGAGTTTGAGCGTGAGCTTCCAAGAGCAGCAGATTCTTTTATACATCACCACTACGTTGACGATTTACTTGATGGCGCAGATACAGAAGAATATGCGATTCGTTTAGCAAAAGAAGTCAGTTTTATCCATCGAGAAGGCGGATTTTTCATACGCAATTGGAGGTCAAATTCTAAAGCTGTTTTGAGAAGCCTTGGAGAGTTGGAAGAAGAAATGTCTGTGCCCATTAAAGATCCATCTGCAGAAATGGGAAACGAGAAGGTGTTGGGAATGTGGTGGTCAACTGAGAAGGATGTATTTACTTATTCCTTGAAACTGTATAGAGTGGATAAGGATATAATCAGCGGAATTAAGAAACCAACCAAAACAGATGTGTTACGTACTCTTATGTCTTTATTTGATCCCCTTGGTTTCCTGTCACATTATATTATTTATCTTAAGATTATTTTGCAAGAAGTTTGGAGAACGACAGGAGGTTGGACAGATGTTGTTAACGAAGAGGTGTTTAAGAAGTGGCTTATATGGCTGAAGCTCCTACCCGAAATCGAAGAGGTTAAAATCACACGATGGTATTCGACAAAATTCGACTCAGAAGTTCAATTGCATGTATTTGTGGATGCAAGTGAATTGGCATACGCAGCTGTAGCATATTTTCGTGTATTAACATCATCTGGGGTACATGTATGCCTTGTGTTCGCAAAAGCAAAAGTCGCTCCTAAGCAGCCATTATCTATACCTCGTCTTGAACTGATGGGTGCAGTGCTAGGGGTTCGCATTGCTGAAATGATTTGTAGGCAGCATAGTCTACATGTAAGTACCAGAACTTTTTGGTCAGACTCTAATACCGTCCTTTCGTGGTTACGATCGAATCCTCGAAATTTTAATCCATTTGTGATGCATCGAGTAGGTGAAATTCTTGAGGGAAGTAACTTGTCAGAATGGCGATACGTACCTACCAAGCTTAATGTAGCCGATGATGCCACAAAATGGAAGATGACTTTTACATTTGATCTTAATAGCCGCTGGTTTGTAGGTCCAGAATTCTTGAGGCAATCTGAATCTTCATGGCCTGAACGAATTATAAACAGCGTAGACACTAAGGAGGAACTAAGACCGCATATAGCTTTTGTACACGTGAACAATAATTTGGACGAAAACTGCCTGCACCTAAAAAATTTTTCCAACTGGAAGCACCTGACACGAGTTACGGCTACTGTTTTCGAGTTTGGTCTGAAACTGAAGAAGAAGGTAGCTATGAAAAAGAAAACCAATTATGACATGCCGAACAAAAAATTAATATTAGAAAAGGCAGAAAATTATCTGTACCGAGTAATTCAGTTTGATACATTTAAGGACGAAATTGCTACGCTGAAGCAAAAGCGCAATATTCAAAAAGCAAGTCCTATTTTCAAGTCTTCGCCGTATTTAGATGGAAATAATGTACTTCGTATAAAAGGAAGAATCGATTTGGCATTGGGAATACCTGAAAACGTGAAGCGACCTATTATTTTACCAAAATACAGTTACGGAACCACTCTAATAATTCGACATTATCATGAAGAACTGCACCATATGCTCCACGACACCTGCTTAAACGAAATTCGACAAAAATTCTACATACCGCGATTACGAGTAGAACTCAAAAAGGTACGAAGGCTTTGTCAATAATGCAAGAACAAAGCAGCGAAGCCAGCAGTTCCAGAAATGGCAATATTACCACGTGCCCGTCTGTCAGCATATACTCAGCCATTCTCTTATGTGGGTATAGATTATTTTGGACCCATGCAAGTCAAAGTAGCTCGACATAACGAAAAACGATGGGGTGTCTTATTTACTTGCCTCACTGTGCGTGCAATTCACATCGAGATTGCAAGGGATTTGACTACAAGCACCTGCGTCATGGTGGTACAGAATTTTATTGCTAGAAGAGGAATACCAAACGAGATTTATTGTACAAGAATTGGATTTTAAAGCGCTTGCTGTAAAGTTCACCACATCATCTACAACTTGGCATTTTAATCCACCCTCGGCACCTCATATGGGCGGTAGTTGGGAGCGGTTAATACAATCTGTTAAGAAAGTTCTTTATCAGATCGTACCACTACATAATTTCAAGGACGATACTCTATATTCAGCACTCTTAGAATGCGAACGTATTGTTAACTCTAGACCCCTGACATACGTTGATTTGGAAAACACAGATGACGAAGCTTTAACTCCGAATCATTTCTTACTCGGATCTTCTAATGGCAGTAAGCCCTTGGGCGAATTTTCTGAAGCTGACTGCAATTTGAGAAAGAACTGGAGGAAGGTACAATACTTTGTTGATATTTTTTGGAAACGTTGGGTTCAAGAATATTTACCAACTTTAACTCGACGAACGAACTGGTTTCAAAAGGTTGAGCCAATCAAGATTGGCGATATCGTCGTTATTGTAGATCCAAAATTACATCGAAATACATGGCCAAAAGGGATTTTTCAATCTGTAACTATAGCAGCAGATGGAAATGTAAGAAGTGCTAACGTGCGAACAAAAGACGGAGTCTTAAATCGGCCTGTAGCAAAACTATCCAAATTGGATGTGACTGGTTAAAATCCGAGGAATTATAACGGGGGGAGGATGTTACAGACACTTGCTGTCTACACTTATTAATTTTAATTATCTAGTTTTCCAATATGATATTTTTTTGTAAACCTAAAAAATCTTTGATTTTAGATTCATTGTTGGAAAATTTTGCTAGACGAAAAAGCTATAATTTTTTGAAGCTTTAGAAAACAATTTTAATAATTTAAATAAAATTGAATATATGCTGTTGAACATATAGTTTCTAGTCTTTTCCGCAACAGCGGCTTCTTTAGCTACTTCGTCTGCTAGCTCATTACCAATGATCCCGATATGGGCTTTAATCCAAGAAAATTCAATGGTATGGGTTTGCCGAAGATGGTGATAGGGATAGGGATAGGGATAGGGATAGGGATAGGGATAGGGATAGGGATAGGGATAGGGATAGGGATAGGGATAGGGATAGGGATAGGGATAGGGATAGGGATAGGGATAGGGATAGGGATAGGGATAGGGATAGAGATAGGGATAGAGGGATAGGGATAGGGATAGGGATAGGGATAGGGATAGGGATAGGGATAGGGATAGGGATAGGGATAGGGATAGGGATAGGGATAGGGATAGGGATAGGGATAGGGATAGGGATAGGGATAGGGATAGGGATAGGGATAGGGATAGGGATAGGGATAGGGATAGGGATAGGGATAGGGATAGGGATAGGGATAGGGATAGGGATAGGGATAGGGATAGGGATAGGGATAGGGATAGGGATAGGGATAGGGATAGGGATAGGGATAGGGATAGGGATAGGGATAGGGATAGGGATAGGGATAGGGATAGGGATAGGGATAGGGATAGGGATAGGGATAGGGATAGGGATAGGGATAGGGATAGGGATAGGGATAGGGATAGGGATAGGGATAGGGATAGGGATAGGGATAGGGATAGGGATAGGGATAGGGATAGGGATAGGGATAGGGATAGGGATAGGGATAGGGATAGGGATAGGGATAGGGATAGGGATAGGGATAGGGATAGGGATAGGGATAGGGATAGGGATAGGGATAGGGATAGGGATAGGGATAGGGATAGGGATAGGGATAGGGATAGGGATAGGGATAGGGATAGGGATAGGGATAGGGATAGGGATAGGGATAGGGATAGGGATAGGGATAGGGATAGGGATAGGGATAGGGATAGGGATAGGGATAGGGATAGGGATAGGGATAGGGATAGGGATAGGGATAGGGATAGGGATAGGGATAGGGATAGGGATAGGGATAGGGATAGGGATAGGGATAGGGATAGGGATAGGGATAGGGATAGGGATAGGGATAGGGATAGGGATAGGGATAGGGATAGGGATAGGGATAGGGATAGGGATAGGGATAGGGATAGGGATAGGGATAGGGATAGGGATAGGGATAGGGATAGGGATAGGGATAGGGATAGGGATAGGGATAGGGATAGGGATAGGGATAGGGATAGGGATAGGGATAGGGATAGGGATAGGGATAGGGATAGGGATAGGGATAGGGATAGGGATAGGGATAGGGATAGGGATAGGAAAAATGGGTGTTTTTGAAAATTCATCAATTTTAAAAAATCGTAAAAATTCCACAAATTTTCGACGTTGATGGTTTGGTCCACCCCTACATATTATACGTTGTTAAAAGCGTATTTTAATATACTTTCTTTCCGAACGAGTTATCACTTGCGTCCATTATTTTTGTAACATTGGTGAAAAGTATTTGAATGATGTGATACCTGAAAAAAACAAAAAATTACCGATATCTCGCAAACCTGCCCATACAAAAATTTTGAAAAATATGTTAACACCTCAGCATGTCAGTGCCAATTTACTCATATGGTATTGCGCGCCGATATACTCCCCCTTTTTAAGATAACAATATCAATTAAGAATTAAAATATTGAACAAAATAACCTTTTTAAAATTATTTAAATTAAACAAAATGTAAATTGTTTTTTAGGTACTAAAATTCTTCTGCTGATTTAAATATGTCGACTGATATATTTTTAGTTGTTTTGTGTATTTGTTATTTAAAGTATTTTTGTTGTTTTTCAATGATTTATGTGGTCCTTCATAAGGAGGTTTAAATCCTCTTTTGTTACCATTAGCACGTACAAAAGCTTGTTCGCATGATTTCAATTCATTAGGTACATAAATTTGATTTTGATGATGCGATATGCCCGAATGAAAACTATGGAAAAGATTTTTAATTTTTGTAAGAAATTCATTAAACTAAAAATTTTAATCTTACTGAACTACGAGTTCATTTGTTAAGCGTAAATTTTGTCCATAAACTAATTCTGCTTTAGTAGTGAAATCTACTCCTCCTCTTAAAACGAAGATCTTAAACCCGATAAAACTATAGGAAGTTCATCTGACCAATTCACGTAATAACCTCGTGCTAAAATAGAAGCTTTTAACCAGACATCGGAAATATCAGTTAACATTTTCAAAAGTTTTGAAAATAACAAAAAAGTTAAGACAAATATTCAAATATTCGTTGAAAACAAAAATTCAAAGACAAAATAAATTTTTTTTTGTCTCAGAAAGACCCTTACAGTTTCAGATTTTCTATTTTTCTCCGATTGTAATAATTATAATTATTTTTTTTTCAAAAACAAAAAATGTTGTGAATATGAGTGTATATTTTGTTGCAAGTTGCTGTAAATAGGCTCAACTATATTTACAAATTTATGTAAGAAACCTCACACGGTGGGGTTAACAATTTCAAAGGTTTTGAAAATAACAAAAAAGTTAAGACAAATATTCAAATATTCGTTGAAAACAAAAAATCAAGGACAAAAAAAATTTTTTTTTTGTCTCAGAAAGACCCTTATAGTTTCAGATTTTCTATTTTTCTCCGATTGTAATAAATATAATTATTTTTTTTCAAAAACAAAAAAATGCTCTGAATATGAGTGCATATTTTGTTGCAAGTTGCTGTCAATAGGCTCAACTATATTTACCGTGTGAGGTTTACACGGTGGGGTAATTAAAAAAAAGTGTATACCTACTGCAGGTCCTAATTTTTAAACGATTTGCAATTTTTTTTATAGTGAAAGATTGTGAGATATAGAGAAACCCATTTCATTTTTTTGGTAAAAGTACCTACTGAAAATGTTTAGAAAAATATTTTCCAGAGACTTGTAACGCGTTTCGGTTTCGGTTTATTTTACACAGCTTGTGACGAAACTGAAACAGAAACAAAACTCCTTTGTAACAAAAGTCGTAACAAAATTCCGGTTCCAGCAGAAAGAAAACCTGTAACGAAACTAAATTAATTTTGTTCCTTGTACCAGAAACAAAATCATTAGTTTTGTTCCTTGTAACAAAACCCGTAACAAAACTAAATTAATTTTGTTCCTTGTAACAGAAACAAAATTATTAGTTTTGTTCCTTGTAACAACACCCGTAACGAAACTAAATTAATTTTGTTTCTTGTAGCAGAAACCGAAACAGAAACAAAATTAATTAATTTTGTTTCTCAGTAGCAAAACTTTATTTGCCGTACATTAGGATGGACTTATTATTTTCAGGTATATAATACATATGTATGTGTCTGTTGCAACCAACTAAAGTAACTTCAGTCGACCTCTGAAACCTCGTGTGGCACATTTAACATCTTGGCGTCACTGGACAGCTACATACTGGCGGGTAAGTACCACAATGGAACTTCGAGGAACTTCGGTATTAAAATCCTTGGTACACACAAATGGAGTATCACACTTGAAGAAAAATAACTGCGCGAATATAGGGTTGCTTTTTTATTATTTTTTTAAATGATATATAAAAACGCTTCATACATATGCATAGGGCAACGGATTGCGAAAAATTTTCATTAACAGCTATCAACAAATATTTCATTTTCTAATAATAATGCATTCGGAAAACTGACAAAAAAATTATGCAAAGCCATAAAAGACGTTATATAATATGCAATAAAAAGCATAAGTTTATATTTAGTGTTTTATATGAAAAAATCGGAACTTACCCCCTTCTTCCACTATTCATATTGAAAAGTTGTGTACATACCCCCTTCATCCATGAATTATCTTCTACAATTTTCACGATAGGCAGATTCTGATAAGACAGAAATATAGATCTGCATAAACACTATTCACCAATGCCAAAAACAGAAATTGAGTGAGAATGCGACATACCCCCTTCATCCATGCATGTCTTCATATATGAATGCATGTCTTCATCATTCTCACTCAATTTCTGTTTTTGGCATTGGTGAATAGTGTTTATGCAGATCTATATTTCTGTCTTATCAGAATCGGCCTATCGTGAAAATTGTAGAAGATAATTCATGGATGGAGGGGGTATGTACACACCTTTTCAATATGAATTGTGGAAGAAGGGGGTATGTTCCGTTTTTTTCATATAAAACACTAAATATAAACTTATGCTTTTTTGCATATTATGTAACGTCTTTTTCCATAAAGATTCGAAAAAACCTCAAATGTTTAAGCAAAACTTTAAAGCCGATTTTCTCGTTTGACTCAAAATGCGACATACCCCCTTCATCCATGCATGTCTTCATATCTTATCAGAATCTGCCTATCGTGAAAATTGTAGAAGATAATTCATGGATGAAGGGGGATATGTACACAACTTCTCGTATGAATTGTGGAAGAAGGGGGTATGTTCCGTTTTTTTCATATAAAACACTAAATATGAACTTATGCTTTTTATTGCATATTATGCAACGTCTTTTATGGCTTTGCATAATTTTTTTGTCAGTTTTCCATAAAGATTCGAAAAAACCTCAAATGTTTAAGCAAAACTTTAAAGCCCATTTTCTCATTTCACTCAAAATGCGACATACCCCCTTCATCCATGCAAGTCTTCATATATCGTCGCTCGGCGCGCAATACCGCGTATTTGATGGAAGCCAAATTGTGTAGGAGGATATAAGAATTTACAAAAGAAAAAGCACTCAAACTGCAAAAACATCGCTTTTTTTAAAATACGCGGTATTGCATAGCTTTATTTCAAAGAAAATAGGTTCCATAAAAGGTTTTTTATTGATTTATTTGTGTTTTTGTTGATAAAAACGGCGGAATTTTAACGTCAATACATTAAGACCGATGAGTCCCAGTCAGGGTAACGAAATCTCGTTTTTGGACATTTTGGTATATACGCCTTTTTGTTTTTTGCAAATACGCGGTATTACGCGCCGAGCGACGATATATATTATATGTATATATATAAATATAATAGGTCCATTAACCCGGATCGGTCCCCATACAAAAAAATGATTAAGGTAAGAATTGTGGCGGCTTCCAAGCCATGAACAACGGCGTATGGCTCATTAAAATCGGGCTTAAAATGGCCACGTAGTGTCAGAAAAAGTAAAGAGCCCATCGGGCGGGGGCGTGGCAAAAAAAAATATTTTTTGGGATCGCCTTCAAAATATCTTTAATCCTAGGGGTGGACTGGATAAACTTTTTTTGTCGATCCACCCTAAAGTCCATCCTAATGTAGTGCAAATAGTATTATTATTATAATTTTTAGAGTTCTGCTACTGAGAAACAAAATTAATTTGGTTTCTGTTTCGGTTTCTTTTACAAGGAACAAAATTAATTTAGTTTCGTTACAGGTTTTGTTTCTGCTGAACCCGTTACAATCATTTTGTTTCGAATTTAGTTTCTCCACAGAGCCAAAAATGCCTAATAAAATTAATAAGATTGTCTTTATGAGCGGTTTTTGGGCTCAGGGGCAGTCGAAACGACGGAAACGAAAAAAAGCTATACGCAAATCTATTTGGTTTAATGAGGAAATTCTTATTGATATTATTAAGTGCAATTTCTTCTTATTTCCTTGCGATGTCTTTTTATATGTGTTATTAATAAGAAAATCTTCCTAAGATTTCCTTAAAAATATGAAAAAAAGGTGAAAGAGAAAAAACTTCTTATTTTAATAAGATGATCTTACGGTTCCAAACAAGAAGATCTGACTTATTAATGATTTCAAGGGGAAATCTTGCAGAAAACGAACTGATTTCTTAGAGTTCCAAACTAGAAGATATGACTTATTAATGTTTTCAAAGGAAAATCTTGCAGAAAACGAACTGATTTCTTAGGGATCCTAACAAGAAGATTTTCAAAGGGAAATCTTGCAGAAACCGAACTGTATTCTTAGGCTTCCTAACAAGAAAATTTGACTTATTAATGTTTTCAAAGGGAAATCTTGCCGAAAACGAACTGATTTCTTAGGGTTCCAAACAAGAAGATATGACTTACTCATGTTTTCAAAGGGAAATCTTGCAGAAAACGAACTGATTTCTTAGGGTTCCTTACAAGAAGATTAGACTTATTAATGTTTTCAAAGGGAAATCTTGCAGAAAACGAACTGATTTCTTAGGGTTCCAAACAAGAAGATTTGACTTATTGATGTTTTCAAAGGGAAATCTTGCAGACAACTGTTTATTATTATTAATGGGCCAGAATTCGTGAAATCAATCACTAAAATAAATGTGGTAGCTCGTGAGTAGTAAAACTGATTCCCAAAATATAATTTCAAAAAATAATTATTGTGCTAATTATTGGCAAAAATTTTTTTTTTACATTTTTTTTCGTTTTGCTATATCTAATAATCTATTCGCTCAAATGGGATGAAAGTTTTAGAGCTTTTCACTATTTTGTCGTAGTTTATAATGCAATTTTTTTTATTGCGAATTCTTTTAAATTTTTATACCCAGCGTACTAGTACTACTACAAGGGTATACTAATTTTGTTCACATAAAGGTAGTACGTAACGGCACAAAATAATCGAGATAGATATAGAGTTCCATATATGAAAGTTCTTAGGTTGAAAAGAGGAGTTCATTAAGGCATGTCCGTTCGTCTGTCCGTCCGTCCGTCCGCCTGTGTACACGATAACTTGAGCAAAAATTGAGATATTTGCATGAACATTTATATAGAGGTTACTCTTTGGCCAAGGTAGTTTGCTATTGAAAATGGGCGAAATTGGATGATTTCCACGCCCCCTTTTTCGATATCGAAAATCACACAAATTGACATATCTCGGCAGCTGAAATAGCTAAAATGATATAATTTTATAGGTGAATCCCCGTGGTCATTCTCTTATGATTTATCCATATATTTTTTTATAGCGGGCGTGGCACCGCCCACTTTTAAGGGAGGCATTTTTGAAAATTTGACTGGTCGTAACTTTTAAACTGATTACGATAGAACGATGGAATTTGGCACAAAGTATACTAGTATCGTTTGGAGTATACCTGATGAAATCGGATAAAATCGCCCTCCAACCACGCCCACTTTCGATATCGAAAATTTCTAAAATCACTTAATTGACATAATTCGGTAACGGAAATGGTAAAATGATATAATTTTATAGGTGAATCCCCCTGGTCATTATATAATGATTTTTTGATAAATTTTCTGAAGTGGGTGTGGCCCCGCCCACTTTTAAGGAAGGCATTTTCGAAAATTCGACTGGTCGTTACTTTTAAACTGATAGGTGTAGAACGATGACAACAAAAATTCTGAAAAAAACTCAAAATATTCTTTAAGTTTTATGTAATAACATATACAAATTTCAAAGTGTGCTTATTTTTTGTTCAGAAGATACGATTAAAAAAAATATGTACTAAAAAAAATCTACAATCGAGTTTAACTTTGTGCGGGTAAAACAGGTAAGTAAATAACAAAGCAGTTGTGGAAGTATACTCTGAAAAAAAAAATCCACATTAAATCCAAATACTTTTCGTGGTTCAATTACATTTAAGCAAAAGTATTTATTTCAACAGCAAAGTATTTCCTATAAATACCTTGCCCTTGTTTCAACAACTTTTTAAAATGCGGCACTGTTTTTTTAAATGCGTGCTCGTATTTAAAAATTCTCTTAACACAATCATATGTAAAAGTATTTATTTCAAATGTCTCGTATTTAAATTTCTTTGGATAAACTATTCTTAAATGCAATGGCATTTCTTTTAGCAATTTCGCATTTGATTTCAAATATAAAAGTATTTATTTCAAATGCTTCGTATTTAAATTTCATGTGGTTAACTATTTTGAAATGCAAAAGTATTTGCTTTAACAATCTCGCATTTGAGTTTACCGTTATGCCATGCAGTTTTCATTTACATTTTTTCTTTCTCGTGGAACTCATTTGGCGGCGTTGTATTGTATAGTTTTTGGGAGCAAAAGTGTTTATTCTAACATATAATTAGTATATATAGCTAAGCGTATATACTTATGTATATCCAGAATCGTTTAAGGCAATATATTCGAACAGAGTAAAGATTTCAGAGGTATGTATGTACTAATTTATTGCAAATAAAATGTTTATTCAACAAAAATTTTGCAGTGATGAGTGAAGAATTAATACCATCTACACCTGCTGATATTTCACCATTTTCCGAACAAATAATAATGCATTCAAACTACTTTGTAGTGCATCATCATTATCATTTTTATAAGACGTCGAAGCAGTCAGGGTGCATTGGCGGGTGTAATATCGTTTTGTATGGAAAATGGGATATTCGACAGGTATATGAAGACATGCATTCATATATGAAGACATGCATGGATGAAGAGGGTATGTCGCATTCTCACTCAATTTCTGTTTTTGGCATTGGTGAATAGTGTTTATGCAGATCTATATTTCTGTCTTATCAGAATCGGCCTATCGTGAAAATTGTAGAAGATAATTCATGGATGAAGGGGATATGTACACTGAGAGAAATGCATTGAATGTTGTGACAATATCACTATTGATAGCGACGAGTTTGATGCAATATTCATTCAGAATGAGCGAGTTATCAAATATTTTTTGCTCCCAATTAAAAGTAAAATGACATGTCAACCATTTCTATATGTTGTACTATTTTTTATATTTATGGATAGAATACTAATATATTTGAACGGCATGTCAATATCTATGGTCGTGATATGAATTCGGTATATCCATATCCATATTTACTGCATAGTAATAATGGTAGAGACAGCGTATTAATATATATGAATTGAATGTCATCGATTACGTTTCAAAGTATGCCGGTGTTGACCGTAACCACTTATCCTGCCGTAAGCTGATAAAAAGTGGGGTTGCGCTGGATAGTATTGAGAGTGTGAACTTCAAGCTTGGAGTAACAACGGCCTTTTATGACAAAATTCTGAATCCGAATGTGTGGCCGGCTGATATCATTGTTCGGCCCTTTCGTTTCTTTCAAGGAAAAATCAGTGACATCTAGCGCAAATGTATTTCATCGTAATAATCGTACCAATCGTAATAATGTATCCGACTCTTCTCTCAAAATATACTTTCAAAATATGGGAGGTATGCGCACAAAATCTAAAGAAATTCTTTTAGCGACGTCCCGCATGGACTATGATGTTTATGTCCTCGTGGAAACCTGGCTAAATAGTGACTTTTCGGATGAAGAGTTTTTTAATCCTTGTCTTTTTCATACCTTTCGGAAAGACAGGGATTCTGTGAAGACTGGTCACCGGAGAGGAGGTGGAGTTCTTATCGCCATAAAAAGAAATCTACGATATTCGGCTTATCAACTTTTACATAATGACTCGTTAATTGATCAACTTTGTGTTCGCATATTCGGTACTGCTGGATCTACATTCATTTGTGTTTCATATATTCCGCCAAATAGTTCGGATAGCTTATATAACTCTCACATCGAAAACATTGTTAATATTTGCGAAACCAACTGTGATTCTCATTTTTGTATTCTCGGGGATTTTAATTTACCTGATTTCGTCTGGTTGGATCTCCAGAATAATGGGGTTATGTTTCCTTCTAATGTTACGCGATCGCTTTATATTAATTTTATAGATAGCCTATTAAGTTGTAATCTTATTCAAATTAATAATGCCTTTAATGCACTTGCTAAGCTCTTAGATCTTGTTTTTGTGGATGAGAATTTGATTTTTAGCCTCTCTGAAAGCCTTTTCCCGCTGTGGCAGCCCGACAGTAATCATGTTCCGCTCGTCATTAACTTAATTGATATTAATACTATCCCGATATCTTTTGACTTAAATAACCATTCTTTTAATTTTCGGTCAACTGACTTTGTTGTACTTAATAGTACTTTTTGTGATATATCCTTTGAAAATATTTTGCAGTCCAATGACGTTAGTGTCTGTTTTGAAACTTTTTTGAGGACGTTGGCTGAGGTTTTTTATGATAAGGTGCCTCGCCGGGCCCCAAAAATTTATAAATTACCCTGGTACAACACTACTCTTAAAAGGCTGAAAAATAGACGTAATAAATATTGTAAATTGTATAACGCCGATTCTGCGAATACTGCTCTTCGGGATCAGTACTTAAATAGTGTGAGGGAGTTCAATGCTCTTGATAATTTTTTATATAATCAGTATATGAGGAAGTTGGAAGTGGAGTTGAAGGATGATCCCAAAGCATTTTGGAATTTTATTCGACCCAAGCGTGGTTCTACCAACATACCTATTTGCATGAATTACAATGACAATTGCTCACAGTCTCTAAATGACACTGTAGAACTTTTTGCAGAATTTTTCAAATCTAATTTCGAAGATAAAGTTACTTTTCAAACTAGTCCTCACTCGAGCTCATACCTATTTGAACGCATTGATTTTGGTTCACTTTCACTATCTGTGGATGATGTTAGTAAAGCTATGCGCTCGTTAAAGCCTTCGCTAAAATGTGACCCTGATGGACTTTGTGCATTTGTTCTGAAGCACTGTAGCTCATCTTTATGCATTCCTCTATGCTACATATTTAATTTATCTCTTTCTTCGGGCTTATTTATTGATAGGTGGAAAACAGCGTCAATCACGCCGATCTTTAAGTCCGCTGTTGTTCGTTCTATTCATCAATGACATTGGCGCTTGCTTTCAGTCTTCCAACTTTCTTCTTTATGCTGATGACTTGAAGATCTTTCGCAGGATTGACAGTCCATCAGATGTTATACTTTTGCAATGTGACCTGGTTAACCTTGTTGACTGGTGTAATACTAATAAGCTCTTTCTAAACGTTAATAAATGTTTTCACATGTCTTTCTCGAAGACCAGCAATAATCGTGTTTCACATTACTATTTAGCAGGCAGTCTCTTGAGCACAGTCAACGAATTTGTGGATCTAGGTGTCGTCTTTGACATTCATTTTTCTTTCGTTAATCATATCTGCTATGTCCTCCCGAAGGCTTATAGAAATCTTGCATTCTTACGCCGATATGCTAAGGACTTTAATGACCCCTATACTAGGAAGGCTTTATATATATCGTTGGTTCGCTCAAAGCTTGAGTATGCGTCCATTGTGTGGAACCCAAGAAAATTTATTCGGTTTGGGCTTGGCTCACTTAATTTTGATAATCCGTTGCCCTCTTATGAGTCTCGGTGTACATTAATTAATCTACAATCCCTTCAGTCCAGGAGAACTTTGCACCTGCTTATGTTCGTGTATGATCTCGTTTTTGGTTCGGTAAATTGCCCAGACCTTCTCGAGAAAATCACGTTCAATGTTCCTATTAGGTCCCTTCGTTTTTCCCCTCCTTTTTATCTGAGTTCTATCAGGGTAAACTACGCCCTCTTTGATCCAATATTACGCTCTCTAGCGGAATTCAATAAACTTTCGAGTAGGCTAAATATCGATTTCTCTCTATCCAGGGACGTTTTTAAGTCTCAATTACTTTTGTACCTAGATATTTATTAAAACTCGAATATTATATGCATATATGTGTTATTTTTTTATTAATTATATTTAAAATTTAGCCTTATAAATTTCTGTATCTAGTCTGTAAGATTTATAATCATAGACTGAATAAACCTGAATTGAATTGAAATGTAAATTTTTCTGGGACGCATAATCATGATAGTTCAACAATTTTTACTATGGATTTTCTAACAATATTATAACTTGTTGGAGCGGTTTTTTTAAATTCAAAATTTTTTGAATTTCTTATGATTGAACATTTTTCTAAAAATTGTATAATATGCCGTAGCCGAATGGTAGAATACTGGGCTAACGTGCCAGAGGAGCATGGTTCGAGTCCCACTGAAACCAGATGTCAAATTATATAAAATTTTGTTTTTTTAAACTATTTAGAATTTATCAATAGTTTATATGGATACCATTTCAATAGTGATTTATCAAAAAAACATTGATGAAACATCCATATTCATTGATGGGACAGAAATATCAATTTTTATTTAATGTGATATCAATAATTATGGATGTTCCATCCATAGATTTCCCTCCGTGTACTCAACTTTTCAATATGAATTGTGGAAGAAGGGGGTATGTTCCGTTTTTTTCATATAAAACACTAAATATAAACTTATGCTTTTTTTGCATATTATGCAACGTCTTTTATGGTTTTGCATAATTTTTTTGCCAGTTTTCCATAAAGATTCGAAAAAACCTCAAATGTTTAAGCAAAACTTTAAAGCCGATTTTCTCGTTTGACTCAAAATGCGACATACCCCCTTCATCCATGCATGTCTTCATATCTTATCAGAATCTGCCTATCGTGAAAATTGTAGAAGATAATTCATGGATGAAGGGGGTGTGTACACAACTTCTCGATATGAATTGTGGAAGAAGAGGGTATGTGAACTTATGCTTTTTATTGCATATTATGCAACGTCTTTTATGGCTTTGCATAATTTTTTTGTCAGTTTTCCATAAAGATTCGAAAAAACCTCAAATGTTTAAGCAAAACTTTAAAGCCCATTTTCTCGTTTCACTCAAAATGCGACATACCCCCTTCATCCATGCATGTCTTCATATATCTTCGCTCGGCGCGCAATACCGCGTATTTGATGGAAGCCAAATTGTGTAGGAGGATATAAGAATTTACAAAAGAAAAAGCACTCAAACTGCAAAAACATCGCTTTTTTTAAAATACGCGGTATTGCATAGCTTTATTTCAAAGAAAATAGGTTCCATAAAAGGTTTTTTATTGATTTATTTGTGTTTTTGTTGATAAAAACGGCGGAATTTTAACGTCAATACATTAAGACCGATGAGTCCCAGTCAGGGTAACGAAATCTCGTTTTTGGACATTTTGGTATATACGCCTTTTTGTTTTTTGCAAATACGCGGTATTACGCGCCGAGCGACGATATATATTATATGTATATATATAAATATAATAGGTCCATTAACCCGGATCGGTCCCCATACAAAAAAATGATTAAGGTAAGAATTGTGGCGGCTTCCAAGCCATGAACAACGGCGTATGGCTCATTAAAATCGGGCTTAAAATGGCCACGTAGTGTCAGAAAAAGTAAAGAGCCCATCGGGCGGGGGCGTGGCAAAAAAAAAATATTTTTTGGGATCGCCTTCAAAATATCTTTAATCCTAGGGGTGGACTGGATAAACTTTTTTTGTCGATCCACCCTAAAGTCCATCCTAATGTAGTGCAAATAGTATTATTATTATAATTTTTAGAGTTCTGCTACTGAGAAACAAAATTAATTTGGTTTCTGTTTCGGTTTCTTTTACAAGGAACAAAATTAATTTAGTTTCGTTACAGGTTTTGTTTCTGCTGAACCCGTTACAATCATTTTGTTTCGAATTTAGTTTCTCCACAGAGCCAAAAATGCCTAATAAAATTAATAAGATTGTCTTTATGAGCGGTTTTTGGGCTCAGGGGCAGTCGAAACGACGGAAACGAAAAAAAGCTATACGCAAATCTATTTGGTTTAATGAGGAAATTCTTATTGATATTATTAAGTGCAATTTCTTCTTATTTCCTTGCGATGTCTTTTTATATGTGTTATTAATAAGAAAATCTTCCTAAGATTTCCTTAAAAATATGAAAAAAAGGTGAAAGAGAAAAAACTTCTTATTTTAATAAGATGATCTTACGGTTCCAAACAAGAAGATCTGACTTATTAATGATTTCAAGGGGAAATCTTGCAGAAAACGAACTGATTTCTTAGAGTTCCAAACTAGAAGATATGACTTATTAATGTTTTCAAAGGAAAATCTTGCAGAAAACGAACTGATTTCTTAGGGTTCCTTACAAGAAGATTAGACTTATTAATGTTTTCAAAGGGAAATCTTGCAGAAAACGAACTGATTTCTTAGGGTTCCAAACAAGAAGATATGACTTATTAATGTTTTCAAAGGGAAATCTTGCAGAAAACGAACTGATTTCTTAGGGTTCCTAACAAGAAGATTTTCAAAGGGAAATCTTGCAGAAACCGAACTGTATTCTTAGGCTTCCTAACAAGAAAATTTGACTTATTAATGTTTTCAAAGGGAAATCTTGCCGAAAACGAACTGATTTCTTAGGGTTCCAAACAAGAAGATATGACTTATTAATATTTTCAAAGGGAAATCTTGCAGAAAACGAACTGATTTCTTAGGGTTCCTTACAAGAAGATTAGACTTATTAATGTTTTCAAAGGGAAATCTTGCAGAAAACGAACTGATTTCTTAGGGTTCCAAACAAGAAGATTTGACTTATTAATGTTTTCAAAGGGAAATCTTGCAGACAACTGTTTATTATTATTAATGGGCCAGAATTCGTGAAATCAATCACTAAAATAAATGTGGTAGCTCGTGAGTAGTAAAACTGATTCCCAAAATATAATTTCAAAAAATAATTATTGTGCTAATTATTGGCAAACATTTTTTTTTTTACATTTTTTTTTCGTTTTGCTATATCTAATAATCTATTTGCTCAAATGGGATGAAAGTTTTAGAGCTTTTCACTATTTTGTCGTAGTTTATAATGCAATTTTTTTTATTGCGAATTCTTTTAAATTTTTATACCCAGCGTACTAGTATACTACAAGGGTATACTAATTTTGTTCACATAAAGGTAGTACGTAACGGCACAAAATAATCGAGATAGATATAGAGTTCCATATATGAAAGTTCTTAGGTTGAAAAGAGGAGTTCATTAAGGCATGTCCGTTCGTCTGTCCGTCCGTCCGTCCGCCTGTGTACACGATAACTTGAGCAAAAATTGAGATATTTGCATGAACATTTATATACAGGTTACTCTTTGGCCAAGGTAGTTTGCTATTAAAAATGGGCGAAATCGGATGATTTCTACGCCCCCTTTTTCGATATCGAAAATTTCGAAAATCACACAAATTGACATATCTCGGCAGCTGAAATAGCTAAAATGATATAATTTTATAGGTGAATCCCCCTGGTCATTCTCTTATGATTTTTCCATATATTTTTTTATAGCGGGCGTGGCACCGCCCACTTTTAAGGGAGGCATTTTTGAAAATTTGACTGGTCGTAACTTTTAAACTGATTACGATAGAACGATGGAATTTGGCACAAAGTATACTAGTATCGTTTGGAGTATACCTGATGAAATCGGATAAAATCGCCCTCCAACCACGCCCACTTTCGATATCGAAAATTTCTAAAATCACTTAATTGACATAATTCGGTAACGGAAATGGTAAAATGATATAATTTTATAGGTGAATCCCCCTGGTCATTATATAATGATTTTTTGATAAATTTTCTGAAGTGGGTGTGGCCCCGTCCACTTTTAAGGAAGGCATTTTCGAAAATTCGGCTGGTCGTAACTTTTAAACTGATAGGTGTAGAACGATGACATTTGGCACGAAACATACTAGTATCGTTGGGAGTATACCTGATGAAATTGTAAAAAATAGCTCTCCAACCACGCCCATTTTCGCTATCAAAAATTTCGAAAATCACAAAAATTCACATAATTCGGTAACGGAAATGGCTAAAATGATATAGTTCGGTAGGATGGACCCCCTAGTCATTCTATTATGATTTTTTGATAAGTTTTTAAAATTAGGCGTGGCATCGCCTTCTTTTCAGGGAGGCATATTTGAAAATTTCACGGGTCATAACTTTTAAACTGATTACGGTAGAGCGATGAAATTGGTACAAGGCTAGCATAATAGGGAGTACACCTGATGTAATTGGACGAAATCGCTTCCCGACCACGCCCACTTTCGATATGGATAATTTCGAAAATCACATAAATTGACATAACTCGGTAAGGTAAATAGCTAAGATAGTAAAAACTTTAGGTAAATCCTCCTAGGGTCTATATCATTGTTATCCCGTTCTGAAAATTACCGCTGGGTATTTAATGTTTGGTTCACCCGATCTTAGACTTCCTTACTTGTTTTATTTATAAAGATTTTTTTATGCAAATTTTTTGCAAAATATCGTTCTGGAGCAACAAAAATTCTGAAAAAACTCAAAATATTCTTTAAGTTTTATGTAATAACATATACAAATTTCAAAGTGTGCTTATTTTTTGTTCAGAAGATATGATTAAAAAAAATATGTACTAAAAAAAACTACAATCGAGTTTATCTTTGTGCGGGTAAAACAGGTAAGTAAATAACAAAGCAGGTGTGGAAGTATACTCTGAAAAAAAAATCCACATTAAATCCAAATACTTTTCGTGGTTCAATTACATTTAAGCAAAAGTATTTATTTCAGCAGCAAAGTATTTCCTATAAATACCTTGCTCTTGGTTCAACAACTTTTTAAAATACGGCACTGTTTTTTTAAATGCGTGCTCGTATTTAAAAATTCTCTTAACACAATCAAATGTAAAAGTATTTATTTCAAATGTCTCGTATTTAAATTTCATTGGATAAACTATTCTTAAATGCAATGGCATTTCTTTCAGCAATTTCGCATTTGATTTCAAATATAAAAGTATTTATTTCAAATGCTTCGTAAATTTCATGTGGTTAACTATTTTGAAATGCAAAAGTATTTGCTTTAACAATCTCGCATTTGAGTTTACCGTTATGCCATGCAGTTTTCATTTACATTTTTTCTTTCACGTGGAACTCATTTGGCGGCGTTGTATTGTATAGTTTTTGGGAGCAAAAGTGTTTATTCTAACATATAATTAGTATATATAGCTGAGCGTATATACTTATGTATATCCAGAATCGTTTAAGGCAATATATTCGAACAGAGTGAAGATTTTCCATTATTTCAGAGGTATGTATGTACTAATTTATTGCAAATAAAATGTTTATTCAACAAAAATTTTGCAGTCATGAGTGAGGAATTAATACCATCTACACCTGCTGATATTTCACCATTTTCCGAACAAAATCCGCTTGTAGATGAGCCCAGTACATCAAAAAACGACAGTAATCGTATTCGACACCGGTCTAGAGCTATGTGATTTGTTGTGCTCTTTGGGCATGTCGACTGATTCATTAATACAGTTCAGTCAGTGTGGGGTAAAGAGTATGGAATTCTTGAAGATGACGTACTCTCACCACATTGATGAAATCCTCAATACAAGAGAACTCATAGCTGACAAAATTAAATTCTTCAAAATTGGCGTTTGCAAAATAATGTATGTTAGTTGTTGTTTACTTTTGTTTATCTGTTTATTTACGTTTATATATTTCTAGTATGACATATTTACATGTTGCAGTGGTGCAAGCACAATGAGAAACATTTCACCACCTCAAAGTCGGCTGAGCACTAGTACACCACCGATTTCACTGGACCATCAACCAAACTTGGAGCACATTTTGAAAGATACCGTTGATGGTAATGTTATTGTTAAGAAATACGAAAACTTGAATTGCCTCCGGGAGAATGATCAATCCACAATAGTGCGTATTATTGTAGATGATTATATTAAACGCGATATCAAAATGACTCCGGCTACAATGAAAAATGTAGAAAACCAGATTGTCAAGCTGTTTCCAACCGAACAGTTTGCCAAGAATGCAAAACTTTTTTTTTGGAAAAATATCAATCTTATGAAATTTTGGGCACCAATAATGCCTTTTACTTGAAAAAAAAATCGATCTCATTTCGTTACCATCCAAATTATATACTTTAAACTAGCTGACCCGGCAGACGTTGTCCTGCCACAAATTTATTTCCCTCTCCGTTTCTCTAACCCGATCCCTATATCTATTTTAAACCATATCCCTATCTCCTTCATATAGGAGAAACCACGCCCCCTTTTTCCTTATCCCCAGTTTTTTTGGAGGTGTCCGGGATTGATCTTATATAACTCCTCACAAAATTTCAGTGGTCTAACCTAAATACTTCTAGAGATATGGACTATGAAGTATTATATTCGTATGGGAGGTGCCACGCCCCCTTTACCGTTAACTCGAGTTTTTTGGGAGGTATTAGGGATCGATTACATATAAACCCTCACCAAATTTCAGTGGTCTAACATAAATACTTGCAGAGATATGGGCTATGAAATGTTTCCTTCGTATGGGAGGTGCCATGCCCCCTTTCTCTTTATCTCCAGTTTTTTTTGGAGATGATGGGATTAATCTTATTTAACTCCTCAAGAAATTTCAGTGGTCTAAACTAAACACTTCCCGAGATATGGACTATGAAGTATTTCATTCGTATGGGAGGTGCCACGCCCCCCTTTTCGTTATCCCCAGTTTTTTTGGAGGTGGTAGGGATCGATCTCATATAACCCCTTACCAAATTTCAGTGGTCTAACATGAATACTTCCAGAGATATCGACTATGAAATATTTAATTTGTATGGGAGGTGCCACGCCCCCGTTTTCTTTATCCCCAGCTTTTTTGGAGGTGGTAGGGGTTGATCTCATATAATCCCTTACCAAATTTCAGTGGTCTAACATGAATACTTCCAGAGATATCGACTATGAAGTATTTCATTCGTATGGGAGGTGCCACGCCCCCTTTTTGGTTAACCCCCAGTTTTATGGGTGAGAATGGTGTTGTTATTCTATAGGTCTGTACCGATTTCCAGGTCCCTACCTTAAACCCATTTAGAGATATTCACCTTGAAGAAAAATGTTTGTATGGGAGGTGCCACGCCCCCCTAATATTTTGTTCTGATTTTATAACATGACCTGCGCGTGGTAATAACAAATAAACCCCCTAAAGGAAGTATATGATTTGGTTCAGCCGTTTTCGAGTTTTAGCGTAACGACTGAACACCATTTCATTTTTATATATATAGATTGTATGGGAGGTACCACGCCCCCTTTTTCGATAACCCCAAGTTTTATGGGTGAGAATGGTGTTGTTATCCTATAGCTCTATACCAATTTTCATGTTCCTACCTTAAACACTTTTGAAGATATTCACCTTGAAAAATTCAGTTTGTATGGGAGGTGCCACGCCCCCTTTTCCGGTTACCCCTTCTTTTATGTGTAAGAAGGCTTTTGATACCATATAGGTCTATACCAATTTTCAGGTCCCTACCTTGAACCCTTTCACAGATATTCTGCTTAAAAAATTTGGTTTGTATGGGAGGTACCACGCCCCCTTATTGGATAACCCCCGGTTTTATAGGTGAGAGTGGTGCTGTTATCCTGTAGCTCTGTACCAATTTTCATGTTCCTACCTTAAACACTTTTGAAGATATTCAACTTGAAAAATTCAGTTCGTATGGGAGGTGCCACGCCCCCTTAATATTTTGTTCTGATTTTAAGACATGACCTGCGCGTGGTAATAACAAACAAATCCTCCAAAGGAAGTATTTCATTTGGTTCAGCCGTTTTCGAGTTTTAGCGTTACAATTATACACCATTTCATTTTTATATATATAGATGATGGACAAAGTGTTGTACTTTTTTTTTGAAAATAATAGTTATTGTATTTTTATTGCTGGTGGAGTGTAATGGGGTGTGGTTGCTGAGTGACCGCGTTCAATCCCGACTCTTGCGTCCTCGTTCGTGCACTCTGGGCAACGTTGAGCTACCTAGGCTCGCGGCAGAAAGAGAGGGAGCCCCGGGGGGGCCACTCTGACATACTTGGTTTAAGGGCTCACCGGGGTCTTTTTCGCAGCGTCTGTACACCAAGAGGTGCGGCTGTAAGCGGGCGTCTGTCTTGAAGCAAGCGGCTCGCTATATAAATGTGCAAAACTTTTCCCTCCCAATCCAGGGTGTTATGCGATACCGTGCCCATTGGACGTTTGCAGCCGGGAGGCAAATCGTGGTTGTAGTCGAACGGAGCCTCACTGATACCGGGCCGCCTCAGGGAGTAACTATGGTCTTACCGCGGTATGGGGCTCTGCCGCGGCGGACGACACACTTCCCCTTACACTACCCTTGACCCTAAGCTGGCCTTGTCCGGCGAGGGGTCGTACGAACAAGATGAAGAACACACAAAATACAAAGCAATTAACGACTTCGTTTACTCCGCAGCAGAGAAGAACTATGCTGGAGCAAGCGAAAACACAACGCCGGAGGACAAACTCCGCCTCAAAGTTAACTGGGAGGCCGACAGCGATGGAAACTATGGGTCAGTCATCCCCCAAACTGCTATCAAGTAAGAGTGACTTGATGGGAGCAAGCAATAGTGCGGCTGCCTACGCAGTCAAGCAGAAAACGGCGGAAGCTAAACTTCCATCAAGCGCTGGTACGAAACCCAATCTCTTCACATCTGGGGCAATGGTCTCACGACCTGGTTTCGAAAGAGAAGGACGACGCCGCAAAGGGAGAGACCGCGATGGCAACTACGAGTCTGAATCCCCCCAAAGAGGCATCTCCCCGACGCTTTGCGTACTGGGATAAAAGAAAGGCCGCAAGGATCCTTAAAAAATATGAGGGAGCATCGCAAGAGAAGCTGTCGCCGGAAGAAAGGAAGATGGTGGAGGAAGCGAAAGCTCTGATACCAAATTTCCAGAGGCCCTATGTGCCTAAGAGGGTGAACGGTAATCCCTTCAAACGCCAGAGATCGGACGGAGAGGTAGACCCCCATCCGAAGCGGCATCAGGTCAACCCCGTAGTGGGAAAACTCAGCTTTGCTGAAGTAACCAAGGACAGAATCCTTATAGGTTTCATTGACCGAGGTAACGACCGTTGGTCCATCCCCAAAGACCAGTGGCTGTATGTCCGGAATGAAATGGGCAGGGCCCTCCTCCACTTAATGCGTGAGTCTCCGGGTAGTCCGCCGCGAGGTACTGACGCGGGCTGGCACCAAGGTCAGATCAAAATATTCGCGTGCGAGGATGCAAGAACTGTCGCACTGTATAAGGCAGCAGTTGCAAGACTGGGTGAAGTCTATCCAGGGGCAAGACTAGATGTCGTCGACTGGAAGGACATTCCTGCTCGGCCAAGGGCAAGGGCATGGATTCCTGCCGTCCCTGCAGAACCCGAGAATATTCTTGAGATGCTGCAGGTCTGGAATCCGTCTCTCCCGACGCAGTATTGGGGCGTCAATCTGGTCGATGATGTGGTTGGGCCCAATAGACAGGTGGTTATCACTCTGAATAAGGAGGCGCTCGAGCCCCTTAAACGGTGCAACGGACGAGTGCATTACGGCTTGGGTCAGATCGTGATCCACGTATACCGTGGCGATGCACAGCGCGCTGCTATTCCGGACGCTCCGGAGGACTCGGAGATCGAGGCATCGGAAGGGGAAGCAGAGGAGTCCGACGCGGAAAGTATGTTATCCGCCACGTCAAATTGCGATGGTGCTGCGAACAACTCGGCGATAGAAGAAAGCCTGCTTGACGAAGAAGGCCTCGACGTCACGATCGTGGCAAAACCTGAGCACACTAACGTTGATGCTGCTTCAGACAGCAGGGTTCCCGCCACGCCAAATCGTGCAGGTGCCCTGAACAACTCCTCGTTGAGAGACAGCCCCCGGAACAGGCCAGACCTCGACGACACGCTGGCGGCAGGGATGTCTGAGCTCTCTCATGTTGGTGGTGCTTCAAATAAATCTGCACAAATCTAAAGCAGCCTCGGCTGTTTTAAGCAGTCGTCTTTCTAAAGGCGACGTAGACGTGGTCCTTATCCAAGAGCCCTGGGTCAATAGCTCTAGGATCTGTGGATTGGGGACTAAGGGGTAGAAGCTCATCCAAGCCAATGATGAGGGCAAGGTCAGAACCTGTATTTTGGTAAAGTCTGAGCTAAACACCTTTCTATTACCCAACTACTCAAATGGTGACGTTACAGCTGCCAGCTTAACAGTCGGCAGCACCAGCCTAACGATGGCGTCGGTCTATATGCCCTATGACGCCGAAGAACCTCCTCCACAAAAGGAGGTGAAAGATCTGGTGGATAATTTCTGTACGGGCCATCTTATTATTGGAGCTGACGCTAATGCTCATCACGTCCAGTGGGGAAGCTCCGATATTAACGCTAGGGGCGAGTCTCTGTTTGAATACCTACTAACAACTAACCTGGTGGTTTGTAACGTGGGTAACGAGCCTACTTTTATAACTAAAGCTCGTAGGGAGGTTATAGACCTCACTGTTTGTAGCGAAGGCGCTTATGAGTGGGTCAGAAAATGGCGTGTTCTTGATGAGCATTCATTTTCTGACCATCGGTACATAGAAATTGTGTTAGACTTTATTGTTGAGCAGCCAGTTATGAAACGAAATCCACGCAACACTAACTGGCAGCTACATAACCAAATATTAGCTAGGGACCTACCAGTATTACCTCCACAAGCCCCCTCATCAGTGGGAGAACTGGATGATCTGGTAACAACCTTTACAACGGCGCTCTCAAATGCCCTAGAGCAGGCTTGTTCAGTACCAAAACCACGCGGCAAACATAGACCCCACTGGTGGTCTTACGACCTGGATTCGTTCCGTATATCATGCAGGAAGCAATTTAACAAGGCCAAGATCATCGGTACGGAGCCTGAATGGCTCGAATATAAAGCTAAACTGAGGGCCTATAAAAAGGCTCTAAGGCAAGCGAAGAGAACTTCGTGGAGAAATTTCTGCACCGGGGTCGAAAAAGTCGATGATACAGCGAGACTTAGACGAGTGCTATCAAAAACTCAAACAGCCATTAGCTATTTACGGAAGCCTGACGGATCTTGGACCAGCACGGAAGGGGAAACCCTGGAGCTGCTCCTGAACACACACTTTCCGGGGAACTTGTAAGATGCACCTGTAGCATCTGCAACAAACCTGGCGGTAAACATACCCATTACGGAGGAAAGGGTAAGGTGGGCAATCAAAAGCTTTGAGCCGTTCAAGGCAGCTGGGCCAGACGGGATTTTCCCCGCACAACTTATAAACACGCTGGAAATATCAGCTAAATGGCTGGTAGTTCTCTATTCAGCCTGCCTGGCTCTTAATTACATTCCGTGCTCCTGGAGAAGCGCCACGGTAGTCTTTATTCCAAAGGCTGGGAAGGCCTCACACTATGAGCCTAAAGACTACAGACCGATCAGTCTCTCGTCTTTTGCACTTAAAACCTTCGAGAGGATAATTAGCGATTATCTCTCCTCTACTATTGATAGCAACCTTTTTTCTAGCTATCAACATGCATACACCAAAGGTAAATCAACGGAAACTGCGCTCCACAGCCTAGTCTCTATTGTTGAAAAATCATTGCACGAAAAGGAGTACTGTCTCGTGGCCTTTCTGGACATCGAAGGGGCTTTCAACAATATAAGGCCGGAGGCTATTAACACTGCTTTAACAAACCTGGGCATAAATAGGTCTCTTATTGGACTAATTGATCAACTACTAAAGGGAAGGAAAATAGTTTCTTCACTGGAAACAGTTGATCTTTCACGCTATGTCACAAGAGGAACGCCTCAGGGTGGTGTTCTCTCCCCGCTCCTATGGAACCTCACCGTAAACTCGCTGCTACGAGACACAAGGTGGGGGGGCGGGAAGATAGTGGCATATGCAGACGATTTAGCTATTGCATATAGGGGCAAATTCCCACAAACCCTGTGTGACTTGATGCAAGTAGCACTGCGAGAAGTTTCTTCATGGTCCTCTCGCTGCGGACTTAGCATCAACCCGGGAAAGGTGGAGCTTGTCCTTTATACCAGGCGGTACAAGATACCACCGCTGAACCTACCAGAACTAGATGGCGTGCGCCTGAACTTAGCTGACAAAGCCAAATTCCTAGGCACAGTTCTAGATAGAAAGCTTAACTGGAAGGAGAATGTCATCCAGCGCCAGAGGAAAGCGTGCATTGCACTTTACACGTGTAAAAGAGCCATTGGCAAAAAATGGGGGCTCAGCCCCAAAATTTGCAGATGGATCTACACTGCGATAATCCAGCCAATTATGCTGTATGGAGTCGTGGTATGGTGGCCTGCGCTAGGAAAGGCAACAAACCTAAATCTGTTAGGAAAAGTCCACAGATCGAGCATGATCTGTATAAGCGGGGCGTTAAGAACAACGCCCAATGAAGCTCTCCAGGCCATTCTTGGCTTTTTGCCACTCGATCTGGAAGGGTACCGGGCAGCAGCAGCATCGGCTCTGCGTCTAAGGGAAACGTCCGTCTGGGGCGCAAGCACTATTGGACACTCCTGTATTCTAAGATCTTACAGCTTTCTCCCTCTGAGCACAGATCGGTGTGCGACCACAACAGTCGGAGATTGTTGTTTTAGAATAAACATTCCCAGCAGGGAAGACTGGGAGAACATAGATCGGTGTCCCGCTACTAATGGCGGCACTTTTATATACACCGACGGCTCGAAGTTAGACGGCAGAGTCGGAGGAGGGGTTTACTCAAGGGATTTGGACCTAGAACTCTCCTTTAGACTACCTGATCACTGCAGCGTCTTCCAGGCTGAAGTTTCTGCAATCATGCACCATCGGACAGGATATCTGTATTTTCAGCGACAGCCAAGCGGCCATCAAATCCCTTGGCTCTTACTCGTTCAACTCTGAACTGACGCTCAGCTGTCGTCGATCTCTTCAAGAGATGGCCCAACAGAACCGCGTGAACCTCACATGGGTCCCGGGACACAGGGACATTGAGGGAAACTGTAGGGCAGACGAACTTGCCAGGCAGGGCACGACCAAGCAGATTCTTCAAGATAAAGAGCGCATAGGTATGCCGTTTGCCACGTGCAAGCTAATGCTGAAGGAGCATACACTCCGCGAAGCCAACGAAAGATGGCTACAAGCCCCAGGGTGCCGGATATCCAAGCAAACCTGGCCAAAATGCGATCTTAAAAGATCTAGACACATATACGCCCTAAAAAGGAAGGAAATCTCCATATTAATAGGTGTTTTAACCGGGCACTGCCTTATTGGTAGGCACGCAGCAAGGCTAGGCGTTCCCTACCGACGATGCTGCAGGAGTTGCAAAGATGATGAGGAAGAGGAAACGGTGGAGCACCTCATCTGCAACTGCCCGGCCTTAAGCGGAGCGAGAAGGCGCTCTCTGGGAGTTCCGTTCCTGGTTAGCTTAAGCCAGGTCGCGGAGCTAGACATAAAGGACTTGATGGCCTTCATCAAGTTATCAAAATGGTTCGAGGAGGGGTAGCGGTGTCGGTTAGGAGTGTCAGTCCCGGGTTTCGGCTATATGGAGAGTCCCGACAGCACTGGGATTTTCCATATGGCCGGGCCCCGGGACTGACTTTCCTAGTGTTTGGTGGTATCACAACGGGCCTTTTATTACTGGCCTAGGTGTGCCTTTGCGGCAGCCACTTCTACCTACCTACCTACCTACCTTTATTGCTGGTTTTGATATGAATATTTCTTTAAATTTCAGTGTATTACATTTTATGTTAAATAAATAAGATTTCATTGTAAAGTTAATTAAAATTGCAATTTTTATTTAACATGGTAGAGATGCGCATTTTGCGTAAATTGTGCGTGTACTCCTAGTAACAAAATTACTATTGCGACTGTACTCAAAATTTAGTGCAATGTGCCCATCTCTGGTCCATTGGGAAGTATGGTGAGTTTGCTGGTGGGGGGAATGAACCAGAAAAGAACAAATGCGATAGCATTTAGTTTAACAGCAAACACTGTTAACCGCAAATACATCTACTGTTAAAATAAATGAGGAAGTATTTGCTACAACAGTGCTCCGCTTTTGGATTAAAAGTTTTCCACTGTTAATTTAAAAATGCCGCGTATTTGCCGATTAAGTGCTCGCACTTTTAAAGCAAATGAGAAAAGTACTTGGGCACGATCCGACCGTGAAAGTAATGCTGCAAATGTAAAAATATTTGGATTTACTAGTTTTTTTTTTCAGAGTACGTTATCAGGAAATATGAATGACGGCAGTTGTTTTTCTTTGCTCGCGAGTTGTAGACCATTTGCTTCTTGTTATATTTTCATTATTATCAGTTGTAGCCATGTCACTCCCAAATAAATGTTGCAATCCTCACAAAAAGAAGTTGCACGATCACGTACTTAAGATTGTGAAACCCGTGACAAAACATTGGGATATTCGTTTTTTCCATTTGATTGGCAAATACAATTGTTTAAGATGTCATATCGTCTTCAATAAGGACCCGAACGCTGAAATATTGTTTTCCAATCTTTCGCCCGACTTGCAATTGTATAATTCAATAAATGATGAGACGAGTGACGATGAATATTACAGTACTAATTCTGAAAGTTTCGATGATTTATCCGTTGATCCCACATTTGAAGGTATTATATATTTCTTTGTTAAATTTTGGACATTTTCCAATTGAATATCAATAACTTTAATTATGCCAACAGAAGAAGACAAGAAATTAGAAATAGAGAAACTGCCTCAGAAAAGTTCAAACAACAGTGACAATATTGATGAAGAATTATTGAAAGAATTAAAAACTGCTTTATCGAAAGAAAATTACCGAATGAAAAGAATACAAAACTAACAACCGTCCCATCCCACTGGAGTATTCGAAAAATGAAAAAAGAATTAAGAGTTCCTTTCTATACAGCACGTGCTGCCAAAAAATAACGCTCTTTACAAGGTTATGCCTCATATTCTGTCAAAAAAATCGTCCGTTTACTACCTCAACATATTGTTCTAAAAGTAAAAGCGTTTTACGTTAGTGACGAAATAAGTCGTATGATGCCTGGGAAAAAGGATTGCCGTAAAGTTATTGATGAAGATGGTGATCATGATACTGTTCAAAACGTTTGCTGCTGTCTGACATTCAAGAAATTCATAAAGAGTTTTGTACAAAATACTCGGATATAAAAATAAGTCCATCTAAATTCACAAAACTTCGTCCACGGAATTGTATACCCGTAGGAGCTGCCGGCACCCATACAGTCTGTGTCTGTAAAACTCCTCAATATATGTATGAAACTAAAATATATCGCTTTAAACGACTGCTTACGCAAAAATGCGGAAAAAGATATCTTGATTACAGAAGTCACGAAGGGAATGATGTGCGAAACCACAACAGCCTCATGTCATTTGCTTGCATGTCAACAATGTCCTGGTTTGGAAAAATGTATAAAACAATATCAAGGCAGATTTAACAAAAAAAACCATCGAGACAATTGAGGACTGAACAAACAAAACGCCTTATTTCCATTTTTCACTTTTTTAGTGTTTTGGTGCAATCTGGTGGTTCAGACAACATTACACATGATGTACTCAATAGAAACTACTAAAACGTCATATTTCCTATAAAAAAGATCCGTCAAAATCTAAATTTCGTAGAAATCGGAAATATTTCCTTCTCATTTGTTTGTGCTGGGAAATTTTTTCACCAAAACAACTGGTGGAAATAGGGCGTTTTGTTTGTTCAGTCCTCAATAAGCTTCAGACAATGGACGAACACCGACAGGTAAAAGTAATGACGAATTGACAAATCTACCTTTTAAGCGTTATTTACTCAAAAATTGTATTTGAAGGTGCAATTTGGAATTTCCAACGGCGAGTGTTGAAGGGGTTTCGACTGATTTGGAAGCTAAATTAAAAATTTATGCAAAAGACGACTATATAGCAAAAAGTCAAGCCAGCTATTTTGCTACCACTAGATATAATCTAAAGAAAGGCGAATTTTTGGTATCTTTGGATTTCTCTGAAAATTATTCTTTCGTGGCATATACAAGACTCAATACAATACTTCCATTGGAATAATAGTCAAGCCACATTTATTACAACGATGGGACTGACATCAATCGCCATAGTTTTGTTGTAATTTCTGATTGCCTCAAGCATGATGCATTATCTGTACATTAGGGTGATTCAAATAAAAAAAATTTGGTTCTTTTTTCGGTCTTACCCCCTGAAACTATAGGTATTGATGAGAAAATAAGCCTTGCAAAAAATTAGCGCTCTAACTTAACCCTTATTGGTGGCTATTTTTTTTCGCCCTTTCCCATACATTTTGTATGGGGAAAAATGGCATTTTTTTCAAAGTGAATTTTCTTTAAATTTTTGAAACTTTTTTCAAAATATTTTTGCATATTCTTAAAGTTGAAGCTTTGAAGCTTCCAAAATGGTAAGCCATGTGCGATTATCTTAACTATTGAAATAGTTACAGCTATTTAAAATTTACTAGATTTTATACGTGTTACTGTGTATGTGTGTGCAATAGTACAAAACTCAGTCATTTTCAAATGGCTGTAATTATCTTAGGGCCACTTGCATAAAAGCCGATTAAGCCTAATCGGTGATTAACTTGACAGCTAACCATACAAAATACGTCAATTAAACTCCGGTTAGTCGTTATCAGCTTTTATGCAAGCGGCCCTTAATAGTTAAGATAATCGCACATGGCATACCATTTTGGAAGCTTCAATGCTTCAACTTTAAGAATATTGAAAAATATTTTGAAAAAAGTTTTAAAAATTTAAAGAAAATTCACTTTAAAAAAAATGCCATTTTCCCCCATACAAAATGTATGGGAAAGGGCGAAAAAAATAGCCACCCCTAAGGGTTAAGTTAGAGCGCTAATTTTTTGCAAGGCTTATTTTCTCATCAATATCTAACTTTTTAGGGGGTAAGACCAAGTCGACATTTTTTTTGAATCACCCTACTGTACATGCTTTCAACAAAAAAATGATTGACTTTCTAAAGCAAAGGCATGGTTCAAACAGAGTTAGAAAATTGATTTTTTTCTAATGGCTCTGGTGCTCAATACAAAAACAAAAAAGACTTTGCCAATTTGGTTTACTATAAAAACGATTTTGGTATAGATGCAGAGTGGCATTTTTTCGCCACATCGCACGGAAAAGGCGCGTGTGATGGAATAGGCGGCAGTATAAAAAGGAATGCAGCACGTGTAAGCTTACAACGGACTTTGTATGAATGGCGTATAAGCTATTTTAAAAGCATTACTTTTGTTTTTTATACAGTGGCCGAATATGGAGCTGAAAATCTTTTTTGGGAGAAACGTTTTCTCAAAGCTTTGGCAATGAAGAACACGCGAAATTATCACTATTTTATACCAATTAACTGACGAAAAATTGCTTGCCGAATTTATTCAGCATCAGAAGCATCCATTGAGAATTCGATCTTCTAATAAGTCCTAAGAACTTTTAGTAGCACTTTAAGTGAATTTTTTCTTTGTTGCGATATGTTTTTTTATTCAAAATGTAATAATGCAATAAATTGATGTTTGTGCTTTTCTTACCAGAGTTTTATTATGATATCAAGCCCCTCGTGAAGGGTGGACACCTTGCCGCGGTACGAGGGCTTAAATCGATAGCCACAGGGCTACGCTGCCCTTGTGATCATAGCGCCGCCCGGTACTACATCATGAGAGAAGCCAAGCCTCTCTGGCGCGATGACTAAGATCTTCCCCCTCCCAATCCAGGGTGTTATGCGATCACGTGCCCATTGGACGTTTCCAACCGGGAGGCAAATCGTGGCTGTAATCGGACGGAGCCTCTCTGATACCGGGCCGCCTCGGAGAGTAACTATGGCCTTACCGCGGCATGGGGCTCTACTGCGGCGGATGACACATCATTCCCCTTAGGTACCAGTGGCGTAGTAAGAGAATTTTTCAGGGGGAGAGGGGGGTTACAAAATCTAAAATTTTTTTAATTGATGATAAGTAATTATTGTATAGAATAATGTGATTGGCCAGAAATAGTTATCATATTGCACTGATTCAGTGATCCATTTATTGATTATTGTAATAATTAATACTAGGATCGCCCGTGGTCGAAATTCGACCATCTGAAATTTTCTTCAACTCTCTCTTAATATATGTACATATTCCCCGTTCACAACAAAACAAAGTAAGTGACTCCCTCGTGACAAATGCAAATTTGGATTAAGTGATACCATACAAACAATCTTCACATTAGGGTGGTGCAGCAAAGCAGTACAACAGAAAAGCTGACGACAAAACATTAGGATATATCTACAACAGATTTTTTTTATTTATTTATTTGTTTATGTCTAAGGTACAGCAGACACTTACTATTACAAATTATATTAAACTTACATTAATTGTTACATAAAAAATAAGTTTTTAATTTAAGTTGCACCAAAACCCGGTATGGGCTTATAATATTTCGATATATAATGGTACTATTTTATCGTAACCATGTGGAATTTTACTTTAAAAAAAAAACCATATCGTTAAAAATATAAACTTTTTAATGGACAAAAAACTAAATAAAGAAGTGCTCTGCGAAAAACCTTGGATTATGTGAATTATGTGATTATGTGAATGATGATGGTGTGAAGATGGCGAGAATGCAAAGATATTTATTTGATTTGCTACACTTTGTTTTTTTTTTTTTTTTGCACAAAAATGAAGACAAGTGGCAGCTGCCTGGATCGCTGTATACTTATGTACGTTCATGTGAGAGTAATGAGCGCGAAAAAGGGTGGGGCGGTTTTCGAAGCGCAGAGTTTTTGCGGGGAGTGTTTGTCGGAGTTTCGATGATTGTGCAATTTGCAAGGTACCGTTTTTTATTTTTGCTTCACGCATACATATATATATATATGATGTTTGGGAATTTAAACATTTGATTTGAGTAATACCATGCAACGAATCCGCACATTAGGGTAGTGCAGCATATTTAAATGTTTTTTCTTTTAAACACATTTTTTTTAAAGCTATTTTTTGAAAATTACAATTCTGGTGTTGCGAACAAAATTTTTAATTCTATATAACTAAATTCACTTTTTTGTATGAAAAATACATTTTCTGCTTAGAAGATATACTTTTCCAATATTTTATTTCTCTAAAAATTTCATAAGTAAAAAAACTATTTAAAAATCGAAAAAGCTTAGCACATTAAATTATCAAAGTAAAAAATGTGGTTTCATACAAAAAAAGTGGAGTTACTTATGTAAAAAGGTGCATTAGTAAAAGTTCGTATGGTATTTCCCTGCAAAAAATAGTCCGGGATCAATCCAAAGGAAAAGTAGACTACTACTTTTTTTAGTCTCTTTTAGATGGAATAAATTGGTCACATTTGTTCGAGCATGTCCTATGAAGAGACTAATTGTACCCTTTTCATACCAGAATGGGTATAAATGTTTACTACTTGCAGGACACCTACATATATTCGATTCTCGGTGGAAGCAAAAATTGAAAACTGTTTCTTTTTTTTTTAATTTTTCGTTTTTATTTTATTTTTTAAGCAAGGAAAATTTAAAAAAAATCAGAGTTCTGTCAATTATACTTCTGTGGTCATAAACAATGACAGCCTAAGTCGACTTAAGAAATTAGACCAGTTGAAATTTTTGCTGGTGATTTTGAATAGCAACATCGAGACATTTTTCAAGACTTTCATTGGTCTTTTTTTACTTTCTTTACAAACAATTAAATCCAATACGTTTGCCTTAGTTATAAAACAGTTTTGTTACAAAAATTCGCCAGCAAAAATTTCATCTGGTCTAATTTCTTAAGTCGACCTAGGCTGTTTATGCTTATGACCACAGACTTATACTTGCCAGCGTCTAATTACAGCTTTGCTTTAAATGAGACGATTGGGGATATTTTTCTGGGCAATCTTCAACTATATGAAAAATATATTTTCTGCTTAGAAAATATACTTTTCAAATATTTAACCCCCTAAAAATTTCATAAGTGAATTAAGCTTAAAAAAAATCGAGAAAAGCTTAGAACATCAAATAATCAAAGTAAAAATGGGTATTTGTTTCCTTTAGGTGTCAACTGCTAATAAATTAGCTAAAATTATGGGAAATATCTCAAAAGACAGGGTTTGGCCTCAGGATCACGAGTCCGGAAGCGCTTTCTAATATTTTGCTTCTCTGAAGAGGTGTAATGGAGTGTGGTTACTAAGTGACCTTGCTCAATCCCGACTCTTGCGTCCTCGTTCGTGCACTCTGGGCAACGGGAGCTACCTAGGCTCGCGGTAGAAAGAGAGGGAGCCCCGGTGGGGCCACTCTGACATACTTGGTTTAAGGGCTCACCGAGGTTTTTGCGTAGCGTCCATGAGGTGCGGCTGCAAGCGGGCGTCTGTCTTGAAGCAAGCGGCTCGCTATATAAATGTGTAAATATTTTCCAAAACCCCGAAACGGGTTGTGCGCTGGGTTTGGGACCCGCCACGTAAAAAACTTAATTCCAATGAAAAAATATACAAAGCCTCGGATGAGAACCCCCTTTAATGTTGACGACCCGGCAAAACGAATAAGGCATAACGATTTGGATATTAGGGCATGTACCGGGAATGTCCGGACCCTTTCAAGGGACGGTACCGCTGCCCGACTGGTTGATGTCCTCGTAGGCGCAAAGGCTGACATCACCGCCCTGCAGGAAATGCGATGGACGGGGCAAGGAAAGACGACCATCGGTCCTTGTGACGTATACTACAGTGGCCAGACACGCGGCAAAGCGCGTGGTGTAGGATTCGTGGTGGGAAAGAGACTTCGCCGCCAAGTATTAGCGTTCACTCCTGTGAACGAGCGTCTCGCTGCGATCCGCATCAAGGCGAGGTTTTTCAACATAACATTTATCTGCGCCTATGCGCCGACTGAGGAGACGGACGACGCAGAGAAGGACTCCTTCTACGATAAACTTGAACAGACTTATGATCGCTGCCCACAGCATGATATCAAAATCGTGCTCGGCGACTTTAATGCCAAGGTGGGCAAGGAAGGAGTCTTTGGTCCCACAGTTGGAAAATTCAGTCTCCACGATATAACATCCCCCAACGGCACTAGGTTGATTGACTTCGCCGCTGCTCGCAATATGGTCATCAGTAGTACCAGGTTCCAGCATAAGCGAATACACCAAGCCACATGGCTGTCCCCTGATCAAAGAACTAGAAACCAGATTGATCATGTCTTGATTGACGGCAGACATAGCTCCACCGTTCTGGACGTGCGTACACTGCGTGGTCCCAATATTGACTCTGACCATTATCTTGTCGCAGCCAAGATACGCACACGCCTCTGTGCAACGAAGAAAGTGCGCACAGTAACGGAAGGAAAGTTTGACGTCGAGAAGCTGCGCATGACACAGACAGCTGATAATTTCACAACTCGACTCTCACACCTGCTAGCAGAGGGCAATTCTCGACCTAACGATGTAACCGAGCAATGGAAGCATATCTCTCACTCATTGCGTACCGCCGCTGAGGCCACTATAGGGTTCCAGCGAGCCCGCAAGAACAACTGGTACGATGAGGAATGCAAAACTGCCTCGAAAAAAAAGGACGCTGCCTACAAGGAGACGTTGCGAACGGGCGCAACCCGCAGTGTATGGCAACAATATCGTGAGGCAAAGAAGGAAGAGAGACGCCTTTTCAGAAAAAAGAAAAGTGAGGCCGAAAGGCGTGAGTGTGAGGAGCTTGAGATGCTGGCTGGCAGGAGTGATGCCCGAAAATTCTATGAAAAGATCCGGCGGATGACGGAAGGTTTTAAGACCGGGGCAAGCTCCTGTAAGGACAATAATGGCGACCTGGTAACCGACGTACAAAGTGTACTTAAATTATGGAGGGAGCACTTCTCCTCACTGCTAAATTGCGAGGGAGACGTCGAACCCGATACCCCAATCCCTGACGATGGAAAAGTCGTCCCACCACCTGACCATGATGAAGTGAGGATAGCTATATCCCGGCTCAAAAACAACAAAGCGCCTGGAAAAGACGGACTACCCGCCGAGCTGTTCAAACACGGAGGCGAAGAGCTGGTAAAAAGCATGCAGCAGCTCTTATGCAGAATATGGTCAGACGAATGCATGCCTCCGGATTGGAATTTAAGTGTGCTTTGCCCAATCCACAAGAAAGGCGATCCCGCTAACCGCACCAACTACCGCGGAATTAGTCTTCTTAATATTGCATATAAGGTTCTTTCTAGCGTGTTGTGTGAAAGGCTGAAGCCCATCGTAGACAAACTGATTGGACCTTATCAGTGTGGCTTTAGACCTGGTAAGTCTACCATCGACCAGGTTTTCACGATACGCCAAATCCTGGAGAAGACCCATGATAAAAGAATCGACACACACCATCTCTTTGTCGATTTCAAAGCCGCTTTTGACAGCGCAAAAAGGAGTTGCCTGTATGCCGCCATGTCTGAATTTGACTTCCCTGCAAAGCTTATACGGCTTTGCCAAATGACGTTGAGCAATACCAACAGCTCCGTCAGAATCGGGAAGGACCTCTCTGAGCCATTTGAAACCAAACGAGGCTTCAGACAGGGCGACTCCCTTTCGTGCGATTTCTTCAATCTGATGCTGGAGAAGATAATTCGAGCAGCAGAGCTAAACCGCAATGGTACAATCTTTTACAAGAGCGTGCAATTGCTGGCGTATGCCGATGATATTGATATCATTGGCCTTAACAACCGCGCCGTAAGCGCTGCCTTCTCTGGACTGGATAAGGAAGCGAAAAAAGTGGGTCTTGCCGTGAACGAGGACAAGACGAAGTATTTGCTGTCATCAAAGAAAGAATCGGCGCACCTGCGCCTTGGCAGCCATGTCACTGTTGATAGTTACAAATTTGAAACTGTGAGGGACTTCGTCTATTTGGGAACCAGTATCAACACCGAAAATAATATCAGTCTAGAAATCCAGCGGAGAATCACTCTTGCCAACAAGTGCTACTTTGGACTGAGTAGGCAATTAAGAAGTAAAGTCCTCTCTCGAAGAACAAAGATCACGCTCTATAAGTCTCTCATCATACCTGTCCTGATGTATGGCTCAGATTCATGGACAATGTCAAGAGAAGATGAGATGGCCCTTGGAGTATTTGAGAGAAAAGTTCTCCGGAAGATTTATGGTCCTTCCCGTGATGCCAACGGCGAGTATCGAAGGAAATTTAACGATGAGCTGTACGAGCTCTACGCAGATCTGACCATAGTCCAGCGAATTAAAGCCCAAAGACTCCGCTGGCTGGGCCATGTTATGCGAATGGACAAAGAAGCTCCAGCACAGAAGGTTTTCCTATCGTCGCCTGAATTCGGCAGCAGAGGAAGGGGGAGGCCTCGACTGAGATGGAAACAACAGGTGGAGGATGACTTGAACTCCCTTGGGGTTTCCAATTGGCGTCAGTTATCGCTAAAAAGGAATGACTGGCGTGCTTTGATATGCAACGGCCAAAATCGCTTAGGCGGTTAAGCGCCAATAAATGATGATGAAGAGGTATTTGCAATCAAAGTGGCAAGTTTTCATGTGGTTGTTGTAATTTTATTAGGCTGTACCTCGATTTTTTGACCATAACTTTCCATAGAAACATAAAATTAAAAAAGCGCTTCCGGACTCGTGATCCTGAGGCCAAAAGCTTTTGAGCAATCTCCCATAATTTTAGCTAATTTATTAGCGATTGATCCCTAAAGGAAACAAATACCCAAAAATGTGTTTTTCGTAAAAAAAAGTAGAGTAGAGTGGTGATTACTTTTCATCAAAAAATGCATTTTTTAAACTCCTAAATTTTCCGTTTTCGTTTGCAAAATGAAGGTAAAACGTCAAACAGAATAAGTTTTCATTTCCTAAAAAATTCACACTTTTTACCCTCTGAAGCTTTGACGGGGTTGCACTGAAAATCAGCTGACGAAAATTTTATTTGACAGATAAATTTGGTGAAAAAAAAATTGGATTTTGCAATAACAATTGAATATGGTTGATAAGCGAAAACTAATTATTCATGCACATAGCATAGCAAACGGGCAATGTTTTTTGTTCGTTTTATCGATATAGCAGTTTCATGTAGAACGGGTACACTTTTATCACACTTTTACAGTATTCTGTGCAAGGGTGTAAACATGTTCAACGAAATCAGCGTTAGTGTCATGTAAAATTGTTCTTTAGTTAAAGTCCGTACGATATTTAAATTTCGATCTTAACATTGTGGAATTTTCTTACAAAATCATATCGTTAAAAAAATAAACTTTACCAATAGGCAAAAAGTTAAATATATAAAGCCAGAAATGAAGCTGGATTTCTAAGCTTACAAATGTTGTTTAGATGCCGAAGATGATATGATGTGGTACATTTTGTTGTTTCTTTTTTGGTACAAAAATAAAAGCAAGTGGCAACTGCTGGATCATTGCATAGATATGTACGTGTGTGTGTAAGGGAATGAGCGGATGGTTGTGGCTTTGGGAGTTTTATAAGAGTGCTGAATAGTGATGTATAGTTCGGCTATAACAGAATGTGGAGATAACAAAATAGCTGGAGAGTTTGGAGACCTCTCCATTCTAAGTTTCCAATATAAATTTTATAGAGATCTATCCATAAATACTATACGAAATTGGGTTATGACTGTTTGTACGGGGAGAGTGTTAGCCTATTAATATATAGATACTGCAATTTTTCCTAAGGTGATGAAAACATGCAACAACTGAAATTATTCTGTTTCGGCTTGTAGTAATGCTATAGATTTTTTTAACAACATTTGAAAGCTAATAACTCCTGCTTTACATTCCTGTGCATGAATTTTAATATTTTTCTTTTAAACAAATTTTTTTAAAGCTATTTTTTGAAAATTACAATTCTGATGTTGGGATAAAAATTTTTAATTCTATATAACTAACTACACTTTTTTGTATGAAAAATACATTTTCTGCTTAGAAGATATACTTTTCCAATATTTTGTTTCTCTAAAAATTTCATAAGTAAAAAAACTATTTAAAAATCGAAAAAGCTTAGCACATTAAATTATCAAAGTAAAAAATGTGGTTTCATACAAAGAAGTGGAATTAGTTATGTAAAAAGGTGCATTAGTAAAAGTTCGTATGATATTTCCCTGCAAAAAATACGATTAGTCCGGGATCAATCCAAAGGAAAAGTAGACTACTACTTTTTTAGTCACTTTTAGATGGAATAAATTGGTCACATTTGTTCGAGCATGTCCTATAAAGAGACTAATTGTACCCTTTTTATACCAGAATGGATATAAATGTTTACTACTTGCAGAACACCTATATTCGATTCGCGGTGGAAGCAAAAATTTAAAACTGTTTTTTTTTTTTAATTTTTTGTTTTTATTTTATTTTTTCAGCAAGGAAAATTGAATTTGCTTTAAATGAGACGATTGGGGATATTTTTCTGGGCTATCTTCAACTGTATGAAAACTATATTTTCTGCTTAGAAAATATACTTTTCCAATATTTAACCCCCCAAAAATAAGTGAATTAAACTTTAAAAAAGTCGAGAAAAGCTTAGAACATCAAATAATCAAAGTAAAAATGGGTATTTGTTTCCTTTAGGTGTCAACTGCTAATAAATTAACAAAAATTATGGGAGATAGCTCAAAAGACGGGTTTGGCCTCAGGATCACGAATCTGGAAACGCTTTTTAATATTTTGCTTCTCTGAAGAGATATTTGCAATCAAAGTGGCAAGTTTTCATGTGGTTGTTGTAATTTTATTAGGCTGTACCTAAAAACGTGCGAAAAAATGCGTGCCGTGGGTCATTTTTCGATTTTTTGACCATAACTTTCCATAGAAACAAAAAATTAAAAAAGCGCTTCCGGACTCGTGATCCTGAGGCCAAAACCTGTCTTTTGAGCTATCTCCCATAATTTTAGCTAATTTATTAGCGGTTGACCCCTAAAGGAAACAAATACCCAAAAATATGGTTTTCGTAAAAAAAGTAGAGTTATGGTGATTTCTTTTCATCAAAAAATGCGTATTTTTTACACTCTTCAATTTTCCGTTTTCGTTTGCCGCCGCCGTGGTGTAGCGGTTAAGTGTTCGGCCTTCTACACCAAGTCGTGGCGGTTCGATGCCCGACAAAAAAATTATTTAGAAAAAGAATTTTTCTAAACGGGGTCGCCCCTCGGCAGTAGTTTGGCAAACTCTCCGGGTGTATTGACAGCTAAAAGACAGCATCAGTGAAGTGGTGCAATTAAACATGATATACGGCCTCCTGGCAATGAAAATAACGTGTGCAACGTGATAAATTTTCCACATTCGATGAGCTCATATCGCGCTGCCGAGATGCGGAATTGTTTCTGGCTGAGTCCAGTCAACTTACGACGGCACCATGTGAGAAGGCGGAACGCTCAGATGGGGCAAAGAGGTGCTCTTTCTGTCGATTACGCGGCCACACAGTAGATGTGTGTTTAAAGAAGAAAAAGGAGCAGCAGGCACAGCAGCAATCTACAGTGGCAAGTTCAAGCGGAACAGCGCCGCAAATCAAACGCACGCCCGCGTTTGCATGTTACGGCTGTGGCGCCCCTGGGGTGTATCGTGCGAATTGCCCAAAATGTAGCGCTCACAGTAAAGAGAGCCCTCAGTATCTAGCATTTAACACCGTACATACCACCACTGTTGGACGGTGCTGCCCACTGGTTCACATCGAGATGTTTGGAATGAAAGGAGAAGCTCTCTTCGACACTGGCGCAAAAACTTCTGTTGCCAGCGCTAACCTAAAAAGGGTATTATCCAGCAAAGGTTGTGTTTTCCAAGATGTTTTCGTTGACGTCACATTGGCAGATGGAAGCACCACCTCGCAAAAAGTGTCATCGACCATTTGCGACATAACTATCGGCAACAGGGTTCGAAAAATACGCATGATATCACTTCCGAAGGCTACAAAGAATCGTACCCTAATTGGAGCCGACTTTTTAGAACAAGCGGGCATAGTGTTGAATATGGCACAACGCTATTGGCATTTCGAGGATGAGTCGAAAATACGACATGATTTCGCTGCACCAAGTGTGAGTGATATTCCATTTGCTATAGATATTGCAGGTGCGCATGTGGTAACCACAACTAAACAATCACCTCGAACTAAGGCCATCAACGAATACTCCAACTTCGTACACTACGTTAAAAATCGTAACACAAAAGTGATGTGTGTCCAGACGTAAACTATGGACCAGCAGTAAGGGTGAAGCACACACATGCCAATGATTATTCCCCACACTCTGTGCAGAAGGTCTTTAAAGATTCACTTCCAGCTGGTGAACGTACACCTGAAAACCCACCAATGAAGGCAAAGATGACCGCTTTTGAAAAGTTTTGCCAGGAAAACTTCTTACCGTTATACTCTCTTGATTTGAGTCCGCGACGTCAGATGATTGGTGGTGAGATAACGATGCAGCAGCGTGCAGAGTTGGATGCATTATTATTGCACCATAAGGAAGTTTTCGAAGAATCAACATGCGCAACACCATTTGCCGTACACAGCATCGACACGGGGGACCACCTCCCAATTGCTTTGCCTCCATATCGATTGTCACCGCAACGAAAGGCCCTGCTGAATAAAGAAATAAGTGAAATGCTCCGAGTTGCTGTTATTGTAGAGTGTGAATCGCCATGGCCTGCTCCTGTGGTTATCGTGCCCAAGAAATCGGGTGACATACGTATTTGCATCGATTACCGACAGCTAAACGCCATCACCAAGCCAGACCGGTACCCGCTTCCACGAGTTGACGACTTGCTACATGACGCAAAAGCTACCAACTTTATGTCAACGGTGAAGGAAGAAGATCAGGACAAGACGGCATTTGTTACTCCGTTTGGCACATACAAGTTTAAACGCATGCCTTTTGGCTTGCGTAATGCTCCAGCAACGTTCCAGCGTATGATTGATCGCTTCAAGACCTCCCTAAGCCACATAACGATATTCGCATATCTTGACGATATAATCGTCTGTTCAAGCAGCTTCGATAAGCATCTTGCAGAGCTCGGTATTCTTTTCAATCGCATAAATGAATTTGGTCTTAAGGTCAATAAAGGAAAATGTAGGTTTGATTGTAGCGAGGTTAAGTACCTTGGGCATATCCTTACTTCGGACGGTATCCAAGTAGATCCAGAAAAGGTCGCTGCAATATCTTTGCGTAAACCTCCGAAAAGGTTAAAGAACTACTATCATTCCTCCAATCATGCTCGTGGTATAGGCGTTTCGTACCACAATTTGCAAATGTGACAAAACCACTTTCACAATTGACCAAAAAGAATGCTACATGGGTTTGGACAGATGAACAGCAAGTCGCGTTTGACAAACTGAAATAGTTGTTGATAACGTCACCAATCCTGAAACAAGTCGACGAAAATATGCCATATATAATAAAAACAGATGCCAGTGGATACGCTTTAGGAGCAGTTTTGATCCAGGGGAGGATGCAGACGAACATCCAATAGAATATGCGAGTAGGCTCTTAACAAAAGCAGAGCAAAACTACTCTACCATCGAGAGGGAGGCTCTTGCCATTGTGTGGGCCGTACAAAAATATCGTGGGTACATTGAAGGATCAGAGGTGAAACTCATCACGGACCACCGGCCGCTTAAATGGTTAATGACGCTAAAATCGCCGACTGGACGCCTAGCTCGATGGGCTTTGCTTTTACAACCGTACAACCTGAGCATTGACTACAAGCCAGGAAAAATCAACGTGGTGGCAGATATGCTGTCAAGGCCACCGTGCGAAGATAAACATGAATCCGAAGAACAATGCCATGTGTGCTCGTTTGCCGTTGATCTTCCGCGACGACGCTCGAAGGAAATCCGCGATAGCCAACTTAATGATCCCACCCTAAAATCTATAATAGATTGCTTCGAGGGGGAGACAGATGATGCTGCACATTGGGCCAAAAGAGGATTCACGATGAATGACGGCGTTCTCTACTGTTATGACAATGAGTATAGCGCTGAGGCACAGCTAGTTGTTCCAACGTCCGAGCGTCCAGCTATTTTAAATAATTACCACAACAAAGACACTGCTGGTCATTATGGAATCGATCGGACCTTGCATAAAGTAGCAGCGCGTTATTTTTGGCCAGGGATGCGAAAGGATATAGAGAACCATGTCAAAAACTGCATTGAATGCCAACGCTATAAAGTGACGAACCTGAAACCAATGGGTCTATAACAAACAACATACAGCAAACAGAGTTTTGAAGCCATAGCCATCGATCTGTTTGGACCACTGCCAGTAGGCGCGAATGGGATGCAGTAGATTTACATTGTAGAAGATGTAGCAAGCCGTTGGGTGGAGCTTTTTCCGCTAAAAGAAGCGACTGCGGAAAGTTGTGCGAAAACGCTTATAGACGAAGTCTTCCTGCGCTATGGGGTCCCTAGGCGAATAATCAGCGATAACGGCGTGCAATTCGTATCAGGCGTGATGCGGAAAGTCACATTTTGCCTGGACATACGTCAAGTTTTTACGCCATTCTATCATCCTCAAGCGAATCCAGTGGAGCGGAAAAATCGAGACCTGAAGACTCAGCTGTCCATTTTGGTGGGCAGGCAGCATTGCGATTGGGTAGAGAAGTTGCCAGCTATATGATTCGCTATGAATACAACACGCTGCGAGAGTACTGGAAAAACGGCTGCCTATCTCACATTTGGGCGTGAGTTACGTACAATCGACGACATCAAGCATGACTTGAGAGCAATCATCCATTCAGAAAATTTCATTGCTGAAATCACACCTTATCTAAGTACACTCGCTGAGGTGTTTAAGGCCACGCAAGAATCCGAGCATAAACAACAAGACGCTAATAAAGCTATTACTAATCCAAAACGACGCAACCAACAGGGACTAGAGATCGGAGCTAAGGTGCTCGTTACAACTCACGTATTGAGTAATGCTACCAAGAATGTAACATCGAAATTTGTGCCACGAAGAGACGGGCCCTACGTAATTATTGAGAAACAAGGTAGCGCATCCTATGTAATTGCTCATGAGGACAATCTTCAGTATCCATTGGGTACATACCATGCAACGTCGCTAACGCCGTATCGTAGCTCTGACAACGCTCCTGAAGCGCCGGTTAATATGATAAGACGCCGAGGACGCCCTCGAAAGGGCACATGATAGGATACATCATCGGGACGATTTCAGTATCTTAGGGGGAGATTGAAACGGTCACCGTTTATGTTCATCATTTATATTTCTAATATATTCGATTCTTGTATAAATGTAATATTTGATGTTATATGTAGACTCACCGTAATGTCTTGTCAAAATTAATACAACTCTGTGCTAAGCACAAGAGTATTCGAAAAAGCCACACTGGCGATCAGCATTGTAATTATCAGCTATAAAAGGCAGTGCATGCATTGTAACTGCGCTCATTTTACATTTTAACTCCTACGCGTTAGTTCGTCCAATACTGCTTCGGACAACTAACTTAAATAAAATAAACAAAGAGTACAAATTTACATTCTCGCGTTTCTTTATTTCGTTGTCTACATTTCCGTTTTTTCCGATAGAAATCGCAATTATGTGTCACTATTTTGGTCGATTTGCTATCAGTGACCAACAACATAAATATTTTCAGCACTGTCAACAATTTTCTATATTCTACACTTAAAATTGAATCATTGTTTTTGCCACGAAAGTGTCACAGGAAATCGAGACAACCGCGATTTAAGAGTTTATTCCTGAAAACACGATTTTACCCAAATTGACGACTGGATTGACATCCCTGCAAACCAGATACCGGCTAGCAACCAAGTTAAATAGTTGGTTTCATTAATATTTCATACGGTTAGCGAAGTAGCTAATTTTGTTCAGGCCGTGTGAAAATTTTAACCATATTAACACTTTGCCTCTCCCTTGCACTTATTCTATTTTTCCATTTGCTATAAAGTATACCTGCACTCTTCAAAATAAAAAATTTCCCTTTCAAACTGTGGCTAATGTTTTGGTTAAAATGTAGTTAACAGCCATTTGTTGAAGTCGTCAATGTTTTGGCTAACATGTTGTTAATAGTATTTGTTGACATGGTTATGGAAACTGGTAACAGGTGGCTAACATTATGTTATGAAACAGTAAATGTTTTGGTTAACATGCTGTTAAAATTATTCTTTGAATAAGTCAACAAACAAGCTAGCATATGGTTAACATTTATAATTGAATAGGTTACCAAACCAGTTACCAATATGGTTATTGCTAAAAGGACAATACTTACCGAATTTTTCCAAATAAATTGCACAAAAATTAATATATATACATATTTTATCATTTATTAATTTATATTAAACATTTATTTATTGATATTATACATACTAATAACTAAATATATGAAGACATGCATGGATGAAGGGGGTATGTCGCATTCTCACTCAATTTCTGTTTTTGGCATTGGTGAATAGTGTTTATGCAGATCTATATTTCTGTCTTATCAGAATCTGCCTATCGCGAAAATTGTAGAAGATAATTCATGGATGAAGGGGGTATGTACACAACTTTGCAATATGAATTGTGGAAGAAGGGGGTATGTTCCGATTTTTTATATAAAACACTAAATATAAACTTATGCTTTTTATTGCATATTATGCTACGTCTTTTATGGCTTTGCATAATTTTTTTGTCAGTTTTCCATAAACATTCGAAAAAACCTCAAATGTTTAAGCAAAACTTTAAAGCCGATATTCTCGTTTCACTCAAAATGCGACATACCCCCTTCATCCATGCATGTCTTCATATATTAAAATAATGTGAACCGTCTCCACAACAATTAAGGAAATGTCTTCACAAGCACTACGACGAGGACACATCATCATACAAATAAAGCATTGGTATTTGTTGCCTTAAGGGGTCAACCGATATAGCTCAAAAGACGCTGTTTGGCCTCAGGATCACGAATCCCTAGGCGCTTTTTTAATATTTTGCTTCTCTGAAGAGATATTAAGTTTTTCTTGTGGTTGTTGTAATTTTATTAGGCTGTACCTAAAAAATGCGTTCAGTCCACCACCCTGACTTGGGATGGCATACCCCAGGGTTATTTGTTATAAGCGCGGCCGAAGGCCGCGAACTCAGAAAGGTATTTGTTTCCTTTGGCGGCCGCCGTGGTGTAGCGGTTAAGTGTTCGGCCTTCTACACCAAGTCGTGGCGGTTCGATGCCCGGCAAAAGTAACATCAAAAATTATTTAGAAAAAGAATTTTTCTAAAACGGGGTCGCCCCTCGGCAGTAGTTTGGCAAACTCTCCGGGTGTATTTCTGCCATGAGAAGCTTCTCAGCAAAAAATTCATTTGCTTTGCAAGTGCCGTTCGGAGTCGGCAAAAAACTGTAGGTCCCGCCAACTTGTAGGAAAAACTCAAAAAGCAACACACCACAAGTTGGAAAGAGAAGCTCGGCTAAAAAATCTCGTTAGAGGTTATGATGATAACCTGTAGGTATATCGCCGCCATTAGTTTTTTTTTTTTTTTTATTTGTTTCCTTTAGGGGTCAACTGCTAATAAATTATGGGAGATAGCTCAAAAGACGGGTTTTGTCCTCAGGATCACGAATCCGGAAGCGCTTTTTTAATTTTTTGTTTTAGTGAAAAGTTATGGTCAAAAAACCGAAAAATTACCCGGGTCCGATACCAAAATTGGGGCGGAATCCATGGTATTTATGTGCAAAACACTTTTCTGAGTTGAAAAAATAACCCTGGGCTACGTCATCCCAAATCCGGACGTGTGACATAACCGTGGCTACCGAAATTTTTTCCACGTTTTTAGGGACAGCCTAATAAAACTACAACCACATGAAAACTTGAAAATTTGATTGCAAATATCTCTTCATGGAAGCAAAATATTAAAAAAGCGCTTCCGGATTCCTGATCCTGAGGCCGAATCCCGTCTTTTGAGCTATATCACATAATTTTAGGTAATTTATTAGCAGTTGACCCCTAAAGGAAACAAATACCGAAAGGTGTTTCGCACATAAATACCACCGCCCCAATTTTGGTATCGGACCCGGGTCATTTTTCGGTTTTCTGACCATAACTTTTCACTAAAACAAAAAATTAAAAAAAGCACTTCCGGAGTCGCGATCCTGAATCTCTTAGCTAATTTATTAGCAGTTGACCTTAAAGGAAACAAATACCTACCAAAGCATTTGAGGCTGCAAGTCCACCTTTGCGTAAAATGGATTATTAAGAATTACCGAATTTAGGCGTAGCGCAGTTCTCCACTGCAATTAAGAAGTCGCATCAGCAAGCGCCACGACTAAATCCGGAATTTTTTAAAAAGCCGTTTCATGCAAAGGTGGACTTGCAGTTTGAAATGCTTTATGTATGATGATACGACCCCGTCGTAGTGTTTGTGGCGATGTTTCCTTAATTTTTCGACCCGACTTCCAAAGGCGCAGCCACTACCGTCTGAATTTCTCGGAATCATCGAACTTTCCTTTTGCATTTCCTACGCTGTATCTCCCGCCATCCCTCGTATACGGGCATGCATAAAAGAAGGGAGAATTTCTGTTAAAAATGCAAATAAAAAAAATATTTTACGCTTACCTTTTTTTCGTGAAAAAATTTGACAAATAATAATTAATTTATGAAAGCTGCAGATTGCCAATTTTTGGGATATTTTCTTATGCTGTTTCATTCGCACTCATAATATTAGGCATAGTACAAAATCAACAATGTTTTCTCTTTTTGGCAGATCGTTTGCACATTAACCCTAAAACGAACTTTTGGTATTTAAAGGCCCACATTTTAATTTAATTCAGAACAACTTTTTTTTGGTTGCTTAAGGTTAACATAATTTTGGGAAATTTGTCAAATGAAAAATGTGTGTGTGTTTGCAATGCGGTTAGCCGTGGTTTGCAGGGATCACTCGTTGCTGAAATACATTTATTTTTTTTTGTTATCGTTACGGCAGCTTGTAGAAGCTTCTTGGCTATCAATTTTTTCACAATTTTCCTCGTTGGAAATTTTTGGCCGCTTTTTCAACCACTTGTCCATTTTACACTATATGCACCGTAACCTACATTTTTATTAAATATGCATAAGTACTATTTTCTTCATGAAATAAATTAAATAATAATGAACTAAAGTAAATTATAGTACGTACCTCAAATTGCAAACTTTTCAAGTATGTAACACTAAAACTTTTAATAGTCTGTGGCTATCAAATTGAATAACATTTCATGCTGTTGATGTGTTGCACGCAAAAGAAACAAAAACTTCATAGCGTACTTTGAAATTTTGAATTTGGTCGGCGTCGCCACGGCGAAAGGTAACGGTACATCAATAGAGTGAGTATGCGCTTTTATTCAATATACAGGTTGAATCGTCCCTGCAACTACATCACATGGTGGCATAACTTGTCAAATTCAGCTGATTGTTGTTATGCAAATATAGGGAAGGCGAAACAGAAAAGTATTAATTGATGATTGAGTTAATTTCGGCGCGAGTGTATTTTAAACTATTTTACTACGGTTTAGCGGCTGAAAGTGTGAAATAGCATAAAATAGTGGTAATGGTGCATATTTACAGGTCTATTCTACTGTGGTAATAACTTTATTATTACCGGCAAACAAATCCACTCGGCAACTTTTACTCCTTTTTGGTATTCTGAGGGCAAAAGTTTTCTGGTAACACCGTTACCACCAAAATAGGTGGTAACATGTGGTAACATCAATATAAAACAGCTGATGTTTACTTTGAAAAATAAAAAAAGCGAAAGTGCAATTGAACAAAATAAAGTGAAAATTAAACAAAATAAATAAAACAAAGTGAAAATCAAACCAATAAACAGGTATATAGTAAAAACTGTGTATTCCCTGCAGGAGCTCGGGATGGTCTTTGCAAAAGGCCACATACAACCGCAACTGCGCTGGGGTGGTGCATGCATATTTTCTGTAAATAAAATAAACAATTTTTAATAAATTTCATAAAATATTTACCAAATTTACTTACTTGTTCATTTCCATTTTGCAGTCTTCTTCTTTTTGATAAACAAAAAACATATGGCAGGTGACTAGCAGGGTGGCTTTCCAATTCACCATACACACTGGTGAGTTCTTTTGCCATTAGAGCGTTACCATCTGCTCAGAATCGCAGCCACTTTATTTGGTAACGTATTTTAGGGAAAATTGTTTGCCGATGGCAATTTTACCGGTAACGCGCAGCATAGGGCTGTTAGTGATTAAATTTGTAAACCATTTCATTTGTTTCTTGATAGGAGCACTTGGCGCACTTTTTGGTGGAAAACAAACTTTGGTGGCGATCAGTAATACACACCGAATCGCAAATAATTATAAACAAACCGCATTTCTTCACAAATTGTTTGTCCCCGCGATGGCAACTACGGTTCGAAATTCACCCCAAAAGACATCTCCCAGTCGCTCTGAGTACTTGGACAAAAGAGCGGCCGCAAGGATCCTGAAGAAATACGAAGGTATTTCACATGAGACGCTATCGCCGAATGCCAGAAAGACGGTGGAGATGGCTGAAGCTATCTTACCGAACTTCCAAAGCAATTATGCGTCAAAGAAGGTTAATGGAAATCCCTTCAAACGCCAGAGATCGGACGTGGATTTAAAACCCCACCCGAAGCGGCAGCAGAACGCCCCCGTAGTGGGTAAACTCAGCTTTGGTGAAGGGACCAAGGACAGGATCCTCATAGGCGTCATTGACCGAGGTAACGAAAGCTGGGCCATCCCTAGGGACCAGTGGCGGTACGTCCGGAACGCGATCGGTAATGCCCTTCTTGACATTATGGATGAGTCTCCGGGTGCCACGCCGCTGGGTTCTGATGCGGGATGGCACCAGGGCCGAATCAAGGTATTCGCTTGCGAGGATGCAAAAACTGTTGCACCGTAAAAGGCAGCAGCTGCAAGACTGGGTGAGATCTACCAAGGGGCAAGAATCGAGGTTGTCGACTGGAAGGACATCCCGGCTCGGCCAATGGCAAGAGCATGGATTCCTGCCATCCCTGCTGAACCTGAGAGAATTCTCAGGATGCTGCGGGTCATGAACCCGTCTCTCCCGTCGCAGGACTGGAGTGTCAATCTGGTTGAGGATGCGGTAGGGCCTGATCCCCTTAAACGGTGCAATCGACGAGTGCACTACGGCATGGGTCAGATGGTGATCCACATATACCGCGGCGATGCACAGCGCGCTGCTATTTCGGCTGCACCGGAGGACTCGGACCTCGCAGTGCCGGAAGAGGAGTCGGAGAGGCCCGACTCGGAAAGTATGGTATCTGCCACGTCAAATGGCGAAGGACGGGGAAAACCTCAACGTCACAGTGATAGCAGCTTGTCCTGATCGCACCAATGTTGATACTGCCACAGTTAGTCAGGCTTTCGCCACGCCAAATCGTGGTCTGAACAAATCGTCGTTGAAAGATAAGCCTCCAGACGAGGTGGAACTCGACGATACGGCGGTGGCAGGGAAGTCTGAGCGCTCTCATGTTGCTGGTGATTCAGATAATCCTGCACAAATCTAAAGCAGCCTCGGCTGCTTTAACCAGTCGTCTTTCTAAAGGCGACGTAGATGTGGTCCTCATCCAAGAACCCTGGGTCAACAGCTCAAGGATTTGCGGTTTGGGGACTAAGGGTTTTAAGCTTATCCGAGCCAGCGAGGGGGGCAGGGTTAGAGCCTGTATTTTGTTTAAGTCTGAGCTGAACGCCTTTCTCTTGGCTAACTATACCAATGGTGACGTTACAGCTGCCAGTTTAACAGTCGGTCTACGATGCCGAAGAACCTCCTCCACAGAGGGAGGTAAAAGACCTGGTGGCAAATTTTTCCATGGGTCATCTTATTATCGGAACTGACGCTAATGCTCATCGCCCGGTACGTAGAATTAGTTCTAGACTTTTCTGTTGAGCAGCCGGTTATGAAACGCAACCCACGTAACACTAACTGGCAGCTACACAATGAAATACTATCTAGGGACCTACCAGCACTGCCCCCACAAGTCCCCTCATCAGTAGGGGAGTTGGAGGATCTGGTAATGACTTTGACAACGGCGCTCTCGAATGCCCTAGAACAGGCTTTCCAAGTGCCAAAACCACGCGGTAAACATAGGCCGCATTGGTGGTCCTATGTCCTGCACTCGCCCCGCAAATCATGTTAGGGCCTACAAAAAAGCTCTGAGGCAGGCAAAGAGAGTACCGTGGAGAAATTTCTGCTCTGGGGTCGAAAATGTCGACGATACAGCGAGACTTAGACGAGTGCTCTCAAAAACTCAAACAGCCACAAGCTATTTGCGCAAACCTGACGGATCCTGGACCAGCACGGAGGGGGAAACCTTAGAGCTGCTCTTGAATACACATTTCCCAGGGAACTTGCATGAGGAAAGTAGTGGCATATGCAGACGACTTAGCTATAGTATATAGGGGCAAATTCCTACAAATCCTGTGCGACTTGATGCAAGTAGCACTGCGAGAGGTTTCCTCATGGTGCTCGCGCTGCGGACTGAGCATCAACCCGGGAAAAGTAGAACTGGTCCTTTTCACCAAACGCTATAAGATACCACCGTTAATACTACCAAAACTGAATGACGTGCGCCTGTACTTGGCTGACAAAGCCAACTTCTTGGGCACAGTTCTGGATAGGAAACTAACCTGGAAGGAGAATGTCCTTCAGCGCCAGAAGAAAGCGTGTATTGCACTCTACACGTGCAAAAGAGCCATTGGAAAAAAATGGGGGCTCAGCCCCAAAATATGCAAATGGATCTACACTGCAATCATTCGACCAATCATGTGCTCTATGGAGTTGTGGTATGGTGGCCTGCGCTGAGCAAGGCAACAAACCTTAATCTGTTAGGTAAAGTACACAGATCTTGCATGATCTGTATAAGCGGTGCGTTAAGAACAATGCCCAATGAAGCACTCCAGGTCATTCCTGGCTTTTTGCCACTCGATCTGGAAGGGCACCGGGTAGCAGCAGCATCTGCTCTGCGTCTACGGGAAACGTCCGGCTGGAGCGCAAGCACTACTGGACACGCCAGTATTTTGGGATCCTATAGCTTCCTTCCGCTGAGCACAGATCGTTGTGCGACCACAACAGTCGGAGATAACGGTTTTAAAATAAACATTCACAGCAGGGAAGAATGGGAGAGCACGGATCGGAGTCCCGCCAATCATGGCGGCACTTCCATTTATACTGATGGCTCGAAGTTAGACGGCAGAGTTGGAGGCGGGGTTTATTCAAAGGATCTGAACCTTGAGCTCTCCTTCAGACTACCTGATCACTGCAGTGTCTTCCAGGCTGAAGTTTCAGCAATCATGGACGCCACGGCTTGGATAGGCCAACACACTATCAGACAGGATATTTTTATTTTCTGCGACAGTCAAGCGGCCATCAAATGATAATATTGTTTTTTTTTAGTACATATTTTTTTTTTTTTAATAATATCTTCTGAACAAAAAATAAGCACACTTTTGAAGTTTTTATATGTTATTACATAGGTTAGGTTAGGTTCAAGTGGCTGCCGCAGAGGCACACCTAGGTTAGAAAAAAAGGCCCGTTGTGATACCACCAACACTAGGAAAGTCAGTTCCGGGACCCTGCCATATGGAAAATCCCTGCATTATCGGGATTCTCCCCATAGCAGAATCCCGCGACTGACGCTCCTAAACCGACACCGTTACTCCTCCTCGAACCATTTAGATGACTTGATGAAGGCCATCAAGTCCTTCATGTCCAGCTCCGTGACCTGGCGTAGGCTAACCAGGAAGGGCAAAAAAGCGCATTATCGTGCCACTTAAAACCAGGCAGTTGCAGATGAGGTGCTCCACTCTTTCCTTCTCCTCGTCATCTTTGCAACTCCTACAGCATCGCCGGTAGGGCACACCTAGTATTTCTGCGTGCCTACCAATAAGGCAGTGCCCAGTAAATACGCCTATTAATATGGAGATTTATCTTCTCCTTAGGGCATAAATGTGTATTGATCTTTTATGATCCCATTTCGAGGTTTCTTTGGATATCCGGCATCCTGGAGATTGTAGCCCGAAGAACCTGCTTGGTCGCAAGTTCGTCTGCCCTACAATTTCAGTCCTCTCCCATTCTTCCCTGCTGGGAATGTTTATTTTAAAACCGCTATTTCCGACTGTTGTGGTCGCACAACGATCTGTGCTCAGCAGAAGAAAGCTGTAGGATCCCGAAATACTGGCGTGTCCAGTAGAGCTTGCACCATAGTCGAACGTTTCCCTTTGACGCAGAGCCGATGATGCTGCTACCCGGTGCCCTTCCAGATCGAGTGGAAAAATGCCAAGAATGGCCTGTACATGAATTCCAGTTTTCGCTAATGCTTAATTTCCATCTCCTAAAATCTCTTAATTCGTTTTGCCAAATTTTAGCGACTTTTGCGATTCCAGTGAAAGAAAATCGCTATAAATCTCCATCTTTGCTTCATTTTTTGGCATATTTAAGCGATGAACGCAAAATGAATCAGATAACGCAGATCAGCTGTTTTTGACAGCTACTAAGCTAAATTTGCGATTCTGCAATTTTAGCCATCTCGTAAAATCTCCAATTTTCTCCAAAAGTTGGCAAATTTTGGCGACGAAAAAAAGTTGTTGCTAAAACGCAAAAAAATAGGAAAAAGCGTAGAATTATGTTGTTTTAGGCCCTAAAATTACTCAAAAACAATAAATATGTGTAATTTATAAGAAAAATTGATATTTAATTATGTATTTGCCAATAATTTTGGAAATTGCATTTTTTTATATCCTACTAAAACTGCAAAAAACACGTAGGAAAAAGTCGGGAGAGGAATCAAGAGTCGAGTTTCAGTCCTAGAAATCATAATCCGGAGTCATAAAGTAAATCTGTTCTTAACCGACTTTATTAAACAAACACAAATCTTTTTACCGAAAATGGAATTTATTTTGTAATTAAAAAAGTAGAGTAACGCTGAAAAGTGAGGGATTAGTAGCTAGTAACTTCGGGCGTTTCGGTTTACTTCTGGTTTTTCTGCGTTGTAAAGGATCACACTTAAATTGACATCTTGCAGTGATGCCTGCGCGCCATCTATAGGGCAGATAACGCACTATTATCATAGCTAGGCGGCTTGTGGATCAGAATCGCAAATAAGCGTCATCTCCTAAAATTCTGAGAGTTCATTTGCTTCAGCATTTTAGCATGTTTTAGCATTTATGAGATGGAGATGGATGGAGATTTCTAAAATTCGCCTGCTGGAGTGCTTGGTTGGGCGTTGTTCTTAACGCACCGCTTATACAGATCATGCAAGATCTGTGTACTTTACCTAACAGATTAAGGTTTGTTGCCTTGCTCAGCGCAGGCCACCATACCACAACTTCATAGAGCATGATTGGTCGAATGATTGCAGTGTAGATCCATTTGCATATTTTGGGGCTGAGCCCCCATTTTTTTCCAATGGCTCTTTTGCATGTGTAGAGTGCAATACACGCTTTCTTCTGGCGCTGAAGAACATTCTCCTTCTAGGGTAGTTTCCTATCCAGAACTGTGCCTAGGAACTTGGCTTTGTCAGCCAAGTTCAGGCGCACGCAATTCTGTTTGGGTAGTATTAACGGTGGTATCTTATAGCGGTTGGTGAAAAGGACCAGTTCTACTTTTCCCGGGTTGATACTCAGTCTGCAGTGCGATCACCATGAGGAAACCTCTCGCAATGCTACTTGCATCAAGTCGCACAGGGTTTGTGGGAATTTGCCCCTATATACAATAGCTAAATCGTCTGCTACGTTCCCGCCTCCCAGCTTGTGTCTCGCAGCAGCGAGTTGACAGTGAGGTTCCATAGAAGCGGGGAGAGAACAGCATCCCGAGAGTTCCCCTTGTGACATAGCGTAATAAATCAACCGAGCCCAGTAATGAAACTATTCTTCTACCCCTTAGTAGTTGATCAATAAGTCCAATAAGAGACCTGCTTATGCCCAGACTTGTTAAAGCGGTGTTTATAGCATCAATCAGGGCTTATGTTGTTGAAAGCTCCTTCAATGCCTAAGAAGGCCACGAGACAGTAATCCTTTTCATACAGCGCTTTCTCAATAGTAGTGGAGAGGTAGTCAGTTATTATCCTCTCGAAGGTTTTGAGTACAAAGGACGAGAGACTGATCGGCCTGTGGTCCTTGGGCTCGTAATGGGACGCCTTCTCTAGGAGCACGGAATTTAGCTAAGAGCCAGGCAGGCTGTATAGAGAAATACCAGCCATTTGGCTGATGTCTCCAACGTGTTTATGAGTTGTGCGGAAATAATCCCACCTGGACCGGCTGCCTTGAACGGTTCGAAGCTTTTAACTGCCCACCTAACCTTCTCCTCCGTGATGGATATGTTTACAGCCAGGTTTGTTGTAGGTGCTAAAGGTTCCTCATGCAAGTTCCCTGGGAAATGTGTATTCAAGAGAGTTTCCCCCTCCGGCTGGTCCAGGAACCGTCAGGTTTGCGTAAATAGCTTGTGGCTTTTTGGTTTTTGAGAGCACTCGTCTAAGTCTCGCTGTATCGTCGAGATTTTCGACCTCAGTGCAAAAATTTCTCCACGATACTCTCATCGCCTGCCTTAGAGCTTTTTTGTAGGCTCTAAGTTTAACTCTATACCATTGAGCCTCCGTGCCAAGGCTCTTGGCTTTATTAAATTGTGTCCTGCATGATTTGCGGAGCGGGTCCAGGTCGTAGGACCACCAATAAGGCCTATGTTTACTGCGTGGCTTTGGCAAGCCTGCTGGGCCATTTGAGACCGCCGTTGTAAAGGTCTTTACCAGATCGTCCAACTCCCCTACTGATGAGGGGACTTGTGGGGGCTGTGCTGGTAGGTCCCTAGATAATATTTTATTGTGTAGCTGCCAGTTAGTGTTACGTGGGTTGCATTTCATAACTGGCTGCCCAACAGAAAAATTTAGAACTACACAGTAAAAAACGAAAGACTAATTTTTTTTTAAATTTAATACAAAATAGTATTATTTTAAGACCATGAAAAAGTTTGGAAATTAAATTTGGGCTAATGGTTTTAAAATAATACCAAAATAATACTAAATTGCTCTCTCTCTCTCAATTTTGGCAATTAAATTAGTTCAAATGGTCTTAAAATAATACCAAAATAATACTCTTTCTCTCAATTAAACGGAAAATGGTATTAATTTAATACTTTTCGGCGTTGTTATATATAAAAACCAAATTGGTATTAAATTTAGACTTTTCGTTTTACTGTGTAGTTCTATGTAACTGTGGTCGGAGAATGCATGTTCATCAAGAACACCACATTTTCTGACCCACTCATAAGCGCCTTCGCTGCAAATAGTAAGATCTATGACCTCCCTGCGGGTTTTAGTGATAAACGTAGGTTCGTTGCCCACGTTGCAAACTACCAGGTTAGTTGTTAATAAATAGTCACACAACGACTCTCCCCTAGCATTGCTATCGGAGCTTCCCCACTGGACGTGATGATCATTAGCGTCAGTTCCGATAATAAGATGACCCATGGAAAAATTTTCCACCAGGTCTTTTACCTCCCTCTGTGGAGGAGGTTCTTCGGCATCGTAAGGCATATAGACCGACGCCATCGCCAGGCTGGTACTGTCGACTGTTAAACTGGCAGGTGTAACGTCACCATTGGTATAGTTGGGGAAGAGAAAGGCGTTCAGCTCAGACTTACCCAAAATACAGGCTCTAACCCTGCCCCCTTCGCTGGCTCGGTTAAGCTAAAACCCTTAGTCCCCAGACCGCAAATCCTTGAGCTATTGACATAGGGTTCTTGGATGAGGACCACGTCTACGTCGCCTTTATAAAGACGACTGATTAAAGCAGCCGAGGCTGTTTAGATTTGTGCAGGTTTATCTGAAGCACCACCAACATGAGAGTGCTCAGACTTCCCTGCCATCGCCGTATCGCCGAGTTCTACCTCGTCTGGAGGCTTTTTTTCAACGACGAGTTGTTCAGACCACGATTTGGCGTGGCGGAAATCCTACTAACTGCAGCAGTATCAACATTGGAGCGCTCAGGACTAGCTGCTATCACCGTGACGTTGAGGTCTTCCCCGTCCAGCAGGCTGTCTCCCATCTCCGAGCTGTTCACTGCTCCTTCACTATTTGACGTGGCAGATACCGTACTTTCCGAGTCGGACATCTCCGACTCATCTTCCGGCACTGCGATGTCCGAGTCTTCCGGAGCAGCCGAAATAGCAGCGCGCTGTGCATCGCCACGGTATATGTGGATCACGATCTGACCCATGCCGTAGTGCACTCGTCGATTGCACCGTTTAAGGGGATCAGGCCCTACCGTATCCTCAACCAGATTGACACTCCAGTCCTGCGTCGGGAAGAACGGGTTCATGATCCGTAGCATCCTGAGAATTCTCGCAGGTTCAGCAGGGATGGCAGGAATCTATGCCCTTGTCCTTGGCCGAGCCGGAATGTCCTTCCAGTCGACAACCTAGATTTTGCCCCTTGGTAGATCTCACTCAGTCTTGCAGCTGCTGCCTTGAATTCGGCCCTGGTGTCATCCCGCATCAGAATCCATCGCCGTGTTCCGGACGTACTGCCACTTGTCCTTAGGGATGGCCCAGCTTTCGTTACCTCGATCAATGACGCCTATGAGGATCCTGTCCTTGGTCACTTCAGCAAAGCTAAGTGTACCCACTACGTGGGTGTTCTGCTGCCGCTTCGGATGAGGTTTTAAATCCACGTCCGATCTCTGGCGTTTGAAGGGAATTTGTCGCATAATTGCTTTGGAAGTTCGGTAACAGAGCTTCAGCTATCTCCACCGTCTTTCTGGCATTCGGCAATAGTGTCTCCTGTGAAACTCCCTCATATTTCTTCAGGATCCTTGCGGCCGTTCTTTTGTCCAAGTACACAGAGCGACTTGGAGATGTCTTTTGGGAGGAATTTCGACCCGTAGTTGGATCTCTGGGGCCAGGTCGTGAGACCACTGCCACAGGAGTTAAGGAATTGGTTTCGGCACCGGCACTTAATGGAAGTTTAGCATCAGCCGTTGTTGGCTTCACTGTGTTTGTACCGGTGCTTGATTTGGGGATTGCCCCCTATTATCCAGAGCTAATCGACCCGTAGTTGCCATCGCTGTCGATCTCTCGGCTGATATTGGAAAGGAGGTTGTCCTCCGACGTTGCGTTCTCGCTTGCTCCAGCATTTTCCTCCTCTGCTGTGCAGTATACGTAGTTGCCGTATCTTGTTATTACATAAAGCTTAAAGAATTAAATTATTTATTTTATTATAAATAAAAAAATTTTAAAGAATTCGCAATAAAAAATTGCATTATAAACTACGACAAAATAGCTGTCGAAATTTCATCCCATTTAAGCAAATAGATTATTAAATATAGCAAAACGAATAAAAATGTAAAAAAAATATTTTTGCCAATAATTAGCACAATTATCATTTTTTTTTTTAAATTATATTTTGGGAATCACTTTTACTACAAAACCGACCCATTTTTTGGGATTGATTTCATGAATTCTGGCTCATTAATAATAAAAAACAGTTGTCTGCAAGATTTCTCTTTGAAAACATTAATAAGTCAAATCTTCTTGTTTGAAACCCTAAGAAATCAGTTCGTTTTCTGCCAGATTTCCCTTTGAAAACATTAATAAGTCTTCTTGTTAGGAACCCAAAGATCATCTTATTAATACATACAATTATGCAGAACTCAGTTAGGAACCGAAAGATCATCTTACTAATACATACCATTACGCAGAACTCAGTTAATAAGTCATATCTTTTTGTTTGAAACCCTAAGATCATCTTATTAATACATACTATCAAACAGAAATCGGTTCGTTTTTTGCAAGATTTCCCTTTGTAAACATTAATAAGATTTTCTCTTCAAATATAAAAAGAACTTCTTCTTGAAGAAAATATATAGAGGTATCATATGACTTTTGTTCTATAGGCATTTTTGGATCTGAGTATCCTTTAAAGTTTCTTGGAACAAAAAAGCCAGAAACGCGAGTTTCGTTTCGGTACGAGTTTTGATACAAGTCTCTAATATTTTCTATAAAACTTAAATTGCTCACAAAAAGAGCAGGGCAGACTTTTCATAGAAGATTCATAGAAGATCGAGATTTTTGTCAAAGGATGCGTCTTGACCAGTGTTAATAAATAAAATTAAAAACTGTATGTCTGTGAAAAACTATCTCCAAAAAAACAAAAACATGGGCAAAGTGTGAAACCACCATGTAAAAAGCTGCAACTTTTAATTAGCAAATATCTTCTCACAGAAATAAAATGTTTAATTTCCTATTTCGGATTAGACGCGTCTTTGGACACCAAATTCGACAATTTTTTATGAAAATTGTGCGTCTTATAAAATGATACCCTTTGTTTATTAAATGCAGACTCTAGAGCATTGAACAAAAATATACCACTTTTTTCTTAAATTTACCACTTTATTTTTGCAATTACTTACTACAACCAAGTAAAATTTTCAAGTCCAGCCGCTGTATAATATAAACCTTAAGCATGCTCGTATTTACCCTGCAGCGAAACTAGTTAGAAAAAACTAGTTAGAAAAATACTAGTATACAACTATAATTTTCTGGCACAACTCAGACTAGTCAGGAAATATCCATTTCATACTAGTATACAGCTAGTATTTTCTGGCTGAATTCATACTAGTCTGGAAATATCCATTTCATACTAGTAAACAACTAGAATTTTATGGCTGAATTCATACTAGTCAGGAAATATCCATTTTATACTAGTATACAACTAGAATTTTTTGGCTGAATTCACACTAGTCAGGAAATATCCATTTCATACTAATATACAACTAAATTTTTCTGGATGAGCTCTTACTAGTCAGGAAATATCCGTCTCATGCTAGTATACAACTAAATTTTTCTTCTTAGTATACAACTAGAATTTTTTGGCTGAACCCATACTAGTCAGGAAATATCCATTCCATACTTGTATATAACAAGATTTTACTGGATGAAATCATACCAGTTAAAAAATACAAAATTCATTCGTTTCGTTTGCTTCTTTTTTCTCTTAAATTCACAGATGCTTTTTCGTGATAGGGTAAATACAAATAGTAGCTGCTTTCTTAAGAATAAACATGGAAATAAAGGCAAATGATTCAATAAAGGGTAAGTCACGAAAATTCTGGTTGAAATTATACTAGTCCAAGTTCAATGCTTTTGGACTAGTATGGGACTAGTATATTTCATACTAGTCCTTTTTGGACTAGTATGAGAACTCGTTCATTTTAAGGAAATCATACTAGTCCAGCTTGAACTAGTATGGGACTGGTATTTTAAAACTAGTATAATTATAGTATATCATGACTAGTAGATGACTGGTATGTTCTGGTCGAAATCTGACAATTGACATTTCGTAGGACATTAACACGTAAAAAAATCAGTTGCTTATATGGAAAAAAGACAGAACACTCACTAGTTGAGCCAGGTGCACCAACTAGTTGTAAAGTAGTTTTCAACTAGTTGCTTTCGCTGCAGGGTAGTGCTAATTTTGCATACACCATATCACGAGAGCTCGTTATCAAAAGTCACAACCTTCGGAGCATCCAAAAGTTCAAAACCCCCCCTATAGAAAATTCCTGCGCACGGGCCTGTGCTGTGGAATACCAAAAATGAGTGTGGCGAAAAGTAGGCATCGAAATACCAACGCATAATTCGATAAACTCGATAGTTCGATAACATCCAACCCCAACTAGCAGCTTCAACAAGGATAGAAAAGGCTCCTCGCTGAACAAAATTATCCACCTTTCTATCCAGCTTTTTCGGAAACGCGACCTGGTAATTTCCCAGGAAATTATCCGAAGATGGTTAGCAGGGTTAATTACTCCTTTTACCAAGACGCATAACTGGTAAATGGGTGTTAAAAGAGTGGGATCCGAAGAGCAGGTGAATAAATGATTGGTGTTATATGGAGTCGAGCGGTATGCCGGACAATCATTCGGCACGTCGGGGTTCAATCTGGGTTAGTAGGAGTTTAACCTGATACCTACAATATCTAGAACGTAATTGAGCCAGAGTGACCCTTGTCTCGCGAGGAAGATGAAGTTCCTTTTCAGAACACGAGGCGTTGGAGTATGCAAAATCGCGTTCATTGGACAGAGCTCAAGGTAGCAGACAACAGACGTCTCATGAATGTGTTTAAGGGCCCGCACATAAACATTGCTGCTAGGTGCCGGATCTCATAAAAATGTTTAGGTAGGTATGTCCTTACGGTCCTAGGAGGCGGCACTAGCTCAAGCAGTTGCCTATTAGGTGCTTTGCAGCAATTAATTTATCAAGAACTGCCTTCATGGCATTATAGGTGGTTCCCCCCATAAATTCAGAAAACAAAAATTCAGAAACACATTTTTTCAGAATTTTTTCTGCAGAAATCTTTTTTCAGAAAGTCAAATTTCAGAAGGAAAAATTCAGAAGTAAAAATTCAGAAAGTAAAAATTCAGAAAGTAAACATTCAGAAAGTGAAATTCAAATCAAAAAATTCAGAAAGTAATGAGGCGGCAAAAAAAATCAAATTTTGCGCAAAATTTAATTTTTTTTCTGCCGTTTCATTACTTTCTGAATTTTTAGATCTGAATTTCACTTTCTGAATTTTTACTTTCTGAATGTTTAGATAGGAGATAATGGCTTTGAAACAAGTGAAAAGCTCGTTTCACGAAGCATTGGTTAATTTTTCGGAACAAATGCAGTATAGCCCAACTCTCTAAAAAAAAAATATTGGGTAATTTTAATACCTTTCATTTCATATATGTCTTAAATGTGATTTTTTTTTATTACAAATTTTTTATTTTTTATTCTAACTAATGTAATAATATTGCTTAAGTGTTGATCTAGGCTCGAAGAGACGTAATAAATAAAATAAATAAATAAATAAATATGTAGCTGCAAAGAATTTCCTAAAATAATCCAAAGTATCATCATCGTCATCATTTCCCTTAACTACTATTGGAGCATAGGCCCTGAGTATAGGGACCATTTTCTTCTTTGAATTCCTGTTTCGGTTAAAGGAGGCACAACTCAAGCGAAATCCTTGGAAAATTACTCGAAAAAACTAACTCATATCGTGTATTTATTATTATTATTATTATTATTATTAATAGTTAGGTACTGGTATTAATATCAGCACTAACTGAATGAGCACTGGCTACTCAGGCCATCAGTTCCCATATCGTTTAGTTAACGTTTTTATGTTAAAAATTAAAATATTTGGGGTAGATACTCAAAGAAAAAAAAAATTTCAAAATAAATTTTTATTGTCGATTTAGGTTTTTCGGCTTTACTTTTTTTGTTATTTCCATTGAAAAACAAAAACTGAAATAAGTGTTAACAGTTATTTTCAATCTCTGCTTTTAACTGTCTATATGCAGTAGTTGTGATCAACTGACATCCTACAAATTTCGCAAATTCTTTAAATATGTTGGATGTAAATTGAACACCTTGATCACTTATAATTTGCAAAGTAGGTATGTGTAATATAAATTACTTTTTGTGTGATTTCCATTAATTTAAAAAAATTATTCGAATGCAGAGTATAAATTTATTTAATAACATATAGGTCAACTACATTTATGTTGCCAAAGCTTATGACAATTTTACTCGTTTTCGACACGCTCAAATTTAGAATGCCTCGCTGAGGATCGTCAAACCTACTTGCTAGTCGCGTGCTTCTTACAGCATACAAAATTCGGTGGGTGAAAGGAGTAATGTTAACTACCCCTGATGTTTGGATTGAACGTCCTCGGTTCGAGGTAGACAATTTTCTTGGCGCATTCGCAATAAATTTGCAAAGCTATAGGCAGAATTATAAATCTTATGAGCTAAACATTAAATTGAATATATCATTGGTTAGAAAAAAACTCATGAAATTTTAACATAAAATAAAATATGATGATTCAGGACATGAAAACAATGGATTTTTTGTTTTGACTTTCATTGTATTAACCCTTTATTACCATCTTTACGTTAAATAAATTACCGAAGATTTCTCTTGTGTATCTTTTTACCATCAATTAAAACTGTAGTGCCGATATCCTTCTGGATAATCTTCTCTACGAAAACTTTATCCAATTTGTTGCGAAGTCTTTTGTTGCGCCTCAAGAAAACTGTTTCCCCTGGATAATATGTTCTCATTGACTTTTTTACATTACACCTTCGAATGGTTTTTTCCTGTGCTGAAACTAACATTTTCTTCAGATTTTCTAAATTTTCTTCTGAGCTTTCGTGAAACACGTCAATTGGCTTAGCATTAATCACGGAGTGAATACTACTATTGTATTTATGTGTTGCTACCCTGCAGGAAAAGTATCTAGCGTAAAAGTAACTTTAAATTGCTTACCAATCAACTAGTGCTGTATATTTACTGTAAATTTTCATATACTCGGACTAACTATTTTTGTTCGGCGATGCCCGGAATCCGGTCAGTTATGGTTACCTCTGCATGAGATGTCAACCAACTACTAACTAACTACTTTTCAACCAAAAAATAGCCAAAAGATAAATTCATTTTTTTTTATAATTTTTATTTATTTACTTTAAATTTTGTTTTATCTTTTCCATTCCTTTTTTAATTCCCCCATTTTACTCTATGTGTATCAAATTTATTCTTTAGAAACCAGCTACTATTTGTATTTACCCAATACCGAAAAAGCACCTGGAAATTACAAGCTACAAAGCAAACGAAAAATAAAACATATTTTCGGACTCCTCTGCATGACCTCTGCATGACTTGTGGCGTAGTTAGACGTTAGTTATTCCTCAGTGTGCTTAAAATGCACTATTTCCTACAATTGCCACAAAATAGTTATTTATAGCTAGATGTTTTTTTGCAATTGACATTTTTTTTACTGCAGGGTAGTAATACCAGCTCGGTAACATCATCAATTTGCTTCTGGTTTTTAATACAACGAATAATTTCTAACAACGTGGAATGGAGCCGTTTCACCTGGCCATTACTTTCGCTGTGGAGGGTTGGTATAGAAAACTGCGATATGGAAATATTATCTCGGAGCAATATCATAATAGAGTTCGATTTAAAGGCCTTTTCGTTATCGGAAATGATAGTTTTAGTATCTTTGAATACGAGTAAAGTTTCTAAAAGCGCATTTCTTATATCGTTCATAGATCTGGATGCTATAGGCTTCACAATGGCAAATTTTGATAGTTTGTCTATACAGGTCAAAAATAAATACTTGGAAATTATAAAAACGGCGACGTGAAGAATTTCACCTAGTTTAGTAGGAATAGGAGTTTGGCCTATCAATGCATCAGGTGGCTTACGCTGATATTTATTTTCCAAACATATCTTGCAATTTGTGATCGTTGTTTTAAGCAAATGTTTCATGTTTGGGAAATAGTACTCGCGAGAAATTTGCTGATAGTTTTCATGTAAACCACGATGGGCCCTATTGTGCTCGGTTACTACTGTTTCGAGTTGGTCATCTTTATTGATTAAATCTATAACGAGGAGTGCTGTATGAACAAATTTAACACCGGGAAAAGCTAGTAATATCTGGCTCTGTATTTCACCCAATTTGGGAAGACCGCAGCGTATCCCATTGGCAGCATTACAGTTTATAACACACTTTAAACACTGAATAAGACCTTCAATCGAGTCATATGTGATTGTGTGTCTAATCATTTTTTGAAAAAGTATCCTTGTACTTTTACTGCATGTGCCTGATTTTGATATCAAAAGCTGATTTTTAAACTGATTTATTGGATTCTTGATTGTCTTTATCACATTATTGGACGATACTTCACTATGGACTGTTTCAGCTGATTCGTCAGCTACTTTATTTTCGCTTCCAGGCTTGTAATAAAACTTAAGGGAAAATTCCTCAATGAACGCACGCCATCGTTTCATTTTGCTATTGGGGTTTTTATCTGACATCGCAAATATAAGGGGTTGGTGGTCAATAAAGATTCTGATATATTTTATTCCATATAGATAATGGCGAAGTATTTTCAACGCCCACATAATGGCAAGTAGTTCACGCTCATTAACAGCATAACTTTCTTCAGTCGCTGAAAGCGTTCTCGAAATCATCGTTATGGGACGACACGCTCCTAATGCCTTGGATGAGGCATCAGTCGTAAGTTCGAATGGCTGACTATAATTAGGGTATTGAAGTAAAAAGATGCTAATATATGCTTGATCTTTTCAAATGCGCGTAGTGCTTCTGCCTCGAGCGTGATTTTTATCTGTTTCGAAGTTTCTGTACCAACTTGCCCATTTTCACCGCGAAGGTAAAGGGTTAATGGTTTATCAATGGAGGCATAATCTTTCACGAAACGTCGATAATACCCTGACAAAGCGAGGAATGAACGCAAGGCAGCGTTTTTGGTTGTTCGTAATTTATTATATAATGGACTTTGTCTGGACAAGTTGAATGCCTTTTTGTGAAACAAGAAACCCTATGAATTCGACTTCGGTCTTAAAACATTTAGACTTTTCCGGCGACACTCTCATTCCAGCATTTTCTAGCTTTTGCAGAAAATAATCGATATGCTCCAAATGCGATTCCTCGTTTGGAGAGTATATGATTATATCGTCGACATATACGTGACAGAATTTCCCTATTACATCGCGTAGCACGTCGTCGATAGTTCTTTGTAATATACTAGGCGCGTTTCTCAGGCCGAATGATAACCGACAAAATTCGTATTTCTCATTATTGATAATAAACGCTGTTTTTTGCCTGTCCTGATCACACATAATTATTAGGTCCAAAGTTGTAAACAATTTTGAACTTCCCAGATTAGCTAATATTACGGACGTATCTGAGATGGGGTATCGGTCAGGAATCGTTTTTTTCGTTGACTTTCCTAAAATCAATTACCATACGTAAATTGGGTTTTCCACTTTCATCGACACCTTTCTTCGACACAACGTGCACAGGGGAATTGTAAGGCGAACAGGATTCTTGGATTATACCGTCTTTGAGAAGCGATTTAATTTCATTATTAATGAATGGGGCTATTGATATCGGATAGGGATAGCTTTTAGTGTAAACTGGTTCTTCTGTAGTTGTGCGGATACGCGCCTGGACTCTTGTTTTAAAACGTAATGCCCTGTCGGGATCGACAAAAGCATTCACATTTTTATTTATAATGTTACGGAATTGGGACTGAACTTTTACTGGTACTGAGTCTTCTGCAATGGTAATTAGATTTACCTGCTGACATGAAAGAAAGCATATTTTGACTTTACAATTCCAGTAAAATAAATAGCCTCTAACAGTGTCGATTTTCGCATCGATTTGTTTTAAAAATTCGTACCCTATTATACCGTCAAACGTGTTTAAATTGGATAATAAGTAAAACGTTGAGGTATTTTCTAAGATATTTACTTCACACTTTTGGTTAATTATATTTTCGCCATTTATCGATTTTAGATTAAAACCGCTTTTCAAGGTTTTGATGCCTTGAAGAAATGGCAATGGCTTGATGTAGTTTTTGGATGTACCTGTGTCAATCAGAAATCGGAACTCCTGACCGTTTTTGCCTTTTTTTGCAATAAACGTTTAAATAGTTGATCTCATCGCCATAATCTGATGTTATGACATCAACCTCATCATAATTATAGTGATTCTCGATATTCTGATTATGATTCTCATTAGAAGGTAATTCTAATTCTGGCATAAAGTTGACCTTCTCTATCTTATGAAACGGCGAACGGTCAGATAACATTCGATCATTACTACGTTTAAATCCTTAACACTTATCCTGTATTCAAAAAAAGTAACGTACGTGACATAAGTGGGTCATTTTTGCCCAATGGACTAATGAAGAGTTTTTGATTTCATTTCAAGCTTTCAAGTACTTTTTAAGCTTGAAAATAATAAAATTTTATTAAATAAGTAAAAAAACATCTTATTAGGGCTATTTTGAGCAACTAGTACATATACACTTGCTCCTTTTACTATTGTGCAATTTTGACCCATTTATACAATATACGCAATTATTTCTGCCCAGTCTATCCTGTAGATGAAACATTTAAACAAAACCTTTTTTCAAGTATAGTTTGATTAAATAATAAAAGTCGAAAAGTTTCAATAGATTATAGAAAGTCTATAAAAAGATATGCAACTTTCAAAGTCGTTTGGGCAGTTTTGACCCACTTATACAGGAGTTCTTTGCCACCCACGACTGGTTAGATCTCTATGCTTGTAATGACATCGAGTCTGCAACCTCATTATTTTATACTTCCCTTAACGCTTTTTTCGACAGTTGTGTCCCGTTTCGCTATATTAGTGCTGGTACGGCTAAGCCGCCGTGGTGGTCTAAACAGCTTGTGAGACTTGGAAATATTAAATCCAGGCTATACAAGCGTTTTAAGAGAACAGGTGTATCTGCTGAATATTCTAAATATTTAGTAGCGCGCTCCAACCTCCAGTTGCTGAATCAACAGTGCTATAAAGGTTATCTAGCGCGGTGTAAAACTCAATTTTTTAATAACCCGAAAAGGTTCTACAATTTTGTTAATTCAAAAAGGAAAACTACCGGATTTCCTTCTTCCTTTTCCCTTGGAGATAAGAGTGCTAACTCAGATCATGATATTTCTGAACTATTTGCAGAATTCTTTAAGTCGACCTATACATCTAATAGGTTTCTGTCAAGTCCCTATCCTTATAAATTAGATTGCTCTAATAGCATTCACATACCTGCTTTGGATAAAAATACTGTTCTACAAAGTCTTCTGGCATTGAAACCTACATTTTCCCCTGGCCCTGATGGTGTTCCCAGCTGTGTGCTGAACTTCTGTGCCATACATTTATCTGACCCGATTTTTAAACTGTTCAAACTATCTCTTGAATCTGCGGAATTCCCTACAATTTGGAAGAAATCTTTTATTATACCCTTACATAAAAAAGGTAGTAGGTCAAATATTGAGAACTATAGGGGCATAGCTAAGCTCTCAGCTATTCCTAAAACTTTTGAACATATAATAACACGCCAACTGCAATATCGGTGTAGTTCTTTATTATCACCGTGTCAGCATGGTTTTGTGCCCCGACGATCAACCTCAACTAACTTGCTTGAGTTCACCTCGTTTGTTATGGATGGTTTCATGAAAGGTAACCAAACAGATGTAGTCTACATTGATTTTAGCAAAGCATTCGACTCTGTGAACCATGAGCTTTTAATTCATAAACTTGACTTATTGGGTTTTCCGAATCAGTTGTTAATATGGCTTACTAACTATCTTAAAGGCAGAACTCAGCAGGTTTTGTTTAAAAATACTTTGTCTACGTCCATTGACGTAACTTCCGGTGTCCCTCAAGGTAGTCATTTAGGTCCCTTGCTCTTTACCCTCTTTATAAATGACCTACCACAAGTAATTTCTCATTCCCGAACCCTTATGTATGCGGATGATGTGAAACTTTGTTTCACATATTTGCCTACTGTTCCTTCCCGTGCAGATCTCTTCCAGGCTGATTTGGAGTCATTTCACTGCTGGTGTACAGTTAATTTATTAATATTGAATAGCTCGAAATGCAAGCTAATGATTTTTCATCGAGTAAAGCCAGTTTTGATATCCTATTTACTAATTGACACTCTATTGGAACGTATACCTGATGTAACTGATCTAGGTGTTCTTTTTGACCCTAAACTAAGTTTTAATATGCATACTTCATCTATAGCGAACAAAGCCATGGGTGTGCTTGGTTTTGTTAAAAGATGGGCTAAAGAATTTGATGATCCGTACCTCACGAAAATCCTTTACACATCGCTAGTTCGCCCAATACTTGAGTATTGCTCGTGTGTCTGGTGCCCCTTATATCAAGTTCATATACAGCGGATTGAGTCAGTACAAAAGCAATTCTTGATTTTTGCTCTGCGTGGTGTTAATTGGAATCCAAATATCCATCTGCCCCCTTATAGAAATAGGCTTCTTCTCTTAAATTTGCCTTCTCTGAAAAATCGTAGGATTTTACTAGGTGTAATGTTCCTCCATAAGCTAATTATTGGTGAGGTCGACTCAACTGACCTTGTTAGTCGACTGTATTTTGCTGTTCCTGCTAGGACATCCAGGCACTATGTGCCTTTTCAATTACCCATTTGTCGTCTAAACTTTGCAAAAAACAATCCTCTGAATATTTGGTGTTCATACTACAACGTCTTATATAGCTGCATCAGCTTTGAATGCTCGTCTGCCGCACTACAAAATGCAATACTTTCACATTTGCTAACTGCTGACTAATTACACGACAGTCTTGCACCCAACCAGTTAGATTGATGTACACAACTACAAAAAGCCGGCAGACACCTCTAACTTTAAACTTACGCTGCGTGGAATCACGTCCATTCCACCGGCTCCATAATTAATATCCTAAAATATCTCCGAAACCAATTTGGAATATTTCAATTACCTAATAAACAGTCAACTGGAATATACTATCAGATGCTGCGCGGAATCGCGTCCATTCCGCCAGCAAATCTCACATCGCTCCCAGGACTGCGGAAGTATGTTGCTCGGAATCGCGTCCATTCCGACAATATATACGACTATCAAGTTTGGTTCCTAACGATTTCTACCCACAACTTTAAAGCACGGCCTCTACAACTTTCCTGCTTGCTGCACATAATACTATAAATAAATGAATTTACGCTTTGCTTAATTTCTATTAATTATATTTTTATTATATTCTATATACTCTTATTGTACATATATGTGTTTTTGTTTTGTAACAATACTTGAGATATTAACAGTCGACCGCTTTGTGTTGTGTCGACTTTAAATAAATAAATAAATAAATAAATAAAAGTGTTAAACACTGGTGGTGTATGATTTGGAAGCTGTGGCTTATAAGGCTATGCTTGGGTATGAAGCTGTTGTTGAGAATTGGAATTTTGGAAGTTACTACGTTGCCTGTAGAAGCTTGAGCCATGATCTATTTCCATTGGGCTTGGCTTATTTAAATTACGCTTATTAGTCTCTGTCGTCGGAGATTGGTGCAAAAATTCTCTTGCGCGATTAGGCTTATTAGCGTTGCCCAATGCAAAAGCTTCTGCGAAATCATAACGCCTATGGCTAGTTTGAAGCTCCTGTGCAACTGCAAGGGCTGAGGGAAGGGGTGATGGACAAATTGTCCTGTCGTAAAATACTTAGCTCATTCTCTAATACATATAAGGGTCTTTTATCAGAATAAGTCTGATCAAGCCTCGAAATAATTGATTTGAAATTTAATACCATATTAAAGGAAGCTAGAGTGGAATTGACGGATTCGGTAATTTTATTTCTAAGTATTCCCATGGCTATATAATATTTTTCAGAACCCTCTTTGTAGTAATTCATGGCAAATTGGGCGGCACTGCGCCAACCTGGGTATGAAGCAGATTTACCCTTGAATTCCAGCAAGGACTTAATTAGGTCCAAACTTGCATTGTCTTCAACCAACGGATATATAGAAACCGGTTGAAACCGTTCAACGCTTGGTGGTTGCAACCTACTAACAGCTAAAGTTAATTGATTCAACTGTTCTGCTAGTTCTGACCTAGCGCGATTATTGGTTTCGTTAACGATTTCAACTACTTGCTCTCTAATTAGATACATCTTTCTCTTAAAAGTTTTGAAATAACCCAGTGGGAAAGTAGGCAATGCATTACCTTTTTCCATGCATTAAAAGATGTATGAATTTTGTTATAAGAAAAGATCACACCAAAAGCAAGGAAGGGAGTAACGTGTCGCTCAATCTTTGATTTGTAGTTTTATAAAAAATTGTTTTTCGTGCATGGAAAGATGTACGAATTTTGATGTTAGAAAAGATCATACCGAAAGCAAGGAAGGGAGTAATGTGTCGCTCTATTTTTATTTGTAGTTTGAAAACTTCAAAAAAAAAAAAAAAAATACACAACTTTCAAACATAAAAAAAAATACAATTTAAGTTCATTTTGAAACTGCTGCTCGTTACTTACATCTTCATCGCTATTTCTGCTGCTGTGAGGCCTTTCAGAAGTCAAGAGTCGGCTGGACTATTTGCTCCTGATGTCGGTGCCTTTTTGGTTTTGGAGTTTTTTTTTATATTATATTTTTTTGGGTGCACTCATCTTGGTCGTAGCCTATGACGAGCTCGTCATTCAAACATTTAAAATAGGACCTTAACTCTTCTCCCGCTGTAGAGCCTAACTGTGTCTTAATGTCCTTGTTACTCCACAAGGAAATTTATAAAATGTTATGCAAAATTAAATATGTCCTTGTAAAGCGTCTTTTCATTCAAGAAAGGCAATGTAAGATATAATGTATCCCTTGTAGTGCATATTTTCATTCTTGAAAGGTAATGCATCTTTTCATTTATAAAAAGTAATATAAAAGGTAATGTAAACATGTATCTTTAGTTTTGTAGGCGAGAAACACATTACTTTTCCTATGACATCGCTGTAGAAAAATTCATGCATGTTTTCATGTATAGTCTATAGGAGCTATACATTACTTTATGCATTGCTGTACATTACCTTTTCCCACTGGGAACCCAGTGGGAAAGTAGGCAATGCATTACCTTTTTCCATGCACGAAAAGATGTATGAATTTTGTTATATGAAAAGATCACACACCAAAAGCAAGGAAGGGAGTAAAGTGTCGCTCAATCTTTGATTTGTAGTTTTATAAAAAATTGTTTTTCGTGCATGGAAAGATATACGAATTTTGTTATAAGATAAGATCATACCAAAAGCAAGGCAGGGAGTAATGTGTCGCTCAATCTTTGATTTGTAGTTTAAAAAAAAAATGTTTTTCATATATGAAAAGATGTACGAATTTTGATGTTAGAAAAAATCATACCAAAAGCAAGGAAGGGAGTAATGTGTCGCTCTATTTTTATTTGTAGTTTGAAAACTTCAAAAAAAAAAAAAAAAATACACAACTTTCAAACATAAAAAAAAATACAATTTAAATTCATTTTGAAACTGCTGCTCGTTACTTACATCTTCATCGCTTTTTCTGCTGCTGTGAGCATAGTGTATCAGTACAAGTGTAAACTCTTCCTTTGACAGCACAAATCGACGTCAAAAAAATGTTGTTGGCTTACAAATCGCTGTCAAAAATTGGCAAATTCTAACGGGAAAATCTGGGTTGCTAACCAACACTTTTTATGATAGATAACAAACGCTTTCTGTACATTAAACTGGGGGCTAGAGTTAATGGGAGATGCCAACAGTTTTAAGTTGGACCTTTAAACTTATACGGAAATTGTGAAAGTCACACTGGGAAAATCTGGTTACCTTCTTGTATTTGGAAACATGTATGTACGATGTTTTTTGATAGATTTACTATCAAATACATATCTTAACAGTTTGACTTAAATGAATACAACGAGGCAATAACTATATAACAGTACACCTGCACAAAGAACGCTTCAAACCCCAAAATTTGGTATTTGTTTCCTTTAGGGGTCAACTGCTAATAAATTAGCTATAATTATGGGAGATAGCTCAAAAGACGGGGTTTGGCCTGAGGATCACGAATCCGGAAGCGCTTTTTTAATTTTTTGTGTCTGTGGAAAGTTATGGTCAAAAAACCGAAATTGACTCGGGTCCGATACCAAAATTGGGGCGGAATCTCTTCAGAGAAACAAAATATTAAAAAAGCACTTCCGGATTCGTGATGCTGAGGGCAAACCCCGTCTTTTGAGGTATCTCCCATAATTCTAGATAATTTATTAGCAGTTGACCCCTAAAGGAAACAAATACCAAATTTTGGGGTTTGAAGCTAATTATTAGCAGTTGTTTGTTATTTGTTTAATAGAAAATAGTGAGCAGACTCGAAAGAGTTATTCTAACTAATAATTTTATATAATTCGCTGTTATTTATGTTAAAAAAATCAAATTTCTAAGTTTTAGCGAACTACTTTTTTATGCAACCATCTACTAATTTTTTATCCAAATCGAATGCAACTCGGCGTAAAATGATGCTCTTTTTCCAAAAAAACAACTCTGATGAACAGGTGTTAAACTCATTTTGGAATTTTGACGTCTATGCAGAAGAGTTTACACTTGTATTGGTACACTATGGCTGTGAGGCCTTTCAGAAGTTGAGAGTCGACTGGACTGTGCCTTTTTGGTTTTGGAGTTTTTTTCTTATATTATATTTTGGGTGCACTCATCTTGGTCGTAGCCTATTACGAGCTTGTCATTCAAACATTTAAAATAGGACCTTACTCTTCCCCGCTGTAGAGCCTCACTGTGTCTTAATGTCCTTGTTACTCCACAAGGAAATTTATAAAATGTTATGCAAAATTAAATATGTCCCTTATAAAGCATCTTTTCATTCAAGAAAGGCAATGTAAGATATAATGTATCCCTTGTAGTGCATATTTTCATTCTTGAAAGGTAATGCATCTTTTCATTTATAAAAAGTAATATAAAAAGTAATGTAAACATGTATCTTTAGTTTTGTAGGCGAGCGACACATTACTTTTCCTATGACATCGCTGTAGAAAAATGCATGCATGTTTTCATGTATAGTCTATAGGAGCTATACATTACTTTATGCATTGCTACAAAGTAGGCAATGCATCCCAGTGGGAAAGTAGGTAATGCATTACCTTTTTCCATGCATGAAAAGATGTATGAATTTTGTTATAAGAAAAGATCACACCAAAAGCAAGGAAGGGAGTAATGTGTCGCTCAACTTTTGATTTGTAGTTTTAAAAAAAATTGTTTTTCGTGCATGAAAAGATGTAAGAATTTTGTTATAAGAAAAGATCACACCAAAAGCAAGGAAGGGAGTAATGTGTAGCTCTATTTTTATTTGTAGTTTGAAAACTTCAAAAAAAAAAAAATAGACAACTTTCAAACATAAACAAAATACAATTTAAATTCATTTTGAAACTGCTGCTCTTTACGCACATCTTCATCACTTTTTCTGCTGCTGTGAGGCTTTTCAGAAGTCGAGAGTCGACTGGACTGTTTGCTCCTGATGCCGGTGCCTTTGTGGTTTTGGTTTTTTTATTATATTTTTTTGGTGCACTCATCTTGGTCGTAGCCCATGACGAGCTCGTCATTCAAACATTTAAAATATGACCTTAACTCTTCCCCCGCTGTAGAGCCACACTGGGTCTTAATGTCCTTGTTACTCCACAAGGAAATTTATAAAATGTTATGCAAAATTGAATATGTCCCTTGTAGTGCATATTTTCATTCTTGAAAGGTAATGCACCTTTTCATTTATAAAAAGTAATGTAAACATGTATCTTTAGTTTTGTAGGCGAGCGACACATTACTTTTCCTATGACATCGCTGTAGAAAAATTCATGCATGTTTTCATGTATAGTCTATAGGAGCTATACATTACTTTATGCATTGCTGTACATTACCTTTTCCCACTGGGATTACCTTTTTCCATGCATGAAAAGATGTATGAATTTTGTTATAAGAAAAGATCATACCAAAAGCAAGGAAGGGAGTAATGTGTCGCTCTATTTTTATTTGTAGTTTGAAAACTTCAAAAAAAAAAAAAAATACACAACTTTCAAACATAAAAAAAATACAATTTAAAATCATTTTGAAACTGCTGCTCGTTACTTACATCTTCATCGCTTTTTCTGCTGCTGTGAGGCTTTTCAGAAGTCGAAAGTCGACTGGACTGGTGCCGGTGCCTTTTTGGTTTTCGTTTTTTTTTTATTATATTTTTTTGGATGCACTCATCTTGGTCGTAGCCCATGACGAGCTCGTCATTCAAACATTTAAAATAGGACCTTAACTCTTCCCCCGCTGTAGAGTCCAGTCCGGTGTCTTAATGTCCTTGTTACTCCACAAGGAAATTTATAAAATGTTATGCTTTTCGTGCATGGAAAAATGTACGAATTTTGTTATAAGAAAAGATCATACCAAAAGCAAGGAAGGGAGTAATGTGTCGCTCAATCTTTGATTTGTAGTTTAAAAAAAAATGTTTTTCATATATGAAAAGATGTACGAATTTTGATGTTAGAAAAGATCATACCAAAAGCAAGGAAGGGAGTATTGTGTCGCTTTATTTTTATTTGTAGTTTAAAAACTTCAAAAAAAAAATACACAACTTTCAAACATAAAAAAATACAATTTAAAATCATTTTGAAACTGCTGCTCGTTACTTACATCTTCATCGCTTTTTCTGCTGCTGTGAGGCTTTCCAGAAGTCGAGAGTCGACTGGGCTGGTGCCGGTGCCTTTTTGGTTTTTGTTTTTTTTTTATTATATTTTTTTGGATGCACTCATCTTGGTCGTAGCCCATGACGAGCTCGTCATTCAAACATTTAAAATAGGACCTTAACTCTTCCCCCGCTGTAGAGCCCAGTCCTGTGTCTTAATGTCCTTGTTACTCCACAAGGAAATTTATAAAATATTATGTAAAATTTAATATGTCCCTTGTAAAGCATCTTTTCATTCAAGAAAGGCAATGCAAGATATAATGTATCCCTTGTAGTGCACATTTTCATTCATGAAAGGTAATGCATCTTTTCATTTATAAAAAGTAATATAAAAAGTAATGTAAACATGTAGCTTTAGTTTTGTAGGCGAGCGACACATTACTTTTCCTATGACATCGCTGTAGCAAAATTCATGCATGTTTTCATGTATAGTCTATATGAGCTATACATTACTTTATGCATTGCTACAAAGTAGGCAATGCATCCCAGTGGGAAAGTAGGTAATGCATTACCTTTTTCCATGCATGAAAAGATGTATGAATTTTGTTATAAGAAAAGATCATACCAAAAGCAAGGAAGGGAGTATTGTGTCGCTTTATTTTTATTTGTAGTTTAAAAACTTCAAAAAAAAAATACACAACTTTCAAACATAAAAAAATACAATTTAAAATCATTTTGAAACTGCTGCTCGTTACTTACATCTTCATCGCTTTTTCTGCTGCTGTGAGGCTTTCCAGAAGTCGAGAGTCGACTGGGCTGGTGCCGGTGCCTTTTTGGTTTTTGTTTTTTTTTTTTATTATATTTTTTTGGATGCACTCATCTTGGTCGTAGCCCATGACGAGCTCGTCATTCAAACATTTAAAATAGGACCTTAACTCTTCCCCCGCTGTAGAGCCCAGTCCTGTGTCTTAATGTCCTTGTTACTCCACAAGGAAATTTATAAAATATTATGTAAAATTTAATATGTCCCTTGTAAAGCATCTTTTCATTCAAGAAAGGCAATGCAAGATATAATGTATCCCTTGTAGTGCACATTTTCATTCATGAAAGGTAATGCATCTTTTCATTTATAAAAAGTAATATAAAAAGTAATGTAAACATGTAGCTTTAGTTTTGTAGGCGAGCGACACATTACTTTTCCTATGACATCGCTGTAGCAAAATTCATGCATGTTTTCAGGTATAGTCTATAGGAGTTATACATTACTTTATGCATTGCTATACATTACCTTTTCCCACTGGGAAAGGCAAAATATTCTTAGAAAATAATATAAACGCATCAAAAGAGGCAAAAAATTGGTATAGAAATACTTATGACTACCAAACAAAACCGGTAAACCTTATACAAATTAAATGATTAAGCAAAATAATATCGGCAAATTAGGCATTAGTCACACAAGATAATTTTCTTTAAATACAAAATTAAATTCGAATGTGAAAAAGATAACTTTTGTAGAAATAAACCACAAAATGTAGTTTCACATACTCTATTTAAGCGAAAGTTTACTAATTTTTTATAAGAATTGTCAAACACAAATTAATTTAAAATGCGTGAAGCTCACAAGGAAAAATCAAGATTGAAAATCTTTTCGTAGTTTGACTAGAATTATCAAACGCAAATTAATCTAAAATCAAGATTTATAAGGGTTGTGATGGCTGGAAGTCGACATCAGGCTCTTTCAGTGGTAAAAATGACTCCTATTATAGTGATGAATTGGAAATTAATTTCGTACAGGATACTGATGGATAAATCCACCACAGTTATAAAATTAACTAACAAATTCTTGTTGCGTTACCCAACACGGGAAAAGTTGTCTAAACAACTGAGAGCACAGAGTATCGAAGTTGTAATTTTCTATCACGATCAAAAACTCTGCCATTTCCGCTGAGGATCGACAGCAAGTAAGCTGGTTTACAATTTTTGCTAAGTTGTGCCGTGATTAAATCCAAAGTTTATTTTTCAATCGTGTAAGATTTGTATCGAAAAATATCGCGAGTCAACTGCTGTTAAGCTTTAGCACCGCGAAAGTTCTATAGTTTTCATAAAATCCTGTGTTTTTAAAAAATACAAGAATCCGAAAAAAAAGTAATCTTGTATCATCGGCTTTGAGCTCTAAAAAGCGGTATTCCCAGAGGGATCTTCTTCACTTTGTTGGAACACCTGGTTATTTTACATCCTGGCCACTAACTACGGCCTTTAAGAGGTACGTAACAGTAATTTTATTTTAAAGTTTTTAAGTAAATATGTGAAAAAAAAAAATTTAAGAAAGAAAGAAAATCGAATAGATATTTCAAAGTTAATATGTATAATCTAAAAAGAAAAAGCCACAAATGTACATATGCACGCTTATGCCAAAACAAATTTAACCAAAATTTTTAGACTAAAATAATGCTGTGGAAGACAACCTGTTTGCGCAAACATCGTTGGAGCACCCTATAATTTAAGTAAACTTAACAACAAATAACATAATTGTGCATATAGATACTTCTTAGTCGTAAAGCAATAACGCTTGAAATTTACTAGGAGCTGTACTCACAATACAGTTTACGCATTCTTATTTTCATTGATCTTTAATGATATTTTTATACTAGTACAAGGGTATATTAACTTTGTTCATATAACGGCTGTTTGTAACGGCACAAAATAATCGAGATAGATATAGAGTTCCATATATGAAAGTTCTTAGGATTAAAAGAGGAGTTGATTAAGCCATGTCCGTCCGTCTGTCCGTCTGTCCGTCCGTGTACACGATAACTTGAGTAAAAATTGAGATATTTGCATGAAATTTTGTACACAGGTTACTTTCTGCCCAAGGTAGGTTGCTATTGAAAATGGTCGAAATCGGATGATAACCACGCCCCCTTTTTCGATATCGAAAATTTCGAAAATCACACAAATTGACTTATCTCGGCAGCTGAAATGGCTAAAATGATATAATTTTATAGGTGAATCCCCTTGGTCATTCTCTTATGATTTTTCCATAAATTTTTTATAGTGGGCGTGGCACCGCCCACTTTTAAGGAAGGCATTTTTGAAAATTTGACTGGTCGTAACTTTTAAACTGATTTCGATAGAACGATGGAATTCGGCACAAAGCATACTAGTATCGTTGGGAGTATACCTGATGAAAGTGGATAAAATCGCCCTTCAACCACGCCCACTTTCGATATCGAAAATTTCGAAAATCACACAAATTGACTTATCTCGGCAGCTGAAATGGTTAAAATGATATAATTTTATAGGTGAATCCCCTTGGTCATTCTCTTATGTTTTTCCATAAATTTTTTATAGTGGGCGTGGCACCGCCCACTTTTAAGGGAGGCGTTTTTGAAAATTTGACTGGTCGTAACTCTTAAACAGATTACGATAGAACGATGAAATTTGGTACAAAGCATACTAGTATCGTTGGGAGTATACCTGATGAAAGTGGATAAAATCGCCCTTCAAGCACGCCCACTTTCGATATCGAAAATTTCGAAAATCACATAAATTGACATATATCGGTAGCTGAAATGGCTAAAATGATATAATTTTATAGGTGAATCCCCCTGGTAATTCTCTTATGATTTTTCCATAAATTTTTTATAGGGGGCGTGGCACCGCCCACTTTTAAGGAAGGCATTTTTGAAAATTTGACTGGTCGTAACTTTTAAACTGATTACGACAGAACGATGGAATTTGGCAAAAAGCATACTAGTATCGTTGGGAGTATACCTGATGAAAATGGATAAAATCGTACTCCAACCATGCCCACTTTCGATATCGAAAATTTCGAAAATCACATAAATTGACATAATTCGCTAACGGAAATGGGTAAAATTATATAATTTTATAGGTGAATCCCCATAGTCATTATATAATGATTTTTCGATAAATTTTCTAAAGTGGGCGGGGCCACGCAGGGAGGCATTTTTATACCAAGCGTACTAGTACAGGTTTATTATAATTTTGTCCACATAACTGTACTATGTACCGGCGCAAAATAATCAAGATCCATGTATGAAAGTTCTTAGGTTGAAAAGAGGAGTCTATTCAGGCATGTCCGTCCGTCTCTCCGTCCGTCCGTCCGTCTTTGTACACGATAACTTGAGTAAAAATTAATATATTTGCATGAAATTTTATATACAGGTTACTTTTTGGCACAGGTAGGTTGCTATTGAAAATGGGCGAAATCGGATGATAACCACGCCCCCTTTTTCGAGATCGTAAATTTCGAAAATCATACAAATTAACATAACTTGAGTAAAAATTGAGGAATTTGCATGAAATTTGGTATACAGATTACTCGGATTATAACCACGTCCCTTTTGTCGGTATCGAAAATTTCGAAAATCACATAAACTGACATATATCGGTAGCTGAAATTGATAAAATGATATAATTTCATAGGTGAATCTCTCTCATCATTCTATTATGATTTTCTGTTAAATATTAAAAAGTGGGCGTGGTACCGCCCACTTTCAAGGGAGGCATTTTTGAAAATTCGACTGGTCGTAACTTTTAAACAAATTATGGTAGAACGATGAAATTTGGCACAAATCATACTAGTACTGTTGGGAGTATACGTGATGAAATTGGATAAAATCCCCGTCCAACCACGGCTACTCTCGATATCGAAAATTTAGAAAATCACCTAAAAGACTGGTCATAAGTTTTAAACTGATTACGGTAGAATCGTGAAATTTGGCACAAGGTATACTAGAGTTGTAGGAAGTATACCTGTTGAAATTAAACGAAATCGCTTCCCAATCACGTCCAGTTTCAATATGGAAAATTTCGAAAATCACATAAATTGACATAATTCGGTAAGGTAAATAACTAAAATAGTATAATGATAGTATAATTTGGTAGTTAAATTTGTAAGGAATTGTCTACTATTAACGAGTCTTAAAAAATGAGTTAATTTTGTTAAGTGAGCCACCTATAATTTTTTCGACGGCCATGTATTTTATTGAAAGTGGGTAGTATGGCTCAGAACGATTAAACAAAAATACGTATACAATTTTTCAAAATTCGAATTATTTTGAAAGTTATATCTATCAACAGTTTTCGAAATTCCTCACTTTTTGATGATTTTCTCACGATTGGTCAAACCGATTTTGCTAATTTTTTAAATATATGTAAAAGATGGTATCTTCTACAAAAGGACATTTTCAATTTTAGCAAAAAATTTTTTTTTGCAAACATTATTCGCAATTTTTAACTCCTCCATCTTGGCGAGATGGCGCTTTGTATGATGTTGTTGGGCATTGCATTAGTAACTATTAGCAAAAAAAAATTTTTTTTGGCACTTTAAGGGAGCGGAAGTTATTTACATCAAAAAGTAAGGAATTTCGAAAAGTGGTGATAGCTATCACTTTGAAAATAATTTGAATTTCGAAAAACTGGCCCAAACGTATTTTTTGCAATTTAAAACTTTGTCACAAATTGGGCGTAAGTATATTAGAAGTAAGAAATGCATTCAACTATAAGTAATATTTTGAGGGCACACGAACAATGTACATATATGTTATACCGTAGCATAAATAAATATTAATTTTATAAACTAACTAATAAATTTATTGAGTTCGTTTTTCCCAAATTATAATATATATGGGCATTTTTGCACTACCACTAATTTTTTAGTGATAATTTTTTCAGTGATAGTTAAAATCAAAAACCACTATCACTAAAAATTTGGTGATAGTGTTTTTTGATTTTATTTATTATTATTTTCGGACCAGGTTTTCTTAAAATTTTGTTAAATTGAGTTAAAGGAAGTCTTTCTGAATGTTTATCTCAAGTTTCGTTGGAAAATTCGCAATGGTAGGGTATTATTATAAAGTCGACCCCACTTTTACTTAATATTTAGTGATAATGATTTTTGGTTTTAACTATGTATCAGTGAAGAAATTTTCACTAAAAAATTAGTGGTAGTGCGAAAATGCCCAACCCTGATTGTTTCCATACACTGGGTATTTAATGTTCGGCTTACCCGAACTTAGACTTCCTTACTTGTTTTGTTGTACGTTTGAACATTCATATTTTGCTCGAGTTTCTTTCTACTATATTCTTTGTTACAAACATACAATTGCGTTTACAAAATTACTTCAAACATATTTACGTGCATGAATTAAAAATATGAATGAATAGGTATGTAAGGCGAAGCATTTTGATGATGCGAGAAATCTTTTTTTTTTTTCTTTCCTTTTTTAATGATCATTTACCTGCTTAAAATTATTAAGTCTTTTCAGTTGATTATGTAGTCGTGGTTTGCGTTGGTTGGGTATGGGAGATGTTGTTGTCAACTCTCAATACATTGGTAGGGCAGGGAGTGAGCGTAAATATGGAGGTGAAACAACATCAAAAAGCCTCCTCTCGCAGGTATGTGGTTTTTTTTTTGTTCTGATCTTGCATTCACTATTGTCGCATAGTAAGCCCAAGTGTGGGATAGTCAGATGAATGGAATATGTATGTATAGTTCTCTGAGGTCCGAATTTAATGTCCGTCTGTTTTCTTTTACTATGCTAGTTAAGAGAGTCCGTCCGCGTATAAAGAGTGTGGGTTGCATGCAACTTAATGTTTTCTCGTAATGAATGATTCTGTTCGGGTTCGTTCAAAGTAGTGCATGAAATATTAGTTATATATGCTCATACTAGGGTGGTTCTTAAGAGCAAAAACCCCGACCTCCCGAGTGGCTAAAGCCTGGTTAACGCAAGCATGCACGCCTGCTCCGTAGTCCCCTAGTGTTGGTTCATGACAGTAAATATATAAAATGGCGCCCAACGTGGGGCCCGATAACAAAATGCTTTCAGACGTGTTGTTTGGGACATTATGTGTGGGTCTTCCAACATTTATTTTCTTTTGATGCTAGTTTTGATAAGTTGCGGAATTAGCTTGGATGCATCCGGTCGTCCATCTAACCAACTTGGAAAGCATAGCAAATTTTTATCCTCAAAATACTTTCTTTTTTAACATCTCGGAATAGGGTCTACTATATCTTCATCAGTTCACTCTACCAGTGTTTATTCTTGAAATATTTTTGGGAATTCTCCTTTACATTTTTAATATTTCTTAACGCGTTTATGAGTAAATGCTTGGATGTTAAATAGCAGAGGAGATACCTTCGGTTGCATCAGCTACTTTTAAATTTCTAGTAAGTGCAAGATCAAAAAAAAAAAATGAATCTAAATTACATACCTCTTTATTCCAACCACGACTTACTGCAACTGTTAAAACTTAGTTTGTTTAGTTTATTGATACTTAAAATCTTTTAGCGTTTGTTTTCACTATTTGATCAAGGTAGATTTTTAGGCGTCTGCAAAATGTCAGTTCGTCATAGTGAAGAAAATTTAGCGAACTTCGCGGCCCCTGGTTGTATCTGCTCTATTTGCAACGAGGAGACCACAAACTTTAATTTTGTGTCGACGCCATGCTTGCATGGATTCCATCGTTCTTGCTTGATGATTTGGCTAACCGATAACGACTCTTGTCCGCTATGTCGTAGAACTATTGATTCTCAGTCTTTGAGAAGTTTTTCGGAACAGGAACTCCGTCCAGAACTGGAGAATGGAGATTCTCAAGGTGCTATACCCAGAAACCAAAATTCTAGTTTTAGGGGTCCTAACACGCGATCTAGGACCGCAAATAATAATCCACTTAATAGATCCATCCAAAACAATATCCGGTCACCATCTAACGCACGTCGCGGTCGTAATTACAGGCAAAACCGAGACGAACCCAGCGAAGCGAGCCTTAATTTACAGCGTATTCAGCAGATGATAGATGATTCTACCCAACGTCAGGGAGTAGACATGACTCGCGAAATAACCAATGTCGTTAATCAGTTAGTATCTCAGTCGTGGGAAACTCATTTTCAAAATCTCAGCCTTAACAATAACAATAATGACCAGATAAGACGAGAGCCAGAGTCGTCCCAAAATTTAGTAGATTTAAATAATACTGGAGAAATAAGACTTTCTTCTTCTCAAAATCAAACCACTGACCTTAGGAATCCTAACCTTCCTAGCAATAGCCATAATGCTCGTAGGAGCGAAAACACATACAATTTATCACCTGAAGCGATTTCTAAGATCATTATCAACTGGAAGTTAACTTTTGATGGGTCACTAGAAAACGTTTCAGTTGACGAATTCATTTATAGGATAAATGCGTTGACCACTTCTTCCCTCTGAGGAAATTTCAATGCTCTTTGCCAAAACGCTCACGTTCTCTTCGAGGGTACAGCTAAGAGTTGGCACTGGAGGTATCACCATTCAGTACGATCTCTTGATTGGTTTGACTTTTGTGAAGCATTGAAGACCAATTTTAAGGATGTTGGAACTGATTATGATATTAAAAAAAAGATACGAAATAGAAAACAGAAGAATGGAGAGACATTCGAACAATTTTTAGAGGCAGTTATGTCTTTAAGTGATAGTTTGAGGGTACCAATCTCAGAGCAGGAACTTGTAGAGACGCTCATACGTAACTTGCTTCCTGATATACGCCTGGAACTACTTCACTTAGAAATAACATCGATTTCTATCTTAAGACGTGCTTGTAGACGACGTGAGAATTATTTTGATACAGTGAAAAATACATTACCGAGACCGCTAGTAACTCAAAAGCGACAACTTTCCGAAGTACTGCAAGTAGATCATATTGGCAACTCGGAAGCAAACGTAACCGATTCAGTGGAGGCGTCATCCGTAGATGCAATCGAAACCAAATGTTGGAACCGCGATTCGCCTGGGCATAGTTATAAGCAATGTGTCAAGCCTCGTAGAGTCTTCTGCTACGGGTGTGGTCTATTTGCTTTCTTTTTGCCAAACTGCCCAAATTGCAATTCTTCGGAAAACAAGAAAAGGGGTGTCTTCAATACCACCAGCAGGCATCCCAATCCAATATCGAAATAAAACCAATTAAAATTCTTAGAAATATGATTGAAAGAATTCCACCAGTTGTACCCTTACACCCAATTCGTCCACTTCACAGTCGTTTGGAAGAATACAAACTAAAACGAGAAGAAATATTCTCTAAACCACGTTCGACAAATCGAGCGAGAAGCTTTTGGCATAAACCCAAAAAGAAAACCTAGCGACTACCGTGGTGTGTAGGCCAGATGACATTCGGCCTTATGCCACTGTCGAAATTTTAGGAGAAAAAGTTTTAGGCCTACTTGACTCAGGTGCGTCAGTTAGTTGCCTAGGAGCAAACTTTGCTCAGAAGGTATTCTCGCGAAATTTTAATATTAAGAAACTTGACACTAATCTATGCACTGCAGATGGCTCAAAGCAGTCAGTTCTTGGCATAGTAACTTGTTGTTTACTTAGGAGTAATTTCTTGGAAAAGTTTTCAAATCGCTCCTAATATTGTCAGTGAGCTCAATGTATTAGATACCAATGCGAATGCCCATGTCATATCAGCATTGCAAAAGGAGAAGCTAGCCTCAGCAGTTAGATTGAGAAGCTGATGGGGGATGAGCTCGATCGAATGATAGGTTTGGGAGTGATCGAGGAATCGACAAGTTCATGGTCTTCACCGGTAGTTTTGGTTAGGAAACCCGGAAAAGTTCGTCTATGTTTAGATAGTCGTAAGGTTAACTCGGTGACGGTGAAGGATGCCTATCCATTACCGCACATAGAATGCATTTCGAGCAGGTTACCTAGGGCCGAATTTATTTCTTTCTGCTTTGGATCTGAAAGACGCATTTTGGCAAATTCCGCTGGAGGTATCTTCGCGGGAAAAGACTGCCTTTACTGTGCCAAACAGGCCACTATACCAGTTCAAAGTAATGCCATTCGGTCTATGTAATGCGCCGCAAACTATGTGTCGGTTGATGGGTAAGGTTATCCCCTATTACTTTAAAGAACGAGTGTTTGTATACCTTGACGATCTCCTCCTGCAAGAAGTAGCGTTGCATATCCAAAAGGCAGGTTTAACTATAAACATTGGAAAAAGTAAGTTTTGCCTTAAACATGTTCGTTACTTGGGTTATGTTGTCGGGAAAGGTACCCTTCAGACCGATCCAGATAAGGTCTCAGCAATCACCGAATATCCACCACCGAAATCTGTGAACAGCTGCGCCGCTTTTTGGGAATGGCAGGCTGGTATAGACGGTTCATTGCGAACTTTGCTGATATCACCCATCCGCTAACAGAGTTGCTGAAGAAAAGCCGCGAGTTTCAGTGGTCGCCAGAAGCACAGGAAGCATTCGAGCTCATAAAACAGCGCTTGTCTTCTGCGCCGATACTAGTAAACCCTGACTTCAGTAAACCGTTCCTGATACAGTGTGATGCAATTCAGTGGGGAGTGGGTGCGGTGTTGGCGCAAACCAATAAGAATGGCGAGGAGATTCCTATAGCCTATATGATCCAAAATCTTAACAAAGCCCAAAGGAATTATTCCGTGACGGAACAAGAATGCCTCGCTGCTGTTTTAGCGGTGAAGAAATTTAGGGCTTACATTGAAGGACAAGCATTTCGCATTATAACAGATCATGCAAGCCTTCGTTGGTTAATGGAGCAGAGCGATCTCAGTGGACGTTTAGCTCGCTGGGCGCTTAAACTACAAGCTTTTGAGTTCACCATAGAGCATCGTAAAGGTTCGGATAATGTAGTTCCAGATGGTTTGTTGCGGGTTTACTCAGAGAATTTGGACGAGTTAATGTTGCCATGTGAAAATGTTCCCGACATTGACTTGCATTCCCCAGAGTTTGACACGGGGGAAAACGCTGCGTTGAGGGAAAAACTAAAACACAAGGAAGATCAATACCCTGATTTCCGGGTTTTTGATAATTTTACACTGGGGATGAAGACCAGCAAGAAGCGTCATGGAAACTTTTGGTTCCAAAGGAATTGCAAGAAGGTGGGGTCGCTAAAACTGTAGAAAGAGTCAGGAGATTTTTTTATTGGCCCGGTCTTTATCGTTCAGTCAAGGAGTATGTTGCAGGCTGTGAGGTTTGCAAGACGACTAAACATTCGCACAAAGTTCTAAGACCACCAATGTGTAGTTTTACGCCAACTGAACGAATCTTCCAAAGGCTTTACATAGATTTGATCGGACCTTTTCCGCGGTCGAAGAACGGTCACATCGGTATCCTAATCGTGCTTGATCACATGTCAAAATTCACATTTTTATGCCCGCTGAAGAAGTTTACCACAGCACCCATCACAACCTTCTTGAAAACACAGGTGTTTGATACATTCGGGGTTCCAGAGTTCATTGTAAGTGATAACGGAAGCCAGTTTCGATCACATGAATTTGAAAATTTTCTAAAGAAATACGGGGTCAAACATATATGCACTGCGGTATACTCACCTCAAAGTAATAGCTCAGAGAGGGTTAACCGGTCGATCAATGCTGCCCTCAGGGCTTACATAAAACATGACCAACGAGAATGGGACCTTCATCTGAGTAGTATCAATAGTGCTTTGAGAAACTCAATCCACCAAACTATAAATTTCTCACCGTATTTTGTGGTACTTGGCCATCACATGATAAAGCATGGAAATGATTATCAGTTGCTGCGGAACATCTGCATGGTAAATGAAGGCAAAGTTGAAGCTAGAAGACATGACGATTTGGGACTTGTCCGTGATTTAGTAAGGGAAGATATTCAAAAAGCGTATGAAGCAAATTCGAAGCGATACAACCTTCGATCTCGAATAGTCGCTTTCAACATAGGACAAGATGTTTTGCGTCGTAATTTTACCTTAAGTAAGGCTTCAGAAAAATACAATAGCAAGTTAGCTAAAACATTTGTGAAAGCTCGAGTTCGAGACAAGGTAGGTAAATCGTGTTACGTGCTGGAGGATATGTCAGGGAAACTATTAGGAACTTTCCATGCGAAAGATATTCAACCGTTAAAAATTTGACTTAAAGCCATTTTCCAGCTTTTAAGGACGCTGTACTTGGCAACGTTCTTAAAAATCTGTTGTGTGATGGCTGGAAGTCGACATCAGGCTCTTTCAGTGGTAAAAATGACTCCTATTATAGTTAAGAATTGGAAATTAATTTCGTACAGGGTACTGATGGATAAATCCACCACAGTTATAAAATTAACTAACAAATTCTTGTTGCGTTACCCAACACGGGAAAACTTGTCTAAACAACTGAGAGCACAGAGTATCGAAGTTTTAATTTTCTATCACGATCAAAAACTCTGCCATTTCCGCTGAGGATCGACAGCAAGTAAGCTGGTTTACAATTTTTGCTAAGTTGTACCGTGATTAAATCCAAAGTTTATTTTTCAATCGTGTAAGATTTTTATCGAAAAATATCGCGAGTCAACTGCTGTTAAGCTTTAGCACCGCGAAAGTTCTATAGTTTTCATAAAATCCTGTGTTTTTAAAAGATACAAGAATCCGAAAAAAAGTAATCTTGTATCATCGGCTTTGAGCTCTAAAAAGCGGTATTCCCAGAGGGATCTTCTTCACTTTGTTGGAACACCTGGTTATTTTACATCCTGGCCAGTAACTACGGCCTTTAAGAGGTACGTAACAGTGTTTTCCGAAAAGAACGAAGAATTCGTGTTAAAATAGGATTTTCCCAAAATTATAGGCTACCGGTTTCCTTCCCACGTGGAAATAAGATTATAGAGGGAATACCAGTAAAGATCGTCCAGCGAAGGCTAGTTCGGCATATAATAGTCTTTCCGTCATCATAACCCTCGAAACAGACCACGTGGAATACCTGGAGACACTGCATCCTGAACCCTATCCTCCCGTATATCCTAGTGTACATAAATCGGCCCAAGCATACAAGGGAAACATCTGAAACTGCTACAGCGGAAAAATTGCTTATATCTCTATAGAAAAAAAAAACGCGTGTACATGGCATAGAGGTTTTGTGAGAAAGAAAATTTGTTTTTAGAAAAAAAAAAAAAAAAAAAAAAATTTTGAATTTAGAATCGTCCAAAAACGTGAATTACCATTCCGCTGTATAAAATTTTGCATTCAATTCTTTCTAATACCTATAATTACAAAATTAGCGTATAAATATATACATTGGATTCAATCCACAAATAAAACTTCATATACATACAAATATTTCCGCTCTTCATGTACAAGAACCAAAAAAAACCGGAAATATACACCCTGTGGTTCACATGGAAGGAAGGAAATAGCTTCAAAAAGCTCGCCATATACAAATTTACTTGCTTCCTGTTATCACCTTGGATCAAAGGTGTACAAGAAGTCTATAAAGTAAGGAAAACGCATGGCAAATATTAGTAAGAATATAAATGCAAAATTGCATGCAGGGCACATGGCTCAAAGCGTTAAGAGAACGCAATGCCAATGCAGTCTGGTAGGTTCGATGCCAGCCAGACCGGATAAAACACTACGTCTAAATGCTTGGTCGCATGGAAACTAGTCAGTGAATTACCATTCCGCTGTATAAAATTTTGCATTCAATTCTTTCTAATACCTATAATTACAAAATTAGCGTATAAATATATACATTGGATTCAATCCACAAATAAAACTTCATATACATACAAATATTTCCGCTCCCCATGTACAAGAACCAAAAAAACCGGAAATATACACCCTGTGGTTCACATGGAAGGAAGGAAATAGCTTCAAAAAGCTCGCCATATACAAATTTACTTGCTTCCTGTTATCACCTTGGATCAAAGGTGTACAAGAAGTCTATAAAGTAAGGAAAACGCATGGCAAATATTAGTAAGAATATAAATGCAAAATTGCATGCAGGGCACATGGCTCAAAGCGTTAAGAGAACGCAATGCCAATGCAGTCTGGTAGGTTCGATGCCAGCCAGACCGGATAAAACACTACGTCTAAATGCTTGGTCGCATGGAAACTAGTCAGTGAATTACCATTCCGCTGTATAAAATTTTGCATTCAATTCTTTCTAATACCTATAATTACAAAATTAGCGTATAAATATATACATTGGATTCAATCCACAAATAAAACTTCATATACATACAAATATTTCCGCTCCCCATGTACAAGAACCAAAAAAACCGGAAATATACACCCTGTGGTTCACATGGAAGGAAGGAAATAGCTTCAAAAAGCTCGCCATATACAAATTTACTTGCTTCCTGTTATCACCTTGGATCAAAGGTGTACAAGAAATCTATAAAATAAGGAAAACGCATGGCAAATATTAGTAAGAATATAAATGCAAAATTGCATGCAGGGCACATGGCTCAAAGCGTTAAGAGAACGCAATGCCAATGCAGTCTGGTAGGTTCGATGCCAGCCAGACCGGATAAAACACTACGTCTAAATGCTTGGTCGCATGGAAACTAGTCAGTGAATTACCATTCCGCTGTATAAAATTTTGCATTCAATTCTTTCTAATACCTATAATTACAAAATTAGCGTATAAATATATACATTGGATTCAATCCACAAATAAAACTTCATATACATACAAATATTTCCGCTCCCCATGTACAAGAACCAAAAAAACCGGAAATATACACCCTGTGGTTCACATGGAAGGAAGGAAATAGCTTCAAAAAGCTCGCCATATACAAATTTACTTGCTTCCTGTTATCACCTTGGATCAAAGGTGTACAAGAAATCTATAAAATAAGGAAAACGCATGGCAAATATTAGTAAGAATATAAATGCAAAATTGCATGCAGGGCACATGGCTCAAAGCGTTAAGAGAACGCAATGCCAATGCAGTCTGGTAGGTTCGATGCCAGCCAGACCGGATAAAACACTACGTCTAAATGCTTGGTCGCATGGAAACTAGTCAGTGAATTACCATTCCGCTGTATAAAATTTTGCATTCAATTCTTTCTAATACCTATAATTACAAAATTAGCGTATAAATATATACATTGGATTCAATCCACAAATAAAACTTCAGTGACGCATAACAATTTAGTTGCCCAATAATCTTTGATTGTGATTTCTAGTAGATACAGACCACACTTGAATTTCTGGTCGAGCTAAGGGTCACGCTTATTAACTTAAAACAAAAAAAAAACAAAAAAAAAACAAAAAAAAGACAAAAAAAAAACATTGCCTGAGAACACGAAGTAAGTTAATTTGGAAATACAAAAAAAAAAAAAAAAATTTATTTTAAAGTCTTTAAGTAAATATGTGAAAAAAAAAATTTAAGAAAGAAAGAAAATCGAATAGATATTTCAAAGTTAATATGTATAATCTAAAAAGTAAAAGCCACAAATGTACATATGCACGCTTATGCCAAAACAAATTTAACCAAAATTTTTAGACTAAAATAATGCTGTGGAAGACAACCTGTTTGCGCAAACATCGTTGGAGCACCCTATAATGTAAGTAAACTTAACAACAAATAACATAATTGTGCATATAGATACCTCTTAGTCGTAAAGCAATAACGCTTGAAATTTACTAGGAGCTGTACTCACAATACAGTTTACGCATTCTTATTTTCATTGATCTTTAATGATATTTTTTTGTTGTGCGTTTGAACATTCATATTTTGATCGAGTTTCTTTCTACTATATTCTTTGTTACAAACATACAATTGCTTATACAAAATTACTTCAAACATATTTACGTACACAGAGCCAAAAATGCCTAATAAAATTAATAAGATTGTCTTCATGATCAGTTTTTGGGCAAAGTTGTAGTCGCAACGGTGGAAACGAAGAAAAAACTATAGGGAAATCTCTTTGGTTTTAAGAAGAAATTCTTATTAAAAAACTATACATTAAGTACAAAGGTATAGTTAGACGCTGGCAATTATTAGTATTCGATGGCCGGATGGTTAGCAGCTGGGTTTAGCATTCAAAAAATTTTAAGTTCGATTCTCTCTCTTTTTTCCTAATTAGAAATGTTAAAAAGAAATCTTATCAATTATATTTATGTGATTTTCCTTTGAAACATTAACAACTATCACATATCAGTAATTAGACGCTAGCAATCAAAACTGAGCCTGATGGTTAACAGCTGGGTTTATCATTCCGAATATATCCCCTCCCAATCCAGGGTGTTACGCGATACCGTGCCCATTGGACGTTTGCAGCCGGGAGGCAAATCGTGGCTGTAGTCGAACGGTGCCTCTCTGATACCGGACCGCCTCAGAGAGTAACCATGGTCTTACCGCGGTATGGGGCTCTGCCGTGGCAGACGACACATTCCCCTTAATCCACCCTTGACCCCAAGCTGGCCGTGTCCGGCGAGGGGTCGTACGAACAAGATGAATACAACTCAAAATTCAAAACAATCAATAACTTCGTTTACTCCGCAGCGGAGGAGAACTATGCTGGAGCAAGAGAAATCACAACGCCGGAGGACAAACTCTATTTCAAAGTCAACTGGGGGACCGACAACGATGGTAACTACGGGTCGGTCATCCTCGAAACTGCTAGCAAGTGAGAGTGACTTGATGAAAGCCAGCACCAGTGCGGCTGCATACGCAGGTAAGCAGAAAACGGCGGATGCTAAACTTCCATCAAGCGCCGGCACGAACATCAACCTCTCAATGTCTGTGGCAATGATCTCGGGACCTGGCCTCAGTGATCCGAAAGAGATGGAAGACGCAACTAAGCTTCTATCAAAGGGAGAGACCGCGATGGCAACTACGGGTCTGAACTCCTCCCAAAAGACATCTCCCCGACGCTTTGCATACTGGGATAAAAGGAAGGCTGCAAGGATCCTGAAGAAATATGAGGGAGCATCGCAGGATACACTATCGCTGAATGAAAGGAAGATGGTGGAGAAAGCGAAAGCTCTGATACCAAATTTCCAAAGGCCCTATGCGCCTAAAAGGCTGAACGGGAATCCCTTCAAACGCCAGAGATCGGACCGAGAGGTGGATCCACATCCGAAGCGGCATCAGAATATCCCAGTAGTGGGCAAACCCAGCTTTGCTGAAGTGACCATGGACAGGATCCTTATAGGTGTCATTGATCGAGCCAACGACCGTTGGTCCATCCCTAGAGACCGGTGGCTGTATGTCCGGAACGAAATTGGCAGGGCCCTTCTCGACATATGGCGTGAGTCTCCGGGTAGTCCGCCGCGGGGTACAGAGGCGGGTTGGCACCAGGGTCAGATTAAAGTTTTCGCGTGTGAGGATGCAAGAACTGTTGCACTGTACAAGGCAGCAGTTGCAAGACTGGCTGAAGTCTACCCAGGGGCAAAAATCGAGGTCGTCGACTGGAAGGACATTCCGGCCCGCCCAAGGGCAAGGGCATGGATTCCTGCCATCCCTGCTGAACCGGAGAATATTCTTGAGATGCTGCAGGCCTGGAATCCGTCTCTCCCGACGCAGGACTGGAGTGTCTATCTGGTCGAGGGTGAGGTTGGGCCTCATAGACAGGTGGTCTTAACTTTGAATAAGGAGGCACTCGAGCCCCTTAAACGGTGCAACGGACGAGTGCATTATGGAATGGGTCAGATCGTGATCCACGTATACCGTGGCGATGCACAACGCGCTGCCATTCCGGCCGCTTCGAAGGACTCGGAAATCGAAGGACCAGAAGAGGAGGCAGGGGTGTCAGACGCGGAAAGTATGGTATCCGCCACGTGAAATTGCGAGGAAGCCGTGAACGACTCGGCGATGGAAGATAGCCTAACGGACGCGGAAGACCTCGACCGCACGGTGGTGGAGGGCAATCCGGTGCACACTAACGTTGATGCCGCTTCAGACAGTAGAGATTCCGCCACGCCAAATCGTGCAGATAAATTGTCGTTGAGAGATAGGCCCCGGGACGGGGTAGACCTCCACGACGGTACGACGGTGGTAGGGAAGTCTGAGCGCTCTCATGTTGGTGGTGCTTCAGATTAACCTGCACAAATCTAAAGCAGCCTCAGCTGCCCTAAGCAGTCGTCTTTATAAAGGCGACGTAGACGTGGTCCTTATCCAAGAACCCTGGGTTAATAGCTCAAGGATCTGTGGATTGGGGGCTAAGGGGTACAAGCTCATCCGAGCTAATGAGGAGGGCAAGGTCAGAACCTGTATCTTGGTCAAGTCTGAGCTGAACACCTTTCTCTTACCCAACTATTCAAATGGTGACGTTACAGCTGCCAGCTTAACGGTCGGCAGCACCAGCCTGACGATGGCGTCGGTCTACATGCCCTATGACGCCGAAGAACCTCCTCCACAAAAGGAGGTGAAATATCTGGTGGAAAATTTCTGCACGGGTCATCTTATTATTGGAGCTGACGCTAATGCTCATCACGTCCAGTGGGGAAGCTCCGATATTAACGCTAGGGGCGAGTCTCTGTTTGACTACCTACTAACAACTAACCTGGTGGTTTGTAACGTGGGTAACGAGCCTACTTTTATTACTAAAGCCCGTAGGGAGGTCATAGACCTCACTATTTGTAGCGAAGGCGCTTATGAGTGGGTTAGGAAATGGCGTGTTCTTGAGGAGCATTCATTTTCCGACCACCGGTACATAGAAATTGCCTTAGATTTTTCTGTTGAGCAGCCAGTTATGAAACGCAATCCACGCAACACTAATTGGCAGCTACATAATCAAATATTAGTTAGGGACCTACCAGTGTTACCCCCACAAGCTCCATCATCAGTAGGAGAACTGGATGATCTGGTTGCGACCTTTACAACGGCGCTCTCAAATGCCCTAGAGCAGGCTTGTCCAGTGCCGAAACCACGCGGTAAACATAGACCACACTGGTGGTCCTACGACCTGGATTCGCTCCGCAAGTCCTGCAGGAACCAATTTAATAGGGCCAGGAGCCTCGGTACGGAGCCTGAATGGCTCGAATATAAAGTTAAACTGAGGGCCTATAAAAGGGCCCTAAGGCAGGCGAAGAGAACTTCGTGGAGAGATTTCTGCACCGGGGTCGAAAAGGTCGATGATACGGCGAGACTTAGACGAGTGCTCTCAAAACTCAAACAGCCATTAGCTATTTGCGGAAGCCTGACGGATCGTGGACTAGCACGGAAGGGGAAACCCTGGAGCTGCTACTGAATACACACTTTCCTGCCTCAGAGCTCTTTTGTAGGCCCTAAGTTTAACTTTATATTCGAGCCATTGAGTCTCCGTGCCTTATTAAATGGTGTCCAACATGATTTACGGAGCGAGTCCAGGTCATAGGACCACCAATACGGCCTATGTTTACCGCGTGGTTTTGGCACTGGACAAGCCTGCTCTAGGGCATTTGAGAACGCCGTTATATAGGCTTTACCAGATCCTCCAACTCCCCTACTGATGAGGGACTTGTGGCTGCTCAACAGAAAAGTCTAGAACTAGTTCTACGTACCGGTGGTCGGAGAATGAATGTTCATCGAGAACACGTTATTTTCTGACCCACTCATAAGCGCCTTCGCTGCAAATAGTGAGATCTATGTCCTCCCTACGGGTTTTAGTAATAAACGTAGGTTCGTTACAAATAGTCAAACAACGACTCTCCTCTAGCATTGATATCGGAGCTTCCCCACTGGACGTGATGAGCATTAGCGTCAGTTCCGATAATAAGATAACCCATGGAAAAATTTGCCACCAGGTCTTTTACCTCCCTCTGTGGGGGAAGTTGTTCGGCATCGTAGACCGACGCCATCGTCAGGCTGGTATTGTTGACTGTTAAACTGACAGCTGTAACGTCACCATTGATATAGTTGGGCAAGAGAAAGGCGTTCAGCTCAGGGTCGGTCATACATTTGGACACGATTGGGGCACTCTAAATAGGTCAACGTAGGATTTTTCAAACTTTGGCGCTCAAAGTCATAAGTAAGAAGTCGGGACATCAGAATTGGTTTAAGGGGTATGCTTCCTTTGGCAAAGTATCTTGTTTTGATCCCTAAAATACGATTTTCCTTGTCACTTGGGCGATTTTGAAATCTACCCGACTAAACACAGTACTCCTGTAGGGCGCTTGAGACCAAAATATTAGATTTCTGTTTATGCTGCATATCTTGAAAACATGAAGCCCTTTCCAAAAAAATAAAATTGTCATAATTAAGTAGTTGTTGCCTATCGATGAAATATAACTAAAAAATATCATTCATTGTCAATTAGTACCAAATGAATAAAACACTATATATCGTTACCTTAATTCACAAAGGCCCTAATTGACACATTTTTCGAAAATGACTTTTTTACATATTTAAGTATAATATAGTTAAATACACACTCACATCAAATTTCAAGGAGTTACTAACAGTAATAACGGAGATATTCCATATTCTTCTGTAAAATTTTTTTTTATGTCAGTTAGGGCCTTTGTGAATTAAGGTGACGATGTATTGATATATATAGTGTCAACAATTCTCTACCCAAAACCGATTTTGGAGGTGTTACAAATCTTTTAAAGGGCGTTTCGGGTATAACTCGACCAGATGAACAACCTCTACTAAGTCGCTTCAAAAGTGTAAAATAGCTGTAGCACTGTGTAGTCAAACAAAGACGGGGAGAGTCTTTGATTAAGCATTGATATCGGAGCTTCACCACTGGACGTGACAGATACCATACTTTCCGAGTCGGACACCACCGACTCCTCTCCCGGCACTGCGATGTCCGATTCCTCCGGAGCAGCCGAAATAGCAGCGAGTTGTACATCGCCACGGTCCATTGCACAGTTTAAGGGGCTTGAGTGCCTCCTTATTCTAGGTGAAGACCACCTGCCTATCAGGCCCTACCGCATCCTCAACCAGATTGACACTCCAGCATTGTCCTCCTCTGCTGTGCAGTATACGTGGTTGCTGTACCTTTGGTTTCATCTTGTTCGTACGACCCCTCGCCGAGCAAGGCCAGCTTAGGGTCAAGGGAAGAGTAAGAGGAGCGTCGACTGTTAAACTGGCAGCTGTAACGTCACCATTGATATAGTTGGGCAAGACCAAAATACAGGCTCTAACCCTGCCCCTCGCTGGCTCGGATACGCTTAAATCCTTAGTCCTCAGACCGCAAATCCTAAAGCTATTGACCCAGGGTTCTTGGATGAGGACCACATCTACGTCGCCTTTAGAAAGACGACTGATTTAGATTTGTGCAGGTTAATCTGGAGTTGTCCATACCACGATTTGGCGTGACGGAAACCCTACTAACTGTGGCAGTATTAACATTGATGCGCTCAGGACTACTTGCTATCACCGTCACGTTGAGGTCTTTCCCGTCCAGCCGGCTGTCTCCCATCCCCGAGCTGTTCACTGCTCCTTCGCCATTTGACGTGGCAGATATTTTCCGAGTCGGATCCGGCACCGCGATGTCCGAGTCCTCCGGAGCAGCCGAAATAGCAGCGCGTTGTGCATCGCCACGGTATACGTGGATCACGATCAGACCCATGCCGTAGCGCACTCGTCCATTGCACCGTTTAAGGGGCTCGAGTGCCTCCTTATTCAAAGTGAAGGCCACCTGCCTATCAAGCCATACCGCATCCTCAACCAGATTGACACTCCAGTGCTGCATCGGGAGAGACGGGTTCATGATCCGCAGCATCCTGAGAATTCTCTCAGGTTCAGCAGGGATGGCAGGAATCCATGCCCTTGCCCTTGGCCGAGCCGGAATGTCCTTCCAGTCGACAACCTCGATTCTTGCCCCTTGGTAGATCTCACCTAATCTTGCAGCTGCTGCATTGTACAGTGCAACAGTTTTTGCATCCTCGCAAGCGAATACCTTGATTCAACCCAGGTGCCATCCCGCATCAGAAGCTACCGCCGTGGCACCGGGAGACTCATCCATAATATCAAGAAGGGCATTACCGATCGCGTTCCGGACGTATCGCCACTGGTCCATAGGGATGGCCCAGCTTTCGTTACCTCGGCCAATGACGCCTATGAGGATCCCTTCCTTGGTCACTTCAGCAAAGCTAAGTTTACCCACTCCGTTTACCCTGTTCTGCTGCCGCTTCGGATGAGGTTTTAAATCCCCGTCCGATCTCTGGCGTTTGAAAGGATTTCCGGTAACCTTCTTTGGCGCATAATTGCTTTGGAAGTTCGGTAACAGAGCTTCAGCTATCTCCACCATCTTTCTGGCATTCGGCGATAGCGTCTCCTGTGAAACTCCCTCGTATTTATTCAGGCTCTTGTCTTATGTCTTTAGGAAGGAATTTCGACCCGTAGTTGCCATCGCGGTCGTTCCCTTCTTTGGATCTCTGAGGCCAGGTCGAGAGACCACTGCCACAGATGTTAAGGAATTGGTTTCGGTACCGGCACTTAAAGGAGGGTTAGCCACAGCCGTTGTTGGCTTCACTGTGTTTGTACCGGTGCTTGATTTGGGGATTGGCCCCTTGTTATCCAGAGTTAAGCGACCCGTAGTTGCCATCGCTGTCGAACTCTCGGCTGATATTGAAATTGAGGTTGTCCTCCGACGTTGCGATCTCGCTTGCTCCAGCATTGTCCTCCTCTGCTGTGCAGTACATGTAGTTGCCGTATCTTTGGGTTTAGTGTTTTTATTGTTTTTATTATTCATCTTGCTCGTACGACCCCTCGCCGGGCAAGGCCAGCTTAGGCTCAAGTGAAGAGTAAGGTGAGTGTGTCGTCCGCCGCGGCAGAGCCCCATACCGCGGTAAGGCCATAGATACTAATTTCAAAATAGTTTTCGAAATATCTCGATCCGTGCGTCACCTACCGGATTTTTTTGATGAGGGAATGCATTGTCACCGGGCTCTGACAAGCAGACCTGTTAATAATTGATTAGTAATCGGTAATGATTAGCATTTCATTGATTATTTTTTGAGAAGCCACCTAATGATTGATTACCAATTACTTCCACTTTTTAATGATTATTTTTTCAATTGATTAAAAAAAAATCAAAAAAAATCAAAAATTCAAAAGTAATCAAAAATAATCAAAAGTAATGATTACTTTTGATTACCTTTGATTTTTTTATTTTTTTTTTATTTTTTCCAGTATTGTTGTAGAAAAATATGTTCATACATAAATATTCACTTGCACAAACATACAAATGTATAGGTGAAGCAAGAAGTAACGGTGTAATCCCAACAAACATGTTTAGCTAATCTCAATTTGAGATGCATTTGAGAACCAATCACCTTCTCAGATCTCAAACGTTCGTTTTCAATGTGAGTAGAAATAACCGTTGATAGCACTCATGTCCACCTACATGAATTATTTTTAAACTGAATACCGTTATTGTTGACTATTTGTGTTATTGTTCTTTAATTGTCATTACATTATTACTTACATATTATTCGCAAATATTACTAAATAGCATTACTTAAACAAAAATGAATAAAAATAAAACGATTCTACTTCTACTATTCTCTACTCCAACAAAATGACTACGTCGTCCATTTTGGCCTAAAGTTATTAATCCCGGACCTCTCTCTATGGATAATAACCACTTAATTTTTGATCAATTGATCATTACTAGTCTCTTTTGGGCATACATATGTAGTTGGTATGCCCACATTTTACTTTGTGTAGCATACTTATAAGTGTTCGAATAGAACCATCCGACCGTACCCATAGGGTTTTAAACGAGAAATGCACGACACTACCCGTTTAGATATAAAAGGGACAAATTTTCACCACTACAACGCATATAACCATCAAACCTGGCATTTTTTCTCATATGTACATATACTTAGCGATCAAGGTTCATTCTAGAAATCCATGAGCCCCAAAGTGTAAGTAGATGTATATATTTGCATACAAAGATACACAGATGTTTATACTTTTAACAACAAAACTTTAAAATAATCCAAAAAAAATCAAAAAAAATCAAAAAAATTAAAAAAAATCAAAAAAAAATCAAAAAAAATCAAAAAAATTAAAAAAATCAAGAAGAAATCAAAAAAATCAAAAGTAATCAAAAACGGCTTTTTTTGATTACTTTTGATTTTTTTAATTTTTTCCTGATTTTTTAATTTTTTTTTTGATTTTTTTTGATTTTTTTTTGATTTTTTCTAATCGTAATCAATTAGTAATTGCTTTTTCTTGAAAGCAATTAAAATAATCATTAGTAATTAAAAAAATTTTCTAATCAATCAATTACTAATTACTAATCAAAATTAACAGCTCTGGTTAGATTATTGAAACTTGACATATGTATAGATTAACAGTAAGAACTCTTACCTACATATGAGCCGTTTAAAGCACAAGTGGTATAAGTCCAGTCTTTGTTTTTTTTTTAGTTAGGCATAACGCTATGTAGGGGAAAATGTGTTCTATATAACACGCTAACGGGGTAACTCCTAGCTCCCATAGAAACCAAATAAATAGCAGAACTAACTTGTGAAATCAAGGGTACCCCTATTTGATGACAACAAAAAACCTTGAATATCTCAGTTCGAAAAAGGTGGACTTACACCACTAGTGCTTTTAGGGGCTCAATAGGTTTGCATCAGCTGCATCCTTTTACGACAACTAGGGAGTAATACATGTTTACAATTTCAAATAAGTGTACTATTATATTTCGTTTTTATTATTTGGTTATTCTATGTATAAATAATAACGTCCACTTAAGAATACATTATTTTATATCGTACAAAAGTTCAACTAAAAAGTCAAACTACTAAATTCACTAAAAATTCAGGTTAACATATTTTAATTTAAAAATTAACAAAATCATTAATTTATACATATGAACTAAATAATACAAATGTATTTAGGGCGGATTTCTCGACTGCCTGTTAACGTCAAAGTCCACTGTCAATTCACTGTCAGTTTAACAGCCAGTTCATTTGCCCTTTATTTAATAGGAGGATGAACTGCCCGATAAAATTTAAAGTGAGCATTAAGTTGACGACTAGTTGAGAAATCCGCCCTTAGGCTGCTTAATACAATTCTAAGCAATAACAAGACTAATTTGGTTTGCATACAAATGTGTATGCTTTTACATATGTGTATAGTATGTATAATGCCAAGAATCCATGCCTAATTAAATAGGTAAAAACAGTATCCAATAAAACCAAAAGAGAGTACAAATTTCTTAACATAAAAAAAAATAATAATAATAATAACATTTTTCGCCAAATCATTTGTGTCGGTATACGATGTACTATTATGATGGTTACAAGGTATATTGGGAAAAAAAAGTGTGTACTATCTTTTATTACAACCTCCTAAAATATGGTAGTAAACTAGAAAATGATAGATACAAAGTTTAGGCCAATCGGATTACGTTAACACGTGCCTCATTGGGGTCAAAGTTAGAAAAAAACAGCGTTATACCAAAAAAAAAATATGGAAAATTGAAAAAAAAAATATTTCCGCACTAAAATTATTTCAGAAGTGATAAAATTATATTAAAATTTGTTGGTATTTTAGGGGGTGTCACATAGGAAATTCCAAAATTGATTTCTTGTAGACTCCCCAATGTACTATGTATGTAAATTAGACTGGGCCAAATAAAAAAAAATGTGTCTTTTTACGAAAATTATATATGTATTTATAAAATAAATTACTGTAAAAATTACAAATCTTAATTTAAAATTCTAGAGGTCTATTACTGCTAGTTTACTTTGACACCAAAAAAGTGTTAGTTTTACACCAAAAAAGTGTAGTCTTTGCACTTTTTTTGCGTTTAATATTTCACTACTAGGATTTCAGTGAAGCTTCATTCAGAAGTTATTAATGAAAATCCATCAGCAACTTAATCTAAAATAAAAAATGAGTTAGGGCCTTTCTATATTAGTTTAAAGATATATATAAAATTCTAGCTCGAAATTTTGTAACAGCTAAACAGCCGATTCACTGGCCCGATTTTTTTCATTCAAATTTTAAAATATCATAATCCGTCCACAATAGGACACAAGACACTCTTTTTAATTAAAACCCTGTTAGAGTTGAATTAAAAGAACTCTAACGAGATTTTTACCGAGCTTCTCTTCTAACTAGGTGCTGCTTTGATTTTTTTTTTTTCCTACAAGTTGGCGGGACCTACAGATTCTTGCCGACTCCTAACGGTACTTGCAAAGCAAATGAGTTTTTGCTGAGAAACTTCTCATTGCAGAAATACACCCGGAGAGTTTGTCAAACTACTGCCTAGGGGCGACCCCGCTTAGAGAAATTATTTTTCTAAATAATTTTTGATATTGGTTTTGCCGGGCAGTGATATGACACGACTTGGTGTAGTAGGCCGAGCACTTAACCGATACACCACGGATTACGCTCTGGATATTGCAGTAGGTTAAACTCCTACATATCTAGACTGAACCCTGATGTGCCGAATGTATGTCCGGCATGCGGCTCGTCCCTCCACAATACCAAGCACTTATTTTCTTGCTCATTTGAGCCCACTCTTCTAACACCCATCTCTCTTTGGTCCAACCCTATTGAAACTGCTAGTTTCCTTGGACTCCCGTTAGAAGATATTGATGACAATTAGGTTAAGGAAAAATACGCGTTGGGCAGGACTACACATCGTTACAACAACAACAACCACGGCGGCCGCCGTTGAATTACAGCACCCATAATTTTGAGATATATATAGGATTCTGGTTAGAGAAACATACAGGGAAATAAATTTGTGGCAGGACAACGACTACCGGGTTGATTATAAGTTTGATCATATAATGGCGCATTCCATGGAAAAAAAAATTTTATCTCGTACGAACACATGACTTCTCACTTATATATAAGTAACATATATGTATGTGATTATTTCAAAAAACAAGTTTCTTGTTTTTGTTTAGTATATTACCCCACAATATTAATGGGAACAAAAATTAAGTCATGTGCTCGTATGGGATAAAATTTCCGTTTTGCCACGGAATACTCGATATTATTATTTTTTTCTGTTTTAATAAACTGAATACAAGTACAAAAAAACGTAATTTTTGTTTTTGTTTTGCAAATATTATTCATTTCGCTGAAATTTCAATCATTTTACTATGCCTAAAAATAGAAGTATATATACTGTATACTGGCCCTGTCCCGTATGAACACATGACTTAATTTGGATTTCATGTGCGATCATTTCAAAAAAAGTTTCTGGTTAATGAAAAAAAGGTTTTTCAGATAAAGTAATGGGGTTCCTTTAATAACGAATTGAAACTGTAAAATTTCATACGATTGGTCCCGTACGAACCATGGAATTCACCTCATTATTATTAACAGAATAGAATATTAATAAACAAAGTTTGGTGGAATAAAAAATAGAATAAAAAAATATTTTTAATTTAAGATGTTTTTAAAATGAACTAAAAACAAATATCTCTACCCATGCGCCACCTATCGGAATTATTTTTTTGTTATAGTGCGTTGGGGTACACAACTAAACGATGATGTAAATTTCAAGATCCTACCTCAGCGGGAAACGAATTACGATTTTTGAAAATATAGCGACCCAGCGCCACCTATCGAATTTTTTTTTTTCATAATATTGCATTGTCATCGCGGCCTGAACTGTGGTGAAAATTTCAAGACCCTAGCACAACAGGAAGTTGGTTTAAAATCGAATGCAAAAATCCGGGCACAAGAACGACGAAAGCGACCTAATAAAAACATTTTCATTAAAAATTGGATCAAAAACACCAAAAAAAGGCATAAATATTATTTTTTTTACTTTAATACTAAATAAGTTTTGAAAAATACTTAGTTGTTTAAGAATCCCGATAATACAGGGATTTTCCAATACTAGAAGAAAATTGTTTATTAAAAAATTCAATTTACTTTTACAGTAATTTTTTTACCATTCGCAAAATTTTTTTTTTTATTTGGGCCAGTCTAATGTACACATATATTCCATAAAGGTTAGTCCCAAACCAGAAGGATATGCGAACGCGTAAACATAAAATTGGTTATTATTCTTAATAGCTTAGGTATATACATTAGGGTGCATCGATAAAGCAAATTTTTGATTATGAAATCGCGTTAGGCGTCAAAAGTTGGGGCTGGGAATTGAAAAACGATTATGTTATTTGGCATTTTTCGAAAAAATTAGTATTATTACGCCCACAACCCCCTTGAAAAAAATTAAAAAGAATTGATTAATTTTCAAAATAGTCCTACAGTTTTTGAGATATCTCGCTGAAATTTGCCATGCGGACGTTATTTTATAATACGTTAATCATTTGGCGGAACAAACAGTGAAGCAACCAATATAGCATATAGCCCCCATACGATCGATTGTTTCGATAAACTGGTTTGGGACTATATCTTCTCCAATTTAATAGCTAGGAACGTACAATTTTGCATATTTTGCACTTATTGCATATACAACATGGACGATCGACCTAAGTAATATTGAACATATATAACATACACTTTCCATTTTACATAGGTAATAAGTAAAAATATTGCAAAATGTAAAGCTATCAGCTGTTTACAAAATGGAGTTATTGCCCGAAACCCGTTCATCGTAATGGACACCAAAAGTTGGGGTTTTCGCAAAAAATTGGTATTTTTTAATTTTTTTTTTTTCAAAGAGTTTATGGACTGGCATTGAAGTTTTAGACAAAATAATTTTAATACAGTCACAGCCACACTCAAGCGGTAGAACGGGCTGTTAAACTTGTTACAGAAGCTTTCATGAAAGTAATCGATGAAAAAAGAGGGTCGGTGTTATAAGGAACATAATTTTTTCCAGGTCCCGCATGCCACATTTCAATACAAAAAAGGAGTTATATTAAATAATGGTTTGCATTCGCGTTGAATAAAATAGTTTATAAACAATAACGTGTCACAATTTATTTGTGTAGAGGGGGTTTCGGGGATGTTTACAAAAAGGAGCTATAGCCCGAAACCCGTTTATCGGAAATATCGATTGTAAGGGGCTTATATGTTATATATGTTCAATCTTACTTAGTTCAGTTGTCCATATTTTATATTTAATAAGTGCAAAATATGCAAAATTGTACGTTCCTAGCTATTAAATTGGAGAAGATATAGACCCAAACCAGTTTATCGAAACAATCGATAGTATGCGCGCTATATGCTATATTGGTCCCATCTTCTTCGATCCGCCAAATGACTAACATATTATAAAATGGCGTCCGCATGCCAAACTTCAGCGAGATATCTCAAAAACTGAAGGACTATTTTGAAAATTAATAAATTCTTTTGAATTTTTTTTTTTTTTAAGGGGATGCGGTCGTAATAATACTATTTTCATCGAAAAATGCCAAATAACATAATCGTTTTTAAATTTCAAGCCCCAACTTTTGACGCCTAACGCTTTCCAATATTCCGGAAAAAGTGGAAATCGACTAATTGTCGATGCACCCTAATATACATATCTGCGGGTTGAAACTGAGGATTCGAACCTTTTGAAAAATAAATTTCCCTTTAATGTATGTATATGGGTAGTTCCATATCATTTTTACAACTAAAAAATAGATTGGCCTGAAACATTTTTTTTTATAAACTGGTTGCAATATACATAAATCAACACGTATGTTTTTTATTTCGCATATTATGCGAAATTTGCGAGCAATAATTTTTTAAAGTGTTGATATACGAAAAGTACGACCATTTTAAGATAATTCGAACGAATTGTCATAAAAAAGTGAAACTTACAGGTTATATTAATAACCGTTTGTGCTCCTTAAGTACACAAAAATAAAATAATTAATTATTTTTTATTACGGCTTCGGTTACGGAACCAACTCCGGCATTTGACACGGTTTCGGTTTTGTTCTTTTTCAGATAAAAAAAACGGTTTCGGTCCGATTTTGAGAAATTAATCGGTTTTAATCGGTTACAGTTTCGGTATCAGCCCTTGATTTTAATATTAAAAAAGATACAAAAAAATACAAATTTCTGGAGGTGTACATTTTAAGAAAACTTAGGTGTATGACCAAATTGTTAATATTTTAAACTAGTCATAAGACTACTATAACACCGAAACCTAAATTGAAGCGTTGAGTGCTTTTTAATCATGTTGGCTCCTTCTTAAATATTTCTGATTTAAAAGCAAATTTTCACAAAGCACAATGAAATGTCAAAATTTCTTGGTATGCCGAAGACTCAATAGGTAAAATTTCTAATGATTTTATTCTGAATAGGGCGGGCTGTAATAAGTCCTTTTGTAATAAGGCCTCTAAGGCCTTATATCGCAACCAAAGTGAAATAAAGCCTTTATTTTGTCATTTTAAAAAAAAAGGTCTTATTTCACATTTAAAACGCAATTAAGCCTTGAGTAAAATGTGCAATAACCCCTTTATTTATTTACGCGAGAACTTATGAGAATTTCAAAGAGCAAATAACTGTTATATGCATATGTATGTACTAGGGATGTAAATTTTTTGGGGTTTGGCCATCCCGGGATTTTCGGGATATGATTTTACAAATCCCGGGATTCGTCCCGGGATTAGGGTACTCGTTATTTCTAACAGGTTTGCTTGGGAGAAATAGTTTGTGAAATTATCAACTTTTAAATAAATAACGAAGAATTGAATTATCACTTATATTTTTTATTTACTTTTAATGTAACTCGTTTGAATAAAAAAAAACACTTCTATACAAAGTTTTAATTATAAATAACTTATTAAGGCCCGGGTTTTCAGTGCAGGTTGGAACCACAGACATAGTTGACTAGAGTTTATCCCACACAAACTGGCCGCTTAAACTAAGTTTAAACTCGCACTGAAGTTTAAACTTGCACTGAAAAAGTAGGCCTAAGTATTCTTTTCAAAATGTTTCACAAAAAACACAAACAAATTGTTTGTTCTTAGGTGCAATTTACATGAGCAAAGAGCTGCAGGGAATATAAAGAATTATTACTCGCAAATAATTAGCGAATGCATCCAGTTAATATAAAAAATTATATATACATATATGAATCTAAGTGTTCTTAAGATTAGAATACATAAATTTCTAATCCTAATATAATGTTAGGTTTTTTAGTTGTTATGTCTGCATTGAATTGTGAAATAAATATTTTTACTTTAAACTAGGATTCGTTTTTTTCTTTTGAATTTGTAAATTTAATTATTTTTCTTATTATAACTTCACATCCAAGTGCGCAATATACCGGCTTGCTCGTATTTACATACCTAATTTATAGTACATATGTTTGTAGAAGTTTAGTTAAATATTAGCGCATGTAAATACAAGTAGTACATTTATATTTATGTATGTATGGTGGTTGGGTATGTAATACTTGATTTCTAGTTTCTTAATGGACATGTACACATAAACCTTACTTACTAAGTATTTTTTTATGGTTTATCATATAATTTTTGTTCTTTGCAATAGTGAGTAAGCTGTGTAACAGTTTTCACTCTTATTTTCCGAGAAAAATGCTCTTACATGCAAATGCTTTATCAAGAAAAAATAGCTTTGATTTATCTGTTAACAATACAAACAGGTTTGAAAATCTATTGCCGTTGGCTGAAATATTTTTATTTAGTCACATTTCAAATTGTACCAATTACTTACTTCCTTGAAATGTAAAAAAAACCCACTGCACATGTTTGCTCCATTCCTTTATAAAGAAAATATATCGTCGGAAAAAGTACAAAACCAAACATCGCAATTCTGCAAAACCGCACATACATACGTAGCCGCACAAATTTTACAGGAGACACTGAAAACTGAATGTGCGGTTTTGCAGAAGTGCGATGTTTGGTTTTGTACTTTTTCCGACGATATGTTGTTTAATACAGTTTAAGTATTGTTGAAAATTTAAATTACGGTTTGTTGCGTAGGTATATTAACAAGAAAAATTAAAAAAAAAACGTATTACTTCGCGTGAGAAAGAGTTCAGTTACTCAGTTAAACATGAGCATCTCAACTTTTATATCGTCGGTGTTTATGCAAAAGAACGTAACGAACAAATGTTAAACCACGTAAATGCAGTCACTCAAATTTTACAGGGGAGACAAAAAACTGTTTAGCTTTTGTACGAGCCACTATGTGGTGGGTCAAAGTCAAATGTCGTTTTTTGACATTCTTTTGAACAAACCCCTACTTTTTTGTTACTAATGAATGGATCCGGGTACCCAGAAGCCCTGCTAAGCAAATCTCATTTTTGACCAAAGAGTCGCTTACTGGGTTTTGCATTTGGCGCTTACGTCGTTTTGCATAATCACCGACGATATATAAAGATCTTTACTTTAATTCTAAAGAGGGTGTGGTTTGGCTGTATTTTATTTAAAACCTGGCACGTAACAGAGAACACAAGACAACTTTGACCAAAAAAGATTCTAAATGAAGACTTGCACGAACTGCTACCTCTCTTGGAGGCCACAAGAATTTCTGATTGTATGGCATAGATACTTGTGGAAGTGATCTAATATAAAAAGGCAGCACATTTCCGGAAGCGATTTTTTTGATGGAGCTAATTAATAAAAAAAAATGTCTGGAAGTGTATATTTAAGAAAACTTAGGTGTATGACCAAAATTGTTAATATTTTAAACTAGTCATAATACTACTATAACACCGAAACCTAAATTGAAGCGTTGAGTGCTTTTTAATCATGTTGGCTCCTTCTTAAATATTTTCTGATTTAAAAGCAAATTTTCACAAAGCACAATGAAATGTCAAAATTTCTTGGTGTGCCGAAGACACAATAGGTAAAATTTCTAATGATTTTATTTTGAATAGGGCGAGCTGTAATAAGTCCTTTGGTAATAAGGCCTTTAAGGCCTTATATCGCAACCAAAGTGAACTAAAGCCTACATATATTTTGTCATTTTCAAAAAAGAGTCTTATTTCACATTTAAAACGCAATTAAGCCTTTAATAAAATGTGCAATAACCCCTTTATTTATTTACGCGAGAACTTATGAGAATTCCAAAGAGCAAATAACTGTTATATGCATATGTATGTACTATAGGGATGTAAATTTTTCGGGTTTTGCCCATCCCGGGATTTTCGGGATATGATTTTACAAATCCCGGGATTAGTCCCGGGATTAGGGTACTCGTTATTTCTAACAGGTTTGCTTTAAAAAGACTGGAGATATAGTTTGTGAAATTATCAACTTTTAAATGAATAACGAAGAATTGAATTATCACTTATATTTTTTATTTACTTTTAATGTATTTCGTTTGAATAAAAAAAAAATAAAACACTTCTATACATACATTCTATACAAAGTTTTAATTATAAATAACTATTAAGGCCCAGTTTTTCAGTGCAGGTTTGAACCACAGACAAAGTTGACTAGAGTTTATCCCCCACAAACTGGCCGCTTAAACTAAGTTTAAACTCGCACTGAAGTTTAAACTTGCACTGAAAAAGTGGACCTAAGTATTCTTTTTTGGTAGTTGATTTCCTACATGCTGAAAAATTCATTGTACTTTTTAATTTTATATACATACCTCAACGCAGCTATACGTGCAACCATGACTTAGAAATCTTGCAATTCAGAAAAATATTTTTGGCTAATTTCTTATAGAATAATGTATCAGAATCTAATACATAAATTGGAAATTAGGTTTCAAAAATCTATGAGAAATTTGAGAAAATTCGGAAAATTTTTATCAAAATTCTTAGGTTTCTTATAGCTATATGACACTACGTATTTTTACTTTAATTTTTTTATAGGTTTGTTTATTGGGCTGCTCTAGCTTACGCCAGATCGAGATATTTCACAAAATTGTGTTTAACGAACACTTTTCTTGCTCTACATAGGTTGCTCTATCTTTTGTTTCATGAGCACGCTCAAAACAAAACTAGAGTATTCCAGATCACAAATTTCTGCTCTAACTTTTTTTATGGAGTAAGTTAGAGCAGAGAAGCAATTGTCAGTCAGAGAAAAATAAATTTTTGAAAACTTCAAAAAAATTAGCTTGCAAGAAAATCAATGTTTTTGTATACGTGAATTTGCATTAATTTTGAAGATTTAAACAAAAAAACCAAATAAAAAGAAACTATCGAGATTCAAGTGTTTCATGGCATTTCTGCTCTGAGTTGCTCTATTTCTATTTTGACAGCTGCCCTGCTCTGCTCTGCTCTAACCTGCTCTGAACTTTTTTTTGTCAGTAAACAAACCTTATACATATTTTTGGCCAGTATTTTTTGTCTACGAAGGAGTGAGACAAAGACTACACGCATGCGCACAATGGAGTCCGTTTGACATGTTTTTGTTTACATGAGAATTGCTTTATTTTTCTGCATTGTTTTTTTTTTTCACAAGAAACACACGACAATAAAGCAAAAAATAGTTTGAATGTCCATTGAATTTATTTATTTCACTGCAAATTGCTTTTTACAAGAATTCGCGCACAAAACTTGCAGTATAAAAATGTAAACATGCGCATGCGCACAAAGAAGAACTTTTGTGTTCGGCATGCTTTTGTTTACATAAAAAGTATTCCATTTTTCTGCACTGTTTTTCATAAAAAACCCCGAATGTCGAATGGATATATTTATTTCACAAACAAGACGGGTTTCATATAAATTCGCGCACAAAACTTTCAACATTAAAATGTAAAGAAAAAATTTTCACATAAAATAGAGGAGAAACGTCCAAGTGCCAAAAAAAAATAAAAAAATATAAAATCTTTGATTTGTTTTTTTACAGTCTGGTTTCTATTTCCATTATTTTTCGTTATTTTTTTAACATATGTAGCTTGCCCGTTTGTACCAATATGTTAATTGTATAAGACACTTTCCTTCGCACAATATATTGTAAATACAAAAAATAGGAGAAAATACTAGTCAAAATACGTAGTGTCATATAGCTATTATCAGAGTCTTTAGAATATTTTGAAGTATGCGATTTTGTTGTTTGATTCTAGTATAAGGTGTTAATCTTAAGCTTTTAAAAAATGTCTCTGATTTTTGAAGTTTATTTTTCTTAACGTTTATAATTTTAATTTATTTTTACATAAACCTTTATAATTTTAATTTATTTTAAGGAAAAATTACTTAAGCTCGTCAGAAAAAAAAATTGTGAAACTTTTTACAATCTTAAGACTAACATCACATTATGCTATGTAAAATCAAATGGGCAACAATACTGCATAGAAACGTAAATTTGTCGAAATTGCATAAACTGGGTGCCCTTACAGCTTCTTCGGAGAGTGTATTATCTTCAAAGTATATTGTTAAATTATTAATATAAATGTATTAAACAGTTTAATAATGGTAGATATTAATTAAAAAATAAAAAAAAAATTTGAAACATTCACCACGCCTCCTATTGGATTTTGTTCTCACATTCCGAAAATCCTGGGATTGTTGGCACTTAAAAAGGGTCGGGATCCCGGGATCCCATCCCTAGTATGTACATACCCATGACTCAATTAACAGGTTGCCTTAACTTATCAGCTGATTTGATGGCTTAGATTGTGAAAGGTGCAGAAAAAATATCTGTATACATATATGGAACCTATAAAAACAACAAGCTCAGCAGAAGCACATTATGGGCAAATGTCTATGAAACCTGCAAAACATGGAAATTTTTATAAGTTTCTCGATTTTTTATTGGATAAAGATTTCATTAAATCGACAGATTTTAAAAAGTCATTGAATGGATGCGTTTCAATATATAAAGAACATTCAAACAAGCAAACTAAACGTGAAAAATTTATAAAAACAGTTTTAGAAAATTTAGAAAATCGAAAAATATGTATAAACGATTGTATCAAACAGCTAAGCTATAATATGCTGTTCTTAACTTCAGTTACCTACAATGAAGAATTTTTAATGAAGAAGAAGAAGCAAATAATCGGATAGAGATTTCTACTCCCAATACATGCGATATTAATATCTTAACGTGCGTTATATGCTTTCAAAATCAAAGAAATATCTTATTATTGTCATGACATGCATGCAGTCATTTCAAAATTTGTAGTGATTGCTTCAAAAAAATGGAACATAACCACAAAAGCAATTCCACTTCAATTTTATCCCCAATGTGTAGAGCAATTGTACAAGAAGGCAAATTAATTTATGCTTAAATTCAATTTATGTTTTCTTTTACTTTGAGTAGTTTTATTTTGTATTACATTTACTATAGGGGTATTCTCTCTAAATTGTTTCCACGAAAAACACAAGAATTTAACACACTATTGTCAAAATTGCAAAATGCAAGAACAAAAAACACACGCATTTTGAGGTTTCATGAAAAAAAATTTTAAAGAAAATTTTCCAATTTTGACAATAGTGTGTAAATTTCCTGTGTTTTTTATGGAAAAAGTTTAGAGAGAAGACCCCTTATATTTTTCTGAAATAAAATTAAAATCTTTGAAAGTTTCAAAAATGCAGGATTCCCCTTTTCGGCGCGGAGCGGCGCGGCGAGGCGGGCGCGTCCCGCGATGTGTTGTATTGGCATTTTCAAGGTGGCGTTGTAAGCCAAGGTGGTTTATTAAATTGATGTGGATTATTAGCCTTTTTTGGTCGTTGTCCCCTATACCAGGCACTTGCCACAAAGTGAAATAAAACCTTTAGAACCTTATTTCACATTTCAAGTGAAATAAGACCTTATTGTTAATAAAGGCTTTATTTCTCAACCGATAGCGATATAAGGCCTTAAAGGCCTTATCACAAAAGGACTTATTACACCCCTCCTTTGAATAGCATACAGGGCTTGACTAAAGGAAATTGATCACATATGAATTTGTATTGTACTCTTCGCGATAAAAAAAATATATATCGCTCATTTGCTGCAACAATTATATGGGATAAATAATTAATTTTATCGCGATGCTGCGTGAAATGTTAAAACTTCGGATATAACACTTTGCCAGTTGATCAAACATATTATTTCCGATATATTAGTGATGTTAACTCAAAATTTGGGTTTTTTGAGTTATGACGATGTTGCAGCAAACGAGCGATATGTACGAGTAAAATTTCTAAGTCATAAAACATCACAACAAACAACACTAATGGCGGCGATAAACCAACAGGTTATCATAACCTCTAACGAGATTTTTGCCGAGCTTCTCTTTCCAACTTGTGTTATGTTGCTTTTGAGTTTTTCCAACAAGTTGGCGCGACCTACAGTTTTTTGCCGGCTCCGAACGGCACTTGCAAAGCAAATGAGTTTTTGCCGAGAAGCTTCTCATGGCAGCAATACACCCGTAGAGTTTGCCAAACTAATAATTGTGATGTTACTTTTGGCGGGCATTGATCCGCCACGACTTGGTGTAGAAGGCCTAACACTTAACCGCTACACCACGGCGGACCTATAAATGTCTGAATATTGGTGTGCATTTGCTTTTATTTTCCGTTCCGATTTGTAAAAATGTTACTCATACGCCCTGGCAAACGTCACGCTATTTATATGGGGCTGCCATACAAAACTTGGCACCGGATTTTTTGCGATTGGCGAAAACTATCCGCCGGCTTCGTGAGCAAATGTACCAAGTCCATTTTTTTTTATTGTGAAATAGGTCACCCAGGTACTAACAGCCTAACCTAATATAAACGCACTCCGTGCGCTTACCGACTTTTAACCGAAATAAATGTGCGTTCGTTTGTATCTTTGCCTGTGTACAAACGTCAAATCGAAATGTTACGCAGAACAAAAATGGGAAATCAAGTTAGGTTTTTACGCAGTGCGCTCAAATTCGGTTGCTCCCATACAAGCTTTATGCGCATGAGATGAATTTGACAGAATATTAGGTTAGGCTGTAAATAACTAAGTTGCCCGCGACTTTGTCTGCGAAAGTTTCAATAGCGAAATCTCGACTCCACCGCCACATATTCGTAACTAAAAACCCCCTTTAATTTTTCATATACAGATAAAAATCAAATCCCTAATACCGCAAACAAATAAAAACTTATTTTCCACTGGACTTAGGACGTGCGCTTTGGTGGACTTAGAAAATTTGCATACCACTACATAACTATATCTAAAATCGAATTTTTGGTCACTTTTTTATGTTACACGATGTATTTATAACTGTACTATAGTTTTGCATTGAAATCTCATTAAAAAAAATGGACTTAGGACATTTGCTCACGAAGCCAGCGTATCGCTTTCCGGTACCACGAAATAAATCCCAAATGAAATAAGTCCCAAAAAAATGAAAAAAGTCCCACATATTTTCCATACAAATCGGGACTTATTTCATAATGAAATAACTCCCAATGCGTTGGGACTTATTTCATAAAATTTTGTTGGGAATTTTTTCATAATGAAATAACTCCCAATGCGTTGGGACTTATTTCATAAAATTTTGTTGGGAATTTTTTCATAATGAAATAACTCCCAAATGAAATAATTCCCAACGGGATTTCGTTGGGAGTTATTTCATTTTCCAGCATTGGGAATTATTTCATATTTGTTGGGACTTATTTAATTTCTGTTAAAACTACAATTTATTATTTTTTACCATTGGGATTTATTTCATTTTCATTGGGACTTATTTCATTTCTCTTTAAATTGCAATTTGACAAGCTTTCACGTTTTTGTAACTGTTTCTATAACTGTTGTAAGGTAAGATTTTAGCAAAACAACCAACAGTCTCATTACATCGAAACTGATATTGTTGTGTCAATATGTTCCAAAAGGAACATGTTTTCAACAACTTTGGACAACAACAATAAAAAGATTTTGATCATGATGACACATTTTCAATTTTACCGCTGGGGTGTTTTATACACTGAGAGAAATGCATTGAATGTTGTGACAATATCGCTATTGATAGCGACGAGTTTGATGCAATATTCATTCAGAATGAGCGAGTTATCAAATATTATTTGCTCCCAATAAAAAGTAAAATGACATGTCAACCATTTCGAAATGATGTACTATTTTCTATATTTATGGATAGAATGCTAATATATTTGAACGACACGTCAATATCTATGGTCGTGATATGAATTTCTATTGTCGGTATATCCATATCCATATTTACTGCATAGTAATAATGGTAGAGACAGCGTATTAATATATATGGACGAAATGTAAATTTTTCTTGGACGCATAATCATAATAGTTCAACAATTTTTACTATGGATTTTCTAACAATATTACAACTTGTTGGAGCGGTTTTTTTAAATTCAAAATTTTTTGAATTTCTTATGATTGAACATTTTTCTAAAAATTGTATAATATGCCGTAGCCGAATGGTAGAATACTGGGCTAACGTGCCAGAGGAGCAGGGTTCGAATCTTACTGAAACCAGGTGTCAAATTATATAAAATTTTTTTTTTTTTTTTTAAACTAATTAGAATTTATCAATAGTTTATATGGATACCATTTCAATAGTGATTTATCAAAAAAGCATGGATGAAACATCCATATTCATTGATGAGACAGGATTATCAATTTTTATTTAATGTGATATCAATAATTATGGATGTTCCATCCATAGATTTCCCTCCGTGTACAGTTGATTTTGATCGCCAAAAGGTAGAAAAGCACTGGTCCAAATATTGGCCAATATCTTAGAGATACATACAGACCGACAGAAATAAAAAATTTTATTATATGTAGAGAATATGAAAAGGCAGGCAGGAAAAAAAAGTTGGAGGGGGAAAGGGGCGCGGCAAAACGCCCCCCCCCCCCACTCGCCCCCTTCTACCCAACTCTTTCTTCCCTGTTTATGTATATGTATGTACATTAGAGGGTCTCGGGCTTACAGGCAAAAAAAAAAGTCGGCCGTACCTCCCCTCATACAAAGTGTTTTTGAAAAACATTTAAAAAAATTTTTTTTTTTTTGTGGCAACCCTCTATGTCGGCCAATTACACTTTTCTTCAAATCTTTGGCATTTGTTGTCGGATTTTAAAGTTTGACACATAAATTTTTTCGTCTCAAAGAGGAGGTTTTTTCTCAAGAAAGTTCATTGAGCTCATGCGTTTCGTTGTGGTACCACACTTTAAAATCCTACAAAAAATGCCGAAGATATGAAGAAAAATGCAATTGGTCGACTTCTAGGGTTGCCAGAAAATAAAAATACAACTTTCTTTTTAATGTTTTTCAAAAACACTTCATATGAGGGGAGGTACGTTGTGGTATCATACATTAAAATCCGACAATAAATGCCGAAGATATGAAGAACAAGTAAGGAAGTCTAAGTTCGGGTGAAACCGAACATTACATACCCAGCTGTGCACATAAAATGCTGTTATTCTTTGTTTTGTATACCTAGTTTCGTAAATCTATCTCACACCGTTCTGAAGTTGTTAGCAGTCGAATTTAAAAATTGCTTGACTCATAAGTGGGCGGTGCCACGCCCACTTTCCAAAATTTTGAAAAAATTATGTAAAGAATATGAAAGTTGATGTATGTACCAAATTATATTATTATAGCGAAATCAGTTAATTAGATATGGACTTTTCAATATATCCACCTCCTTTCAATATAACTTTTATGAAAAAGTAGGCGTGGTCGCGAAGCGATTTCGTTTATTTTCTATAGCTGAATTTACCACAACAATAGTATGTCCTCTACGAAATTTCGTTATACTAGCATAAACTGTTCTGAGTCAAAATTTTAAAATTTCTTCAAATATACGTGGGCGGTACCACGCCCCCTTTTCAAAAATTTTTATAAAATCGGCCTTAGAACATCTAAATCAATACATATTGCAAATTTTATCATTGTAGCTGCTTCTAATATTGAATTAACCCATTTTATACGTTTTTCGAAATTTTCGATATCGAAAAAGGGGCGTGGTTATGGTCCGATTTTACCCATTTTCAATAGCAATCTATTCTGAACCCAAATAAGTACGCATGCCAAATTTGGTGAAGATATCTCATAATTTGCTCAAGTTATCGTGTTAACGGACAGACGGACGGACGGACGGACGGACGGACAGACGGACGGACATGGCTCAATCAAATTTTTTTTCGATCCTGATCATATTGATATATGGAAGTCTATATCTATCTCGATTCCTTTATACTTGTACAACCAACCGTTATCCTAACAAAGTTATAATACCCTGTGTACAAGTACAGCTGGGTATAAAAATGCAATTGGGCGTCATCTAGGGTTGCCAGAAAAAAAATATTTTTTTTTTAAATGATTTTCAAAAACACTTCATATGAGGGGAGGTACGGCCGACTCTTTTTTTGTGATACGCTCTAATGTACATACTAATATACATATATGTGCAATGACAAGGTTTTGAATTAATTTCATGTTTGTTTTTACTTTTTCTTACACATATTCAGGTGCATAATTAATAACGTATTGCTTATGTATAAATATACATATGTATGTGTTCCTTCTTTGGGAGTTGTTTCATTTCTAAAAGTTGGGACTTATTTCATGGGACTTGTTTCATTTGGGATTTATTTCGTGGTACCTCGATTTCCTTATGGCTAATGAAAACTATCAGCTACTTCTACTATTTTTCGTTTGGAGTCTAAATCTTGGCAATTTAAATGAAATCGTTGCATCCAAAAGTTTGTTGTTTTGAAATTTGTATATCCCTAGGTTTTTCTCTAGACTATTTTTTTGAGAAAGAAATCGTAATACATATTAAGAAATCGATGCCGCATATAGAAGTTTTATTGGTAGGTGTTAAAAAATAGAACGCACCAACTAATTTAATATGTAATTACACTTATTAGGTTAGTACCTACTTTAAAATTATTATTAAAAAGAATAGCCAGCTCATGTTTTCGATTTTGGGATTATCGCATATTCTTAGTAGGCTACACGCGCTCCTTCGAATGGCGTTATCAGTTTATTTCCGAATTCTATTACTTCAAAAATACTGAGCATGCTTTAAGCAGCCATTAGCTATACGTAGCATAGCTTGACCTGACTTGAGAACTGCCACTTAGCGTTCTGTTAAATTAAGTGTGCATTTAATCGATTACCCTACTTGACTTAGGGTTCCATTAGCGCACACTTAACTTAAGACGACTTGAAAATATCACATCTAGCAAATGGGAAGCACATGTATCTCTTTACCGAAAAATTAAGTTAAGTTAAATTAAGTTTCGAAGTTCAGTGAGAGCCGTGAGAGTACTATTGTTGCCATACCATTTTGTTTAACGTTTGGATAAAATTCTCCAACTATTCCATAGGGAAAATAAATTTTTGGATGTTTTTAATTAATATGGCAGCCGAAAAACAAACTGTCAAATAATTTAAAATCACATTAGGCCAACCAAAAAAATAAAATTTTTTTTACCCAATATATTTTATACTTTATTTTGGGTTTTTAATATATATTGATTGAAAATAAGCTTAGAATATCAAAACTTTATGCACGGGAAATATTTTTTTGGCACTTTTGTAGGATTTATGTTTAAAAAGTCTATTCGAGAGGGTAAAATGTTATAACTATCTGAAACGGGCTAATGAGCTCTCTCGTTATTTTTTTAAGGAAACCAAGTTAAGTTAAGTTAGGTCCAAGTCTGCGCTAACGGAAGCATTAGAAGTCTGTTGATTTTTGATTTTCTACGTAAATTCTAAGTTCAGTGAGCGCCGTGAGAGAACTGTTGATGTCATACCTTTTTTACACATTTTGAATAAAATTCTCCAACTATTCCATAGATATAAGAATTTTTGGATGTATATTATTCATAAGGCAGCCGCAAAGTTAACTGTCAAATAAATTAAATTCAAATCAGGCCAAAAAATTCGTAACAAAAATGATATATTTCGGCCAAAACGGCAACCGTGCTGCCAACATGCTTTATAGTTTTGTTTGGGCATTGAGTATATACTGATTATAGATAAGCTAAGAACATCGAAACAGAATGCCACGAAAATGCGTTTTTGTACTTTTTAAAGAGTTATATGTTAAAAATCACATAGTTACTTTTAAAAAGCAATTCGAGAGGTGAAAATTTTACCCTTATTTGAAACTGGCTAGTGTGCTATCTTGTATTTTTCTAAGTGCTTAGTGACAGTTCTCCAGTAAAGTCAAGTCTGTGATAAGGTTTCGTATTGGCTGCTTTAATCCGACGCCGCAAAATTGTATCAAGTTGAGAGTGACTTTTATCGTATACACGGTTGCCACTTGCAAATAAAAAAAACTACCAAAATCTGAAAAAAATAACAAATGAAAAAAACTATCAAATTTTCTTTTCAGGTACTTATTGTAAAGAAACAAAAATGTAGGTAGTAAACAATTTTTTTAATACAATATGGTATCACATACTTGTAAGATTCAAGATTAACAAAAATATTTGGGAGCTCCATCGATTATCATATCGAATCTATGCAGCGAAAGCAACTAGTTGAAAACTAATTAACAACTGGTTGGTGCACCAGGCCCAACTAGTCAGTCCACAAAGGACTAGTATGAAAGTTACTAATCCTCATTCTAGTCCAAAAAGCATTGAACCAGCACTAGTATGATTTCAACCAGAAATTAATAGTTGCATTATTTTCATGACTTACACTTTATTTTATCATTTGCCTTTATTTTCATGTTTATGGAATGAATATTTCCTGACTAGTATGAGTTTAGCCAGAAAATTCTGGTTGTATACTATTATGAAATGGATATTTCCGGACTAGTATGACTTCAGCCTCAGGACTCCTTCTACGATAATCTTGAACACACTTATTATCGCTGCCCCCAACATGATATCAAAATCGCGCTCGGCGACTTTAATGCCAAGGTGGGCAAGGAAGGAGTCTTTGGTCCTACAGTTGGACAATTTAGTCTCTATATAACAACCCCTAACGGCACTAGGTTGATTGACTTCGCCGCTGCTCGCAATATGGTCATCATTAATACCAGGTTCCAGCATAAACGAATACAACAAGCCATCTGGCTGTCCCCTGATCAAAGGACAAGAAACCAGACTGATCATGTCATGATCGACGACAGACGCAGCTCCACCGTTCTGGACGTGCGTACCCTACGTCCCAATATCGACTCGGACCATTATCTTGGTGCAGCCAAGATACGCACACGCCTCTGTGAAGGGAAAAAAGTACGCACAGTAGCGGAAGGAAAATATGACGTCGAGAAGCTGCGCACTACACAGACAGCTGATAATTCCTCCACTCGACACTCACAAGCAATGGAAGCATATCTCTCACTCATTACGTACCGCTGTTGAGGCCACCATAGGTTTCAGCGAGCCCGCAAGAACAACTGGTACGATAAGGAATGCAGCACTGCCTCGGACAAAAAGGACGCTGCCTACAGGGAGACTTTGCGAACAAGCGCAACCCGCAGTGTATGGCAACGATATCGTGAGGCGAAGAAGGAAGAGAGACGCCTTTTTAGAAAAAATAAACGTGAGGCCGAAAGACGTGAGTGTGAGGAGCTTGAGATGCTGACTGACAGGAATGATGCCCAAAAATGCTATTAAAAGATCCCGCGGACGACGGAAGGTTTTAAGACCGGGGCAAGTTCCAGTAAGGACAATAATGGCGACCTGGTAACTGACGTACAGAGTGTACTTAAATTATGGAGGGAGCACTTCTCCTCACTGCTAAATTGCGAACCCGATACCCCAATCCCTGACGATGGAAAAGTCGTCCCACCACCTATGATGAAGTGAGGATAGCTATAACCCGGCTCAAAAACAACAAAGCGCCTGCAAAAGACGGATTGCCCGCCGAGGTGTTCAAACACGGGGGCGAAGAGCTGCTAAAAAGCATGCATCAGCTCTTATGCAGAATATGGTCAGACGAGTGCATGCCTTCGGACTGGAATTTAAGTGTGCTCTGCCCAATACACAAGAAAGGCGATCCCGCTAACCGCACCCACTTCTTAATATCGTATATAAGGTTCTCTATAGCGTATTGTATGAAAGACTGAAACACATCGTAGACAAACTGATTGGACCTTATCAGTGTGGCTTTAGACCTGGTAAGTCTACCATCGACCAGATTTTCACGATACGAGCCGTTGAAAGGCATTGGTTTGTAAAACGTCGAGATCTAAAACTGCTCAGCTACAGAGAAAGACTCATCAGCCAAGTTTAATACTTAGATATAGGAAAAGTTACACATTTATAAATAATTGGTTAACGAAAGATTGAGAGCCAACTGTAGAGATAGACAGAGAATATTAAATAAACAAAGTGAAATAAATATAATAAATATAAATATATACAAAAAATACTAATAAAAAGAATTCAAACCAGGATTAAAGACTACAACACAGTTTCTACGTATTAAGGGCAGAAAGAATAGATTCTTTTATGTGAAAAAGCGAGTCCGAAATATCATCCTGACATAAGCAGCGAAATGGTTAATTTAACTCATAGTTAGTTCTACACTGTGACAAGTGGTTTATAATGACGTAATGGCCGAGAGGGTACATTGAAATTCACCTCGCTTAGAAGAAACGGGCTTGAGAGAGATCCATTTAGTAACTTAATCATAAAAACAATTCCTAGCGGGTTCCAGACGATTGAGCTGTATTCTAGTATCGGTCTGACTAATGTAGAAAAAGAGCTTTAGTTACATAAGGGTCGCTTAATTATTTAGACCATCGTTTGACAAAAGCTAAAACACCTCTAGCCTTACTGGCTGTTGCGTTAATATGGTGGTTGAAATCAGCTACTTAGCACAATAATTTCTAAAAATTTGTGATAAAAACACAGTTTTTAATAAATAAAAAATGCAACCCCTTGCCTGTGTATTAAGAGCATCAGCAACACCAAAAGAGAATTGCTGATAAAAGCAACACGAGTTGCTTCTGTTTGAATGCAGTCAAACAGCAAGAACAGAATCGGGCCAAGATGGCTACCTTGAGGAACACCTGATAAGACATGAATAACATCTGATAAAACATTTTTAAATACTACTTTTTGTGTCCTGTCATTAAGATAACAAGATATCCAGCGAACGAGACCCGGCTGGAAGCCCAAGAGATCTGGTTTATGAATAAGTAATAGGTGACACACTTTGTCGAAAGCTTTACTGAAATCAGTGTAAATAACGTCAGTATGCATATTTTTTCGGAAGCCGTTTGAGACAAGAGTGGTAAATTCAAGTAAATTAGTAACTGTCGATTTTCCCTTACAGCGATCAGAGTAGATATTGGAATCGCAAGTTGGTTTGTAATAATCACCCCTATTATGGTTGTCAATATCAATTGCCACTTCGTATCAATATCAACATCAAGTCGTATCAATATCAACGTCGCATGAATGCAGTTCTGGTATTTACTTCATCAATGTGTTGACGTTGACGTGTTATCGATAATTTTATAGCAAAACTACGATCATTTATTTTGACAATTGTTTATTGGCTCTCAACAGCTGAATTTTTTCATAAAAACTGTCGGTATTTGTTTCCTTTAGGGGTCAACTGCTAATAAATTAGCTAAAATTATGGGAGATAGCTACAGGTACAGCCTAATAAAATTACAACAACCACATGAAAACTTGCAACTTTGATTGCAAATATCTCTTCAAAGAAGCAAAATATTAAAAAACGCTTGGGGATTCGTGATCCTGAGGCCAAACCCCGTCTTTTGAGCTATCTCCCATAATTTTCGCTAATTTATTAGCAGTTGACCCCTAAAGTAAACAAATACCAAACTTTCAAAAGTCACAACCTTCGGAGCATCCAAAGGTTCAAACCCCCCCTATAGAAAATTTCTACGCCCTGTTGCGACTTAAAATTAGTGGGAACTGCTCCTTTGGAAAAGCCTTTTGTAAGCGCAGGATTTTGTTTTAGTTCTAAATCAAGCTGCGCAAATTGGTTGTTGCTTGTTATTTTCATTTTTTTTTTTCCTTTTCCTAAATTAAATAAAAACTAAACAAATAAAGTGTGTAAAAAGGTATAATTCTGAATTATTTTACCAACTTTTTACAGCAGAATATTTTGTTGCGCGCTTGTCGTCACCAAAAACTGTGTTGACAATTTTTATGTTGACAACCGTCAATAGAATATCACTATTGTTGTCGTCAATACCAAAATAGTATCAACAGCTGCCAAAAGTTATCGACTTTGACGACGGCAATGCCAATTCGGACGCATCGACACTATTTTTGACAATGTTGACAACTGTAATAGGGGTGAATAGCTTCAAACCGCCGCCATGTCTGAATTTGACTTCCCTGCAAAGCTTTGTCAAATGACGTTGAGCAATACCAACAGCTCCGTCAGAATCGGGAAGGACCTCTCTGAGCCCTTTGAAACCAAACGTGGCTTCAGACCGGGCGACTCCCTTTCGTACGATTTCTTCAAACTGATGCTGGAGAAGATAATTCGAGCAGCAGAGCTAAATCGCAATGGTACAATCTTTTACAAGAGCGTGCAATTGCCGCGCCGTAAGCGCTGCCTTCTCTGGACTGGATAAGAAAGCGAAAAAAGTGAGTCTTGTGGTGAACGAGGACAAGACGAAGTATCTGCTGTCATCAAAGAAAGAGTCGGCGCATCTGCGCCTTGGCAGCCAAGTCTCCGTTGATAGCTACACTGAACCAAAAACGTACATGTTTTTTACGAACAAAGTTTCATAGAAGTTCACGCTGATTTTTTCTTAGAATCTAAGAAAAATAACATATAATTTAAGAAAAAATTCTTATTGTATATGAAAAAATACGTTACATTTTATTAACATCAGAACTTTGTTCTTAAAATATAAGAACTGAAATTCATTATTTTTTTGGCTGAATTTGTTCCTAAATGTAAAAAATTTTAAGAAATTACGTACGTACAATTTTTTCACTATGATTATAAGAACTTTTTCTTATTATTTAGAACTTGTTTCGTAGATTTTAAGAACTATTTCTTATATTTTAGGAAAGTGTCATAGATTGAAGCAACATTTTCTTACCTGAGCAGACAGCGTCACTGTGAAAAATGTTTCATTCATATTAAATGCTGAATAAAGTCAAGGCAAATTCGCTATATGTAAATAAATACATAGTTAATATAAATGAATTTGCCTTCAATTTAGTGTAAAAAGGTAAGTTTATTATTTGCCATTAACTTTAGTGTGTGCTAAACATTTTTCAATTATTTTAAAGATGGACATAGACTTCAAAGACACAAACAACACAATTCAAGACACAAGAACCCTGGCAATCGCAATCCTGGTGGCGCATGGCAGCGCTTATGGCACTAAATGGTAGCAACGAGATTTTTTTCCCGCCTTTGATGAATTCTGCATACGACACTATCTACTATCTATCACCCGATGTGTAGATCGTGTCCGAATTCTGGTAGCGCCGTGCCAATCTCTACATTAGTTCAACTAAGCATTATATTAGCTACATATCGTCGCTCCCAACGAAGACTAGCATGGTTCAGTTAGCGTGGAAGACTAGCACGGTTCGTTGTTAACGTGGAAAACTAGCACACTTCGTTCTCTGCGTCGAAGACTAACACGCTTCAGTTCTATGCGAACTATGCTAGTTTTCCACGCAGAAAACGGAGTGTGTTGATCTTCCACGCAGAGAACGAAGTGGGCTAGTCTTCCACGATAACAATGAACCGCGCTAGCCTTAAACGCAAACAACGAACCGTGTTAGTCTTCGTTGAGAGCGACGATATAAAAAAATTATGCAAATTTTGTTACTACTTTTAAATACAATTTTTTTGTAAATATATTTAACAATAATAATTAAACTTTCATTGATAATATGCTTCGTTTTTTGGATTTTCTTGGAAGGAGTTCGTATATTATAAGAATTAGTTCATAAAATTTAAGAATGGATTCATACATTTCAAGAATGGGTTCTTGAGTTCTATGAATGAGTTCGTAAAATTTAAGAATGGATTCATACATTCTAAGAACGAGTTCGTATGTATAAATATGTATGGATTGCCATATTCTAAGATTGAGTTCGTACAATTTAAGAATCTTTTCTTACGTTTTAAGAATGAGGTCGTAGTATGTATTGACATATTCTAAGAATGAGTTCGTAGATTCTATGAATGAGTTCTTGGATTTTAAGTATTATTATTGAAATTTTGTTTGACATGAATATTTACGAATTTTCGTTCTTAAATTCTATGAAAACGTTCTTTGGAGAGCTTTTAATGAAAAAAATTCGTAAAATATATGTACTTATTTGTAGAAAATATGTACTTTTTTGGTTCAGTGTACAAATTTTAAACGGTGAGGGACTTCTTCTATTTGGGAACCAGAATTAACACCGAAAACAATATCAGTCTAGAAATCCAACGGAGAATAACCCTTGCCAACAAGTGTTACTTTGGACTAAGTAGGCAATTGAGAAGTAAAGTCCTCTTTCGACAAACAAAGATCACGCTCTATAAGTCTCTCATCATACCAGTCCTGATGTACGGCTCGGAATCATGGACAGTGTCACGAGAAGATGATAAGGCCCTTGGAGTATTTGAGAGAAAAGTTCTCCGGAAGATTTGTGGACCTTCCGGTGTTACCAACGGCGAGTATCGAAGGAAATTTAACGATGAGCTGTACGAGCTTTACGCAGACCTGACCATAGTCCAGCGGATTTTGCGAATGGACAAAGAAGCTCCAGCACATAAGGTTTTCCTATCGACATCCGAATTCGGCAGCAGAGGAAGGGCTCGACTGAGATGGAAACAACAAGGGGTGGATGACTTGAACTCCCTTGGGGTTTCCAATTGGCGCCAGTTGAATGACTGGAATGACTGGCGTGCTTTGACACGAACCGGCCAAAATCGCCTAGGCGGTTAAGCGTGCTGTAGCGGTTAAGTGTTCGGCCTTCTATACCAAGTCGTGGCGGTTCGATGCCCGGCAAAAGTAACATCAAAAATTATTTAGAAAAATAATTTTTCTAAACGGGGTCGCCCCTCGGCAGTAGGGCAAACTCTCCGGGTGTATTTCTGCCATGAGAAGCTTCTCAGCAAAAAATTCATTTGCCTTGCAAGTGCCGTTCGGAGTCGGCAAAAAACTGTAGGTCCCGCCAGCTTGTAGAAAAAACTCGAAAAGCAACATAACACAAGTTGGAAAGAGAAGCTCGGCAAAAATCTCGTTAGAGGTTATGATAACCTGTTGGTATATCGCCGCCATTAGTTTTTTTTTTTTTTTAAGCGTCAATAAATGACGCATGCCAAGATTAGTATGACTTCAGCCAGAAAATTATAGTTGTATACTAGTATGGAATGCAAATTTCCTGACTAGTATGAATTCTGTCAGAAAATTGTAGTTGTATTCCATTATTTTTCCCACTAGTTTGATGTTTCGCTGCAGGGATATCTTAGTAAAAAAACTACCAAATCAGAAAAAAACCAGCAAATTCGAAAAAGTAGAAAAAACTACCAAGTTTGGTAGAAAACTACCAACTGTGGCAACCGTGATCGTATGTGCACCCAACAAATACCATATCTACAACATTTAATGTGTGCAAAACTATAAAAATTTAAATACCTACGATAAGTACATTCTGGAAAGCAAGGTTTATAACATCTTCACAATAATATTTAGACCAGTTTTGAAGAGAATCTGTGAGACCGTTTCGAAAATATTTACCTTTTGTTCATTTACTTATGTATATGTAGGCAAGATTCTAATATTTTATTTACAGTGTTTGGAAACGAGTAATACAACATTTATGATCAGAATTTTATTTTAATTTAAAGTGTAGAAAGCAGCTGCAAAAAAAAATTGGTGACTTAAAATATCTGTACAATATATGATTTCAAGCTCGGCAAATAAAGGGATTTTTCCATTGTAACAAGCGCCCGTTACGCCCTTCCTTGGCCTTTTCTGGCCAGTAGTGATTTGTTTTTTAAATGTAAATCATATGTTTTACTTACCGCTTAATTCCTTTCTTCTGACAGTACTTTAAGCATATCATAATTCAATGATTACTTTACTACATTCCTTCAAAATTAAACAAATATCCAAAAAAGTGTAGCGGCCGTTACAATGGAAAATCCCAAAAGTCTACGCATTTTACATGCATTTCAATAATGCATGTTGAAACCCAGTCTGAGCCAGATGCTTAGTTGAAAACAAAAATGGTATTGCAAATCGTGAGTGGCAATGGTTCATGTGCAGCAGTTTTAATTTTCTTAAAAATTGTTCAATGATTGCTAAAGCAAAAAGTACATATGTCTCAGCGAATATAACGTTGTGTCTTTTCATATTCATATTTATTTAGAATTTACTTAGGTAGATGAATTACAAAAACATATACATAAACCACGTATTTTATATCATGCAATGTAACAAGTACAATTGAAACACATTTAGAAGTACACATACAGCTGCATTACAAAATAGATTTATATTATCTTATTGTATTAAGGATAGAGCACACGCACAATAAAATTTATTTATTTTACTTATAACTGTATGAACTAATTAATACGCACATACTCGCATCTACAAAAGTGTACTTTTGTAGGCCACTGGTTTTTGTAATAGCGGGAAAAATTGCTTACCGGCTTTTTGTTAATACATATAGACATATGTAAGTATGTACGTATGTGTATTAGAAACTTACAGATGTATGTAAATCTACATAATTCTAAGACTTTTTTCTATTTATAATATTTCTCAGAATTATTTTATTATTATCTATTTAATTAAAGAGTTACATTGGAAGTAGTGCTTAACGGTATTTTTAAGTTAGGTATATGTAATTATTGATAATTAAATTTCTTCATCTTCTTTTCTCTTTAGAGATGTGAACATACGAGTACATACGATCTATTTATACCTTTTCCATAACTACTACTAGGTACTTGCTACATTCCCATATTTGATAAGCTTTAATTGCTTTTTTAAATGTGTCATATATGCATTATTTCTTTATATTTATAATGAGAGTATTTTTTCTCACAAAGTATGTGATCGACCGCAGCAGTGCCCCATTTTCGTGTTCACAAATCGTCTACCATTTATATATTTATACCAAAAAGCAAATAACTTCATATATTGAGCCATCTCTCCGCGCTGACCACTGATTTAACCATTGATGTTTATAGACAGAACAGAGCTTCGAAACTTTCAATTACATATTTTTATATAACGCACCTCGAATTCTGAGCGTAACCGGTAATTTTGTGAAAGATTATCTTAGCAAATATTGTTACCGCGAGTTAGTAGCTTTTTGCGTTGGGAGGGGATTACGAAAATAGCAAACTTCATAAAATTGCTATCCAAATTTTATTTTCTGTTCGTCAAAATGTGGTTTATAAGCGTTGTACAAAAAGGAAGAGCTCTTTTTCACTTAGATATGTACATATGTACATTAGGTTGCATGAAAAAATTATACTTTTTGCAAAGAAGTTATAACGTACTGATCGCTAGGTTTTGCTTTTTCTGAAATCCAAATGACAAATTCTGAAATCCAATTGCTTTTTCTGAAATACAAATGACATATTCTGAAATCCAATTGCTTTTTCTGAAATTCAATTGCCGTTTTCTGAAATACATTTGGAGTTTTCTGAATTCAATCTGGAAAAGGTGTGACAGAAGTCCCTTGGAAAAAAAAATTATAAAAAATCAGCACAATGTGTCACGAACTCAAGATAAGCACAATCTTACACTAAAACTTAATGGCCTGCGAAACTTCATACACTCATAGCCTAAGCGCGGAATTCTCGACTGCCTGTTAACGTCAAAGTTCACTGTCAATTCACTGTCAGTTTAACAGCCAGTTCATTTTCCCTTTATTTAACAGGAGGATGAACTGCCCGATAAAATTTAAAGTGAGCGTTAAGTTGACGGCAAGTTAAGAAATCCGCCCTAAAAAACTATAAATAATCTGTGAAAAAAGGTTACAATTTAGGTAAAATTTTTTTTGGAGTTTTCGCGAATTTCGCGTAGATTTTTGTTACGAAATTTATAGTTCTTGTATTAGCCATTGACACATGCTTTTAACTACTCTTTGTTAAAGTAATTTCTTTAATGCCAAAATAAGTGAAAATCACCGAAAACGACTGAGCCAATGATTATGTTCGCCACTTTATTTCTAATAACTTTAAATGAATGAATTAAAATTGCGCCAGGCCGGGGAATTTATGCGAAAATCGAGAGTTCCCCTTTGCTCAGCAGGGAACTGTTTTTTTTTTGACTTGGCATCCATGATACTGTGATCACATCATATATAAATAAAGAATATAAACTTTAGCCTTCACCAAGCGATTAGTAAGTTATGTATATCTGGGTCAACCAAAACAAACTTAATTTTTTTTGTTGAGTAAATTTAAATGATTTAATTTTTCAGAATGGTGATGGCATTGCTAGTTTGGATTTTGCAGACCTTACCTCATTTTTGATATAAAACTGACTAGCCATTCTTGTAAAAAACACTTTCCTGAATATATTTTTTGTAGGTAATAGAATTCCCTACAAAAACTATCTACACTGAAATTTTCTGAGACTATCCGTTTTCATGGTCAAAAATGCAAATATCCAATAGTTCAATATTATTTTTAGCCTGTGTCTGTATGACACTACGAATTTTTCCAGTTTTTTCCTGGATTTTTTTTAAAATTGTTTTTGTGATTTGATTTCTTGTATGTAAAAAATAGAAGAAAAATACAAAGAAAGGCACTTATGGATGCTTTCTCTGCGAAAATGTAGCGTTACAGCCTTTAAAAGGCACATCCATTTCCACTTATCCCTGACAGTGTGATCGTTTTTGCGGGGCTAAGGATGGGATCGTGTGTAGAAGTCCACGTAAGTGGGGAAAGTTTCTGACCGCCATTCAACTGGGAATGGCCAGAGCGATTCTTGTACGTGCTGTCTTAGCAGCTCACTACGTCCGCGTCGTATCCTCTAGATAGCCACTAAACATCCGTTCGGTGGTGAACTGATGTAAGAAGGCGCAAACCTGACAAGGCCACTCCGACATAATCGGTTAAAGGGCTTGCCAGCAGATTTCAACATCAGCGTCTGCCATCATGAGGTGCGGCTGTAAGCGGGCGTCTGTCTTGGATCAAGCGGCTCGCTATATAAATGTGTAACTAAAATCCAACTCCCCGAGAAACGGGTTGAGCGTAGGGTTTGGGATCCACCACATAAAACAAAATTACAATGAGATCCAACAACCGAGTCTCGTATATAATAACTCACTATTCAGATAACGACCTCAGCAAACGAACAAGGACTATGATTAATGAAATCAGGACATGCACCTAGCATTTCCGAACCCTTAGAAGGGGAGGTGACGATGCCAGCCTAGTAGCCCCTGCGGGTTAGGGGTTTAGAATATGCCCGAGGTAGGCATACCGGTCGTAAGAGGCGACTAATATGAACATAGGTAATGACGTGCTAACTCGATGGTTGATCTACGGAACCTTCGGGGAGTGTTTTTGCTGTTAGCAACAACAACAATAACATGCCCATATAGTTTATCTGCGTGCACGCACCGACCGAGAACAAGAACGACGTGGAAAAAGATGCATTCTACGCGAAATTAGAAGAAACTTATGAGCGCTGCCCCCGTCATGATATCAAAGTCGTGCTTGGCGACTTAAACGCCAGGGTGGGCAAAGAGGGTGTATTTGACCCCACTGTCGGAAAGTCCAGCCTCCATGATGAGACTTCGCCAAATGGATTGACTACACCGGTTCATCGGATCGGAAAACACGCAACAGGATGGATCAATTTGTGATAGACGGACGTCATGCTTCCAGCGTTATGGACGTACGTACGATGCGGGGTCCGAACATCGACTCCGATCACTACTTGGTAGCAGCTGAGATTCGTACCCGCCTAAGTACAGCAAAAGAGGCGCCAAAAAAAACACAAGGAAAGGTGGACGTCGAAAAACTGCAGTCACAAGAGGCAGCCAATGATTTCGCAGAACGACTCGCAGCGAGCACAATTCAACCGCGGAGTGCACTAGCAGTGGGTACATATCTCCGGAGCACTTCGCACCGCAGCCGAAGAAGTAATTGCATTCCGGCAAGCGCAAAAAAAAAAAAACAGCTGGTACGATGACAGAGAGTGCAAAGACGCAGTGAAAAGAAAGGACGACGCCTATAAGGCAACGTTAAAAGGGCATGCAACGAGGAGCGTGTGTGAACACTACCGCGAGATGAAGAGGGAAGCGAGATGGATTTTCCGGGCGAAGAAAAGGGAAGCGGAAAAGGGTGAATACGAAGAACAAGGGCGGCCTGGTGGCAGATGTTCAGAGAGTACTAAAGTTATGGAGGGATCACTTCTCTGCCCTCTTAAGCGGAGGAAAAGAGCAACAATTCAGAGAAGAGGACGAGCCCGACCCCACAATTGAAGACGATGAAATTGAAGTTCCACAACCCGACTATAACGAGGTGCGAATCTATCACGGCTAAAAAACAATTAAGCGGCGGGCGCTTATGACATGCCCGCTGAGCTATTCGAATGCGGCGAGGAGGAGCTGGTAAGATGCATGCACCAGCTCTTGTGCAGAATATGGTCGGATGAATGCATGCCTAAAGATTGGAATCTAAGTATTCTCTGCCCAATCCACAAGAAGGGCATTCCCGCAAACTGCGCCAACTATCGTGGAATCAGCCTGTTGAGTATCGCATATAAGGTCTTATCAAGCGTATTGTGCGAAAGGCTGAAGCCTGACGTAAACCGACTGATTGGACCTTGCCAGTGTGCCTTCAGACCTGGTAAATCTATTATCGACCAGATTTTTACAATAAAAAAAAAACCGTGAGAAAAGGATCGACACACACTATCTCTTTGTTGATTTTAAAGTCGCCTTCGACAGTACGAAAAGGAGTTGCCTATATGCCACTATGTCTAATTTTGGTTTCCCCGCAAAACTTATACGGTTATGCAAAATGACGCTGAGCCAGCTCGGTCAGAACCGGGAAGGACCTCTCCAAGCCGTTCGAAACTAAACGAGGTTTCAGGCAGGGCGACCCCCTATCGTGCGATTTCTTTAATTTGATGTTGGAGAAAATAATACAAGCTGCAGAACTTAATTGCGCTGGAACAATATATAGCAAGAGCGTATAACTGTTGGCGTATGCCGACGACATCGACATAATTGGCCTTAACAACCGCGCCGTAACTTCTGCGTACTCCAAATTAGAAAAAGAGACGGAAAATATGGTGGTGAACGAAGGTAAAACGAAGTACCTGCTAGCATCAAGAAAATAGTCAGAACATTCGCGTCTTGGCACTGTTGGCAGCCTGAATTTCGAGATATTAAGGGACTTTGTATACCTGGGAAGCAGCACTAATTCCAACAACAATGTAAGCCTGGAAATCCATCGAAAAATAACTCTTGAAAACAAATGCTATTGGGCTGAGTAGACAATTGAGAAGTAAAGTCCTCTCTCGACGAACAAAAACAACAATCTATAAGTCACTTATCGTACCCGTCCTGCTATATGGTGCAGAAGCATGGACACTGACAGCATCTGATGAGGCGGCTTTGGGAGTATTCGAGAGAAAAATTCTTCGAAAGATTTATGGATCCCTAAAAGTTGGCGACGGCGAGTACCGAAGAAGATATAATGATGAGCTGTATGAGCTTTACGCAGACATCGACATAATTCAGCGAATTAAAACCCAGAATGAACGAAGACGCTTCGGCCCAGAAGGTATTCCTATCGGCACCCGCCGGTGGAAGTAGAGGAAAAGGGAGACCACCTCTCCGATGGCAGGACCAAGTGGAGGTAGATCTGAGAACAAGCAGTACTCCAATTGGCGCCAGTTGGCTCAACAAAGAACCGACTGGCGTAACATGCTGGACGGCCAGAATCGCCTAGGTGGTTAAAGGCTATTTTAAGTAAGTAAGTTAGTAAGGTCGCACCACGGCCCATTGTTGAATTCTGATTTCGGATTCAGCAGTAAATTTTCTTCAGGAATATGTATACCAAAAATTGGGTAAGGTTTGCAAAATCTAAACTAGAATTGATGGACCTCTAGAATTTAATATTATGATCTGTATCTCCATTTTGTAAAATAAAATCAGTTTAATTTTACCATGGGGGGGGGGGGGGCGGGGCTGTTCCACCTTATCCCTTCCCTATCTACGCCTTGCCACGAGTATACAATTTTTGCTACACTGAGTTAAATATTGCCAATAATTACAGTTGATATAATTGGCGATTTGTTAATTTGCACGATAACATCTATTGTTTCAACTGTAGAATGTATATGTTGATCCAACAGACCCAATACTCTTGATTATTAAAACAGAAATGGCAGTTGTGTTGCCAACTAGTACTGTTGATTGAACAGATTTGATTATTTTTAACAGATTTAACAGTTAATTCAACAGCGAAGGAACTGTCATTTGAAAAACAATGCACTTTTGCAGTGAATCCAACAGAGAAGATACTGTCATTACTGTCATAGAACAAAGCTGCAATTCGACGCCATAAAGCATAAGTACGCGATGGCCTGATGGTTAACATCTCCGTTCAGCAGTCAAAGCAGGGTGAGCACGATTCTCGTTGGAGGCAACAAAGTGTCATTTAGAAAAAAGCTGTAATTAGACGCTGGCAAGCATAAGTAAGCGATGGCATGATGGTTAGACAGTAGGCACCTGGTTGAGCGTTCAAGAGCCCTGAGGTCGATTCTCGTCGAAGTCACAATATAAGAACTCTGAAAAAAAAATTTGTTTTTGTTTTTTACTTATTTTGGTGTTAAAATATCACTTATTTTAGTTATATATAAAAAAAAATTATATTGACTTCACCGAGAATCGAACTCAGAATACCCAAAACAACAAATTTTTCTGTTAAAACAACAGCTTAACTGTTAACTTAGCAGCATAAACATACAAATCTGGCATACGAATAGCCCCGTTTATTGAGAATTAACAGATGAAAGTAAAAGTGTAGGTACAGAAATTCTGTAAACTCGACAGCAAAATCTGGCAAATCAACTGTCACGGTTGTTAATACTTAATAGAAAACAGTTGAAGCAACGAATTAATTACAGTCGATTGAACCGAAAATTATTATATTAAACAGTAAAACTGTTCAAATTTTAACGAACGAACAGCATCTGTTGTTTCAACAGATATATTGTGTGGATGGTTTTTGCCTGTGAAATCTGTTGTTTTGACCTGCAATCCAGTACTTAGTAGCGAAAAGATTTGCAATGTTTATGCAAAACACTGTAATGAACAAATGCAAAACCACGTAAATCCAGTCACTCCCCCTCAAACATTCTCGGAGCGTTAATAATATAAGATTCCGAAATGAGTCAGAAATATGTGTAAAATATGAACCTCAGAATTTAGATCAAATTGAAGTCGTTTATGACTCTAATATGAGGAAATTTATGAGCCCTATGCCGAAATAGCATATTTAAAAAAGAAACCCTTGAACTGATATTCTTTGTTTTAAAAAATATTTAATTTGATATCAAAACAAAATCGTTTACACAACATTTATATTAAATTTACTCCTATTCCTGTCTTGAATTTAGTCTAACACAAGTCGCAGCCATTGAAGAAAATGAGTCGCAGATAAAAGTAAGAGGAACAAAACCAAAGCAACAGCATACAAAATAAAAAGCAACAGTCGCTGCCTGCAACAGCTTTCTTGATAAATTGTTGATGATTTGATACCTACATACCGCTTGGACGAGTGCCTGTTTCTCCCCTAGCATTTTGGGCAACTAGGATCAATAAAATGGACAAAAAGAGGGAAGACATAAAAAAAAAAAAGTACAACTACGAGCACCACTTTTCTTTACTCTCCAGCAAACCAGCTTCGGAGCGCTCTTAAATGAAGACATGCATGGATGAAGGGGGTATGTCGCATTCTCACTCAATTTTCAGTTTTTGGCATTGGTGAATAGTTTTTATGTATATCTATATTTCTGTCTTATCAGAACTTGGCTATCATGAAAATTGTAGAAGATACTTCATGGATGAAGGGGGTATGTCCACAACTTTTCAATATTAATTGTGGAAGAAGGGGATATGTTCCGTTTTTTTCATATAAAGTACTAAACATAAACTTATGCTTTTTATTGCATATTATGCAACGTCTTTAATGGCTTTGTATAATTTTTTTGTCAGTTTTCCATAAAGATTTAAGAAAACCTCAAATGTTTAAGCAAATCTTTAAAGTTTTCCATAAAGATTTAAAAAAACCTCAAATGTTTAAGCAAATCTTTAAAGTCAATGTTCTCATTTCACTCAAAATGCGACATACCGAAGGGGGTATCCATGCATGTCTTAAAATCTGAGCTCTAATATGAGCCTTTTTATGAGTTTGTTCAGAACATGCCCATAATTGAAGACATGCATGGATGAAGGGGGTATGTCGCATTCTCACTCAATTTATGTTTTTGGCATTGGTGAATAGTTTTTATGCATATCTATATTTCTGTCTTATCAGAACTTGGCTATCGTAAAAATTGTAGAAGATAATTCATGGATGAAGGGGGTATGTACACAACTTTTCAATATGAATTGTGGAAGAAAGGGGTATGTTCCGCTTTTTTCATATAAAGTACTAAACATACATTTATGCTTTTTATTGCATATTATGCAACGTCTTTTATGGCTATATATTTTTTTGTCAGTTTTCCATAAAGATTCGAAAAAACCTCAAATGTTTAAGCAAAATTTTAAAGTCAATTTTCTCGTTTCACTCAAAATGCGACATACCCCCTTCATTCATGCATGTCTTAAATTGAATAATGTATAGCCATAAAAGACGTTGTATAACATGCAATAAAAAGCATAAGTTTATGTTTAGTACTTTATATGAAAAAAACGGAACATACCCCCTTCTTCCACAATTTATATTGAAAAGTTGTGTTCATACCCCCTTCATCGACGAATTATCTTCTACAATTTTCACGATATCCAAGTTCTGATAAGACAGAAATATAGATCTGCATAAAAACTATTCACCAATGCCAAAAACATAAATTGAGTGAGAATGCGACATACCCCCTTCATCCATGCATGTCTTCAATTATGATCGTTATGTGAGCTTTTATGAGCGTGTACATAAATGAAGACATGCATGGATGAAGGGGGTATGTCGCATTTTGAGTGAAACGAGAAAATCGAAATAAAAAGCATAAGTTTATATTTAGTGTTTTATATGAAAAAATCGGAACCTACCCCCTTCTTCCACAATTCATATTGAAAAGTTGTGTACATACCCCCTTCATCCATGAATTATCTTCTACAATTTTCACGATAGGCAGATTCTGATAAGACAGAAATATAGATCTGCATAAACACTATTCACCAATGCCAAAAACAGAAATTGAGTGAGAATGCGACATTCCCCCTTCAACCATGCATGTATTCATTTATGAATGGCCAGTTTCATAGGAAAAACCACTCAAATACGAGCAATTCATGACTGTTTATGATTGTTTTATGAACTCATTATGAATGTGGGCGCCCAGAGGAAAGAGTCCCATATGCGTTCATTTAGAGCTCTTATGGTTTGCTTGGTCTTCTTCACTTTTGTTTTGTTTGTATGTCTTCTTTATTAACCCAGTCGGGAATTTGGCTAACCACAAATGCATTTTAGGTTGACTACTTCGCAGTCAGTACTGTTTGAAAAGCTAACTACTTTGTATGAAACAGACTGACTATTTTTACATGGCGATGGCCTAGCAGGTAGTCAGTACTGTTTACTTCTGCATGACTTTTAGTCAACTTTTTCTAGAAAAATTAAAGTTAGCTATATTGAGATAATTTTTACTTCACTTTTTTGAGATGGGTTTTAGTTGGGAACTTTAGGAGGGTTTAAACCCGAATACTTCAAGTTAGATTATGGATGAACCTTTTCCGTCATCTTTTGGCAAATTTTTTTGCAAATGAAGCACTACTTAACAACTTTACTCAATTTTATATACATTTCTGTATTTATTTAAATAGATAATAAATAAATGCATGTGAGTACAAAATGTGATACAAATACATTTGTACATATGCATACTATATAAAGGATTAAATTAATATTAATTAACAACAATAATCTGCATAGTTACATATTTCCTAACAAAAATTGCCCTACTTCGAAGCTAATTTCTAGCCACATTTCCATTTTTGGTGTGAAGAGAATGCAGTTTCAAATCCGGTTAGTACAGAAATTTCGGGGTCTTCTGTGATTTCTGAACTCTGTTTAAAAGTTATTATTAGTACACAAATTATTATTTGCACTTTCACTTTCTTATTACCGACCCCTTATTGGTTTTTGTATTTATTTCGCCCTGAATATTTTCATTAAAATTGTAGACATGATTTTCAAAAAAAAATATTTTAATTTATGAAAACATTATGCCTGGTCAAGAAATTTTGACGTTTACGGCGTTTTCCATTTTATTGCAGACTACTATTATAAAAATGTATAAAACATGTATATACTCATCTTTGCCATGAATCTGCACGTTTACCTCAAGAAATATATGAAGACATGCATGGATGAAGGGGGTATGTCGCATTCTCACTCAATTTCTGTTTTCGGCATTGGTGAATAGTTTTTATGCAGATCTATATTTCAGTCTTATCAGAATCTGCCTATCGTGAAAATTGTAGAAGATAATTCATGGATGAAGGGGGTATGTACACAACTTTTCAATATGAATTGTGGAAGAAGGGGGTATGATCCGTTTTTTTCATATAAACTATCAAAAATAAACTTATGATTTTTATTGCATATTATGCAACGCCTTTTATGCTTTTGCATAATTTTTTTGAAAGTTTTCCTTAAAAGTTTTGAAAAAACCTCAAATCTTTAAGCAAAACTTTAAAGTCGATTTTCTCGTTTCACTCAAAATGCAACATTCCCCCTTCATCCATGCATGTCTTCATTTCTTTCTTGAGGTAGACCGGCGTTGCCAACCATCGAAAATTGTAGTATTTTTTCTTATGAACTGAGTATTGGCTCAAGAAAATTTGATGTTTGAAAACAGTTCTTTACCATTTCTTGAGCGTTTTTTATATGGAGTTTAACATTTCTTGGCAGGTGAGTAGCCCGCTTAAGACTGCTTTACATGAGTCGATGTCCTATTCGATTTGACGTTCGATTGTATTCAACCATCAAATACAAGTTGTCGATCGGTCGAATTACTATTAACAAGGTGGAGCGAAAAAAAAATCGTTCAGGAAATCGACACTTATTTTGAGGCTAGAATACTAGAAAACGGCTAGTCGGAGAAAATTTTAGGCTCTGCCGCTTTTGAAGGGATTCCGAGTTCTTACTCTTAATATGAGGTAAAGTCTGTGAAATCTAAACTAGCGATGATAGAACTCTAGAATTTAATGTAAAGATCTGTAATATTTACAGTAATATTTTTTCACCTTTCTGAAAAATAAAATCAATAGTTTACTTTGCAATTTTTTATTTGCATTACAATTTATATCCTCCTTTTTCGATTTTTCTACTACCATTTCCCTGACGAAAGAAAAAAACATTTCTTCTTTTTTATTCGCAAACAAAACCCGTACACATTTTCATATTGGGAGTGTCAATAATAAACGTCAAGGGAAGAGCAAACCTTCTTATAATTGAACCATGGGTTTCTGCATTATTTTATGTGTAGCTTAAAGTCAACCCAGAAAAATATATAAAAAGTTCTAAATTTTATTATGGAAAAGATTACTTCTGCATGACTTTGTGGTTAGCTAAAAGGCAGACCAAAAAATTTAGGAAAAAGTAAAAAAAAAACGTTTTCGACTGGTTGATTTCTGCATGAATTTAGGGATAACTAAAAATCAATTGGTTGCTTGAAAAGAAACTCACGGAAATTATTCTCAACTGTTTGATTTCTGCATGACTTTAGGGTTAGATATAAATCAATTGTGTAAAGATGGGCTTTAAGCTATTTTTTATGAGGCTAGCTACAAAAGTCGCGACTGGGAAGGTTATCCTGTTTGTATTTCCCTATAAATATGTATGTATGCAAATTCATTCGATAATAAAGAATTTTGTTCTAAGGACTTCCCTCTAAATATTGCTGCTTCTGATTTGCTTGGAAAATTCCTCAATAATGGGACAAATAGGTTTCATGTCTTATAAGAATCATGAAGCCTCTTATAGGCGTCTTTTCGGAGCCGAATCTGCGTCTTAAAAGAGGCGAATTATGAGCTCTTTATGACTCCGATATGTGTCGTATACGACTCCTATTCAGGCTCATTTAAAATATGAAATTGGGCTCATATCGGGCGACCATCGCAAGAATGGAAACACATTCATTTCCGAATCATAAATGAGCTCATAAAGAGCTTTAGAGCTCCTACTTCTTTCTGACTCATTTATGACTCCAATTGTTTGCTGGGTCAGATTTTGCAGGAGAGACAAAAACTGTTTAACTTTTGTACGAGCCACTATGTGGTGTGTCAAATTCAAAAGTCGTTTTTTGACATTCTAATGCACAAACCCCGACTTTTATATTTCTATTGAATGAAATTTGATGAAAGTGATCTGCTATGTAAAAAAGAAAATATCACTAAAGGTCGCGCACAAATATTGGATGGTTACCGAGATATACGGGTTTGAGTTCGCAATATTTTTTGTGTAAGCTTTTTTTCTTTAAATTAGAAGTCATGTATTTGACGTGCTAAAAAGGAACATGGAAACCTTTTTCTAAAGTATTTTTTCAGTTATTTTCGAATATAAATTAAAAGAAAAATTTTATAAAAAAGAGTTTTCAAATTTGGACATTTTTAATACTTTTGTTTTAATTGTAATTTAAAGCTTGATCTTTTTTCTTTATTTCTTTGAAATGATACCTTTTTTGTAATGGACCTCGAAAATTTCTTTAAGGAATTGTTATCTTAAACAAAAAAGCACACCATAAAATGAAATTAAAAGAAAAATTTAATTGAAAAATTTTATAAAAAAGAGTTTTTATCAATTTTTTCAAATTTGGACATTTCTAATACTTTGGTTTTAATTGTAATTTAAAGCTTGATCTTTTTTCTTTATTTCTTTGAAATTATACCTTTTTTTGTAATGGACCTCGAAAATTTCTTTAAGGAATTGTTATCTTAAACAAAAAAAGCACACAATAAAATGAAATTAATTTTTATTTTTCATCATGAAATGATGTGTATTGAATAAATTTTAGCTGTGAATTTTGAACAAAGAAATCAGACACCATATCAAATCGGAAATTAAAAAAAAACCGCAAGTTAATTGCATTTAATGGTGAATTTTTTGTGCTCTCTTTGTTTAAGATAACAATCCATTAAAGAAATTTTTGAGGTCCATTACGAAGGAAAAAGATCATGCTTTAAATTAAAATTAAAAAAAAAAATTTACTAAAATTTTTCAATAAAATTTTTTTTAAACTTATATTTGAAGAACGGAAAAAGTACTTTAGAAAACGGTCCCAATTTAAAAAAGGCATACACAAAAAAATTGCGAATTTAAACCCGTATATCTCGGTAAACATCCAATATTTAGAAGCGACTTTTGGTGATATTTAAAAATAAAATGAGAAAACAAGAACTACAATGAGAACATATAAATTATAATGAGAAAAAGTAAATTGTATTGAGAAAATAGAACTTTTTCTCATTGTAATTTATATGTTCTCATTATAGTTTTCTCATTTTAATTTACGTCTAATCATTTATGGGTGGAAAAGGTGTAGTGTTGCCAGTACCCGAGCCAAAAAAATCCTGCAATTATATTCCAAAAAACCCTTTTTGTTCTACATATTTTTCAAAAATCCCTTGCAAAGAATTTGCTAAATATCACCAAAAGTCGCGTCTAAATATTGGATGTTTACCGAGATATACGGGTTTGAATTCGCAATTTTTTTGAGTAGGCCTTTAAAAATTAAAAATCGGAAGTTACAATTTTGGAAGAAACAAAAATAAACAATAAACTAATGTATATGTAGTTATTATATGTATTCTCTATTTACTTATGTATATTGGGTTTAAAATTTTTAAATGTATTTTAGAAGCGATTTTAACACAGGCATGCTCTCCTGAAAAACTCTAAAGATTTACTTTGGCTGTTATTGTTTCCTAAAAATACTTTTCCAACTTGCAAACATGACTATTTCTTCTGTGGGGATGATTTGAAAATTACAAAAATACTCAAAAGTGGGTGTTTAAACTTAGTCAATGATAGTTTGGTTTTATGAATGTGTATGGAGATTTATTATTAACTTTACTGAAACTCCCCATGCATTTCTGTCTTGATGTTCGCCATATGCTAGTAAGTAGTAAATCCCATTGCGCTAGCACTGCTGTTGTCCAAAGGTCACTGGTGCATTTTGGTGTGATGTCCCATGCTCAGGCCCAAGTTCATATGATGAGTATTGTGGTGTTGCTGCGTTGTTTGTGTATGATTATGATTACTATTCCCACTGTTATTATTATTCTGCTGTGCGGCTTGACGTTGTGAGTTTTTCTTATTTTTCATACGACGGTTCTGGAACCAAATTTTCACCTAAGAGATCAATTTCAGTATTTAAAGGTACAAATCTAATAACAAAATACAAATTATTTACGCTACATACCTGCCGTTCTGTAAGATTCAAATTTCTTGCCAACTCCCAACGCTTTTGTTTAGAGACATATGCGTTATAGAGGAACTCCTTCTCCAATTCGAGTGTTTGAAATTTGGAGTATGGTTTGCGCTTTTTTCGAACAGAAACTTGACCGGTCCATTCGTGTAGCGGATTGGTGGGCGTACAAGGTCCAACAGTACCAATAGGAATTCCAGTAGCTCCTCCTGAAAAAATCATATCATACTGCTTATTTATGTGGGGTTACAATCTGGCAACACCATTTAAATCTACCAAATAGTGGCTACACGACTAAAAAAAAGAACCTACATTTTAAACCCGTATAAAGTTTAATCAGTTTTTCAAACTTTTTTGTACAATATTTCAAACCGTCCAAATACCTACAAAGATTTTCAATTTCTTTTGGTTTCGATTTAAAATCTAAATAAAAAGCAGTCTAAATTTTTTATTTTTGGTTTGTTTGAATGTAATTGAATTTTGCCCACAAAAATTTAATGTGCGTTATAGCTCAGCGGTAGAGCAGTCGGCTGTGACTCCTGAACGTTTTCGTTCGAGTTCTGTCAGCTGCCACATTTTTTAGTTTTATTTTATTCTTAAAACTTTTCGGTCTAAAATTTAAACTTTTGGGTTTGAAAATTCAAATTTATTTTTGAAAGCTCATTCAAGATTGAATTTTGCCAACAACATTTATGTGTGCGATATAGCTCAGTGGTAGAGTAGACGGGGAGTCTTGGTTCGAATTCCCGCCAACGGACAAAAAAATTATTTTATCTTTAAAAAATTGTTAAAACATTTCCGGTTTATAATTGAAACCCTATTCATTTAGCCAATTTTCTTGAAAGCTGGTTCATATTGAATTTGAATCCAAATTTGGGTTGGTCATATCGACGTGCCATACGAAAACTAACACTTTTAAAATTTTTTACGAAAACTAACACTTTTCAAATTCTGTAAGAAGACTAACACTTTTATTTTGTGTCTGACGAAAAATAACACTTTTAATTTGTGTCTGACGAAAACTAACACTTTTATTTTCTGTCTGACGAAGACTAACACTTTTGGCTAGTACATTTTCTTCAGAGAAAACCTGAAAGTGTTACTTTTCGTCAGACACAAAATAAAAGTGTTAGTTTTCGTCAGACACAAATTGAAAGTGTTAGTTTTCGTCAGACACAAAATAAAAGTGTTAGTTTTCTTCAGACACAAAATTTTTGGTGTTAGTTTTCGTATGGCACGGCGATATATGTAGTCCAAAAAAGTTTAAAATTTAGGTTCAAATTTTTAACCGTGTACTCAATATTATTTCAAAGGAAGAGAACGAGTTGCGTACGAGTCGGGAGTCAAGACGTCGTGTTTCAATTAAATCGTTTCAAAACTTGTTAATCATATATTAATATTCATTTGTTCTATTCAATTTATATAAAACCCTTAATAAAACTACATTCATTTCTTATATTGAATAATAAAACCTACATTTTGGGGGCTCAACCGGGATAAAAAAAAATTTGTCAAAAAAAATAATTTGTCAAAAGCGTAAAAAATATCAAAAATGTCTTTAGTTTCGTTTGAGAATTTACGACGCAGCAGCAAGCAAAGCGTAGCGGCTTTACACAAATTAGTTTTCGAAGCAGAGGGTGACAGAAATAATCGAAAGCGTTTTCGCGAATTTTGTGGTTTTGAGTTTGAGAAAAACTCCGACTCGTATAAAAAAAAAAGAATTTGTTTGTTACAATTGTGGCGAAAAAGGGCACAAATCTAGTGATTGCAAAAACAAAAGCAAAAGCCTTAAGTGTTATAATGCAAAGAGTTTGGCCACATAGCAAAAAATTGTGCCAAAAACAAAAATGAAAGTGCTAAATCTAATGTGCGGCATATTGAATCTAAGCTTGGTTTAATGAATAAAATTGTTAATATTGGTAATCAACAGTGCGTTGCTTTGGTTGACACGGGAAGCAAGTTTAATATTTTAACCGAGAATATTTATAATAAACTAAATAAGCCTAACATTACGCGTGCAAACATTTATCTCGTCGGGTTCGGTTCGAACATAAATGGAAATAAAATAAGGCCAATCGGTAATTTTGAGCATGAGATGGAAATAGATGGTGAAGTGTATAAAGTAAATTTTCATATCGTTCCGACTAAATGTATGGATATTGACATGATAATCGGTGAAGAGTTTTGTTCAAAAGTTGAAATAAAAATTAATTGCGAAGGTATACATATAACAAAATTAATGATGAGCAAAACGAAACAGTTTCTTTAATGAAAATAGTTATGTTTACATACACATATAAAGTAAACTTAACAAATTGGAAAAGAAAAACTTATTCACAGTTCAACAAAATATATCGTGGGTTACCATATACGCTATATATTTATTAAGTACTAGCTTGTGCCCGCGACTTCGTATGCGTATAATTTCTTTTTTTTTGCAGCTGGGTTAGCAAAGAATAAAATCCAACAAAAAGACTGGAGTTCAGCACTTGAGGGTCGTGTTGTCATGTAAGCTTTAAAGTTTGTCTGCTCGATAAACCCAATTTTCGGTCACAAAAAATGTTTTCATCGGACTGATAAAGCTTAAAGTTTAATAAAAAACGACCCTAAAGCCATTTATTTTTCCAATATAAAGAACATAAATTATAGAATTTCTTTGTACACAATATTTGAAGTTCTACCCAAATTACAAATTATAAACTAATTTTTATTTCTTATAAACACCTTTTGTTTGATACCCATCATATATGAAGACATGCATGGATGAAGGGGGTATGTCCCATTCTCACTCAATTTCTGTTTTTGGCATTGGTGAATAGTCTTTATGCCTATCTATATTTCTGTCTTATCAGAACCTGGCTATCGTGAAAATTGTAGAAGATAATTCATGGATGAAGGGGGTATGTACACAACTTTTCAATATGAATTGTGGAAGAAGGGGGTATGTCCCGTTTTTTTCATATAAAGTATTAAACATAAACTTATGCTTTTTATTGCATATTATGCAACGTCTTTTATGGCTTTGCATAATTTTTATGTCAGTTTTCCATAAAGATTTGAAAAAACCTCAAATGTTTAAGTAAAACTTTAAAGTAAATTTTCTCGTTTCACTCAAGATGCGACATACCCCCTTCATCCATGCATGTCTTCATATATTATTTCTGTAAGGTCTTTTTGTGTTTGCTCCTAACTTTCTGCTCTCATTTGAAACCAATATTAATAAATAAGGTATCGTTTTAAAGGTGGAGGTTAGCTCTACATGCGAAACCATATATTAATTTGCGGATTGCTTTTGTTTAAGCGAATTTTATAAAAATTAATTTGTTTAAATAAACCATTGTGAATTCACAAAAAAATCAATTTGTGCTGCAACGCTATTGTGATTGACATTCATCAGACTTCAGAGCGGTGTTGCCAGAATCGGGGATATCGCCCTTTTTCGGGGATTTTCCGTCTGCCAATGTAATTTCGAAATGGTTTTGATCATAATTTTTCACTGAAACAAAAAATAATAAATATAGTTTAAAAAAACTAAAACTCACGCTTTTAGAGAGTATTGAACTAAAAAGTTGAAAATAATTTTAAAATCCCTACACAGTAGTATTGTGGAAAAAGCGTGGTCCGCTTTGTTCCATAATCTTCGTTTTTTATTTAAATTATTTTTACCTTTTTAGTTAAATGTGTTATGAAGTAATCGATAAATATATCGAAATATACCGCAGTGCAAACGAAACCTCTGGGCCTCTACTTTCGTTTGATACCCATATTCTAGGCAATATTTATTATTATTGGACAACCTCATTTTGACCGATAACTCAGTTATCGATAAATATATCGAAATATTCCAAAGTCCAAAAGAAACCTGTAGAACTTCCCTTTTGTTTGATACCCAGATTGTAGGCATTATGACCGATAAATTAGTTATCGATAAATATATCGAAGTCCAAATGCAACGTCCTATCGTTAGACATCCATATTGAAGGCACATTTCAAGGTTTTTGTGACAGTCATGTGGCACTATCGGGTAGACTGAAGTAGAGTTACATACAAACAAGCAAACATACATATGAATGTATGTACAAGTAAAGCTAATGAAAGTGTAGTAAAGAAACTAACATTATGTGGGAAAAGCGTCGAGCGCTCGATATACGAAAATTATGGCACAAAGCGGACCACGCTTTTTCCACAATACTACTGTGTAGGGTTTTTAAAATTATTTTCAACTTCTTAGTTCAATACTCTCTAAAAGCGTGAGTTTTAGTTTTTTTAAACTATATTTATTTTTTACTTTTTAGTCAAATGTCCTATGAAATTATCGATAAATATATCGAAAAATACAGCAGTCCAAACGAAACCTCTGGACTTCCACTTTCGTTTGATACCCATATTGTTAGGGAATTTTAAGGCATTTGGCCTCACATTTTGACAATAAGTCAGTTATGGATAAATTTATCGAAATATGTCGATGTCCAAATGAAACCTGGGGCCTTCACCTTTCGTTTGATACCCATATTGTAGGGAATTTTTTAGGTTTTTGGGCAATCATATTTTGACCGATAACTCAGTTATCGATCAATTTATCGAAATATGTCGAAGTCCAAATGAAACCTGGGGCCTTCCCCTTTCGTTTGATACCCATATTGTAGGGAAATTTTAAGGTTTTCGGGCAACCGCATTTTGACCGATAACTCAGTTATCGATAAATTTATCAAAATATGTCGATGTCCAAGTGAAACCTGGGGCCTTAACCTTTCGTTTGATACTCATATTGTAGGGAATTTTTTAGGTTTTTGGGCAATCATATTTTGACCGATAACTCAGTTATCGATCAATTTATCGAAATATGTCGAAGTCCAAAGGAAACCTGGGGACTTCCCCTTTCGTTTGGTACCCATATTGTAGGGAAATTTTAAGGTTTTCGAGCAACCACATTTTGACCGATAACTCAGTTATCGATAAATTTATCGAAATATATCGAAGTCCAAATGAAACCTGGGTCCTTCCCCTTTCGTTTGATACAAATATTGTAGGGAAATTTTAAGGTTTTTGGGCAACAACATTTTGAGCGATAACTCAGTTATCGATAAATTTATCGAAATATGTCAATGTCCAAATGAAACCTGGGCCCTTCGCCTTTCGTTTGATACCCATATTGTAGGGAATTTTTTAGGTTTTTGGGCAATCATATTTTGACCGATAACTCAGTTATCGATAAATTTATCGAAATATGTCGATGTCCAAATGAAACCTGGGGCCTTCGCCTTTCGTTTGATACCCATATTGTAGGGAATTTTTTAGGTTTTTGGGCAATCATATTTTGACCGATAACTCAGTTATCGATAAATTTATCGAAATATATCGATGTCCAAATGAAACCTGGGGCCTTCACGTTTGATACCCATATTGTAGGGAAATTTTAAGGTTTTCGGGCAACCACATTTTGACCGATAACTCAGTTATCGATAAATTTATCGAAATATGTCGATGTCCAAATGAAACCTGGGACCTTCACCTTTCGTTTTATACCAAGGCCGGCCATGCGTGCACATTGTGCAGTTTTGAGTTTATACTCAAACACCAACGCTAACGATGTGCACGCACGAAGTTGTGCTTTCGGTGGTTCGTCGTTGTTTCACTCATGATGCGGAGTAAGAAAGACAGTGAGCGCAAAAGAGAACGTACATAAATGAAGACATGCATGGATGAAGGGGGTATGACGCATTCTCACTCAATTTCTGTTTTTGGCATTGGTGAATAGTTTTTATGCATAGTCTAGATTTCTGTCTTATCAGAACTTGGCTATCGTGAAAATTGTAGAAGATAATTCATGGATGAAGGGGGTATGTACACAACTTTTCAATATGAATTGTGGAAGACGGAGGTATGTTCCGATTTTTTCATATAAAACACTAAATATAAACTTATGCTTTTTATTGCATATTATGCAACGTCTTTTATGGCTTTGCATAATTTTTTTGTCAGTTTTCCATAAAGATTCGAAAAAACCTCAAATGTTTAGCAAAACTTTAAAGTCGATTTTCTCGTTTCACTCAAAATGCGACATACCCCCTTCATCCATGCATGTCTCCAAATACTACTTTGCGTAATTTAATGAATAATTATTTCCCTTTTATTTTATTTGTTTTATTTTATTTTATTTTATTTCATTTTATTATATTATATTATATTATATTATATTACATTATATATTTTATTTTATTTTATTTTATTTTGTTTACTGTTCTTTAAAGAAAGAAGGAAAGATATTTTGAGAAACGCCATAATATTTCGTTTATATTTTTTTATAAATACATTTATTCTTTTCCTTTTCTTTCCTTTCCCGTCCTGCCATAGCCTTTTCTTATCTGTCCTTTTTTTAATTTTATTTTATTTTATTTTATTTTATTTTATTTTATTTTATTTTATTTTATTTCATTTCATTTCATTCCATTTTATTTTATTTTATTTTATTTTATTTTATTTCATTTCATTTCATTCCATTTTTTATTATTTTTTTTTCTTTTCTTTTATTTCATTCCATTTTATTTTATTTCATTTCATTTCATTCCATTTCAAAGCAAATAATAAAATATCCTTTTGATTTTATAGTTTCACAGTCCAAATTTCTTTGCAGCCACTGTACGCAAAATCACTCAAAACTTCCGCACACTTATGCAAATGTTTTAGTATTTGTTTGGCCGGCCCTGTTTTATACTAAAACATTTGCGTAAGTGTGTGTAAAAATTGAGTGACTTTTGCATACAGTGAGTCCCAAAAAAAAGTAGCCTGTGAAATTATGAAAAAAGGAAAAGAGTTTGATTTATTTAATTTTTGTTTTTAAAAAGAGTTTAATTGTTGATTTTTAGTGGATATATTTCGAAATGATTTTTTAGAGGCAAAAGTTTTAAGGGGAACTGACTTCATAAGAAAATGTATATTGTGGTTTGTAAAAAAGTCAAGGTTCATACAAAAAAATATGGCGTTTCGTCAACACACTTCCGATATTTACGATTCAAATAATAATTTAAATTTTTTTTGTATTTGTTGTTTTCTGAAAAAATAGTTGAATTGTGATTTGAATTTTTTTTTGCATTTTATCTTAACCACAAAAAAAACAATTAAGGAAAAATAAAAGTAGATAATTAAAAATGGCGCTTCTTCAACACACCTTAAAAAAAGTTCATTAAATTCAAATTTAATTTTTAATAAAAATTTTTTTGTATTTTTTTTTTTTTGAAAAATTAGTTGAATTATGATTTGAAATTTTTTTTGCATTTTATCTCAACCACAAAAAAAAAACAATTAAGGAAAAATAAAAGTAGATAATTAAAAATGGCGTTTCTTCAACACACCTTAAAAAAAAGTTCATTAAATTCAAATAATAAATTAACTCTTTTTTGTATTTGTTGTTTTTTTGAATATCCATAGATAGAAAGCGCGGCGCCTTAGAATAAAAAAAAGACGCACATAACGACAACAATTTAAATATCGGCCTGCTTGGTAAATCGATTGTAAAAAAAATGTATTATTTTTTGGAGAGATACTGCCTTTCTGCTTTGTAAATCCAAAATAAACAAAAATTCTTTTACTGCCTTATTGGTTTGTAAGTCAAAGTTTCTGCCTTTCTCTCCATGTATTCCAAGCAGCATTCTTAACTTTGTGAGCATAAAGGCAGTATATTTTCATTTATACTGCCTTTTTACACTGTGATACATTTATACTGCTTTTTTGTTCTGGAAAGATACAAGAGATTCTAGATGTATCACTAACTTAAACCTTGTTTTATCGTTGAAATTGCATTCTGACCGATAATTTTTATTATCAGTGGATTCTAAGACATTGAAATAATGTAATGTATCAAAATTCCTAAAATACAGTAAAATGATTTTACTGCCTTCTTGCTAAGGACGGCAGTATAGGTTTAAAATCGGGTTTGAACCCCCGGAAATCGAGTTTAAGTTTCATAATTAGGTAATGAAAAATGTTGTATGCCACCTATCACGTTGTGTGACAGTGAACATTTACTTTTTATGGGACATACCTTAAGTTGTAATTCTAGTCAAGCAGACAAAAACTACAAGCGAGGATTTCAAATACATAGTCAACATCTGGCAAAAGGGGGCGAAACCACCATTTTTATTGTTTGAAACATATATCTCCACATATGTATTGACATTGTAACAGGTCGAAGTCTGTACATTGCAGATATTCCAAAAAAATTGATAGGGTAAATCATTATTAAGCCAATAGAATCTAAATCAACCGTTTTTCGAATTTTTTGTATGTATGTTTGTGGTCGTATCACTCGAAAACTGCTGAATGGAATTTAATGAATTCAACATTGTTTTAGTAGTTAGACGTTCAACTTAAAATTTAAGATAGGTATCCCTAATTTCGATAACTCGAGTTGATAGCACCTTTCGTTTCATACCTATATTGTACTAACGCATTTTTGGCCACGAACATACAGACAGACAACAATTCGAAAAACGGTTGATTTGAATTCTATTGGCCTAATAATAATTGACCCTATCGCTTCGCCCGAAATACCGCGTATTTGCAAAAGGCGAAACGGCGTATATACCAAAACTTCCAAAATCGAGATTTCGTTACTCTGACAAGGACTAATCGGTCTTAATGTATATACGTTAAAATTCCACCGTTTTTATCTACAAAAACCCAAATAAATATATAAAATAACGTTTATGTAACCTTTATTCTTTGAAATAAACTATGCAATACCGCGTATTTTTGAAAAGGCTACGCCGAATTGCTTTTTGCAAATACGCGGTATTGCGCGCCGAGCGACGATATGCTTCAAACAATGAAAAGGAAGTTTTCTCCCCCTATTGCCAGATGATGACCATGTATTTGAAATTCTCAATTTTTTACAAAAACGTGGTACAGGCACTGAGAAAGCTATTCATGGAAAAAATTCACTATAAACATAAGTCACAGTAATTAATCACCCTATGCAACAAAAACAGAATGTTGAAATTAGGTTTAAAAAAAAATTTGTTTGTAAAGGGGTAGATAGGATTTTAAATTGTTAGACATACCTACATATATCTTACCTGTACTTGAATAGCCCTCACTTGGGTATCCCCGCAGCCCGCTGGGAGAAGAATATGCTGGTGTTTCATAACTTGACTGAGAAGCACCTTCTACAGATTGACGTGCAGCAGCTGCGGCAGCATGTCTCTCATCAGTGGCGCTCATGTAGGCCGCTGCTGTTGGCGTTGGTTGTTCCCGATAATTCCAATATGGCTGTCAAAGAATACGTATTTCAATGAAGTATAAAGGTTCTCTCGAAATAGGATTTCCACATAGACCATGCTAATTTGCATAAATTTGGCCAAAATCTCGGAATTCGAGATACCCAGCTGTAAGTCTGCAAATACTTTTATATTGACAACCTAAAAGTTGTATCGAAACCAACATATGGTAGGGTGTGAGCAACTAGTAAATATCAAGGTCAAAGGTCACAAAACTCGGGGTTTTGCGCTTTTTTTTTGTAAATATCTCATTTCCTACAGGTTTTTTGCTATTTGTACTTATTATCAATATTGTAGAACACATGATATAAATACTATAGGTAAAACCATTCTCTCTTTTGAGTTTCTTTTGACGTTTTTAAGCAATATAAAATGTGTCAGTATATAAGTCAAATAGAAAAAAAATATTCAAGAAATTTAAAATAAGAAAAATTTGAAAAAAATCAAAAAAATATTTTCCAATTTACACTGCACGTTTAGGTGGACGCTTGGGCACTATACAATGGCAGGAAATGAGATGGTAGATTAGCCTGCTAGAGGGGCACATTCGCTCCGCTTTTACAGTCCTTATTTTGAACAATTCTAGCAATAGTTCTAATCACAAATTGAAGAAAAATGAAAATAAATTATTTTGATTTGTAATTTATTTGATTGAAAAAACCAAACAGAAAAGACGTGGCAAAAAATAAATGAGTATGAGAATTGCTTAAAAATGTCACTAGTGTCATTAACGGTTTTACCTGTAGTATTTATATCATGGTGGAACACAAAATTCTCTACAAAATTTTTTTACAACTTCTTCATACGGTAAACCGTTTTCAAGATAGAGGACGGAGAGCGCGAGGTCCCAGGATCACTTCAGGTCAACCGGTGCCTCCGATCGAGAACGCGCCATATATAGTTGATGAAATATAGACAAATCAATGATTAGTAGTATCAGGCATTTTTAGACTTCGTCCCATGACAAAAACTTCAGCCAGGCACTTCAAAGTTCGGGTACTTCTCTTTTACTCGTTTTCACTTGTTTAAGCGAGTTTGTCCAGCTTTTAGAGTTTTTAAATAGCGGATCCTCACACGTGTGTCGTAGAACACTACCCTTAAGTAGTTTCAGGCATTTTTAAAGTCTCCTCCCGTGGCAAAAACTTCAGCCAGATACCTCAAAGCTCGGGAATTTTCTTTCATTCTTACTGCGATTTTATTTGTTTAAGCGGGTTTGTCGAACTGTTGCGGCTTTGAAATGGTGGATCTTTACACACCTGTCGCGTTTTAGACCGGTTGACCTGAAGTGATGTTGGGACCGCGCGCTCCCCGTAACGGTTCTCCATATGAAAAAGTTGTGAAAACAAATTTTGTAGAGAATTTTGTGATCTACAAAAAAAGCGCAAAAACCCGATTTTTTTACCTTTGACCTTGAAATTTACTAGTTGCTCACACCCTACCATATGTAGGTCTTGAGACAACTTTTAGGGTGTCAATATAAAAGTATTTGCAGACTTATAGCTGGGTATCTCGAATTCCGAGTGAAATGCTAATTTGACCGTCTAACAAGGTAGATCTGAAAATAATTGATAGCTTACCTGGTATTGCGTTTCAGGATAGCTATAAAAGACTGGTTTTCGATCTCTATCTAAAAAGTATTGAGACGCGTGATATTGTGCTGAACTAAATCCATCTCCATCATAAGCCCATGGATGGGGATGTCGTTTAACAGCTGTAGTCGCATCAGCTTCAAAGTTTGGACGAATCGCAGGAATATGCAAAGGAGCAATTAGAGACATGTCTAAAAAGAAATGGGAAATACTATATTATGATATCGATCTAATGTAGGGAATTCTGCACTCTGAATTCAGTATGCGTAACTTATACGTAGCTTAAATAAATATAGTTTAAAAACTAAAACTCACGCTTTTATAGAGTATTGAACTAAAAAGTTGAAAATAATTTTAAAAACCCTACACAGTAGTATTGTGGAAAAAGCGTGGTCCGCTTTGTTCCATAATCTTCGTTTTTTATTTAAATTATTTTTACCTTTTTAGTTAAATGTGTTATGAAGTAATCGATAAATATATCGAAATATACCGCAGTGCAAACGAAACCTCTGGGCCTCTACTTTCGTTTGATACCCATATTCTAGGCAATATTTATTATTATTGAACAACCTCATTTTGGCCGATAACTCAGTTATCGATAAATATATCGAAATATTCCAAAGTCCAATAGAAACCTGTAGAACTTCCCTTTTGTTTGATACCCAGATTGTAGACATTATGACCGATAAATTAGTTATCGATAAATATATCGAAATATTCCAAAGTCCAATAGAAACCTGTAGAACTTCCCTTTTGTTTGATACCCAGATTGTAGGCATTATGACCGATAAATTAGTTATCGATAAATATATCGAAGTCCAAATGAAACCTCCTATCGTTAGACACCCATATTGAAGGCACATTTCAAGGTTTTTGTGACAGTCATGTGGCACTATCGGGTAGACTGAAGTAGAGTTACATACAAACAAGCAAACATACATATGAATTTATGTACAAGTAAAGCTAATGAAAGTGTAGTAAAGAAACTATCATTATGTGGGAAAAGCGTCGAGCGCTCGATATACGAAAATTATGGCACAAAACGGACCACGCTTTTTCCACAATACTACTGTGTAGGGTTTTTAAAATTATTTTCAACTTTTTAGTTCAATACTCTCTAAAAGCGTGGGTTTTAGGTTTTTTAAACTATATTTATTTTTTACTTTTTAGTCAAATGTCCTATGAAATTATCGATAAATATATCGAAAAATACAGCAGTCCAATCGAAACCTCTGGACTTCCACTTTCGTTTGATACCCATATTGTTAGGAAATTTTAAGGCATTTGGCCTCACATTTTGATAATAACTCAGTTATGGATAAATTTATCGAAATATTTCGATGTCCAAATGAAACCTGGAGCCTTCACCTTTCGTTTGATACCCATATTGTAGGGAATTTTTTAGGTTTTTGGGCAATCATATTTTGACCGATAACTCAGTTATCGATAAATTTAACGAAATATATCGAAGTCCAAATGAAACCTGGGGCCTTCACCTTTCGTTTGATACCCATATTGTAGGGAATTTTTTAGGTTTTTGGGCAACCATATTTTGACCGATAACTCAGTTATCGCTAAATTTATCGAAATATGTCGATGTTCAAATGAGACGTGGGGCCTTCACCTTTCGTTTCATACCCATAATGTAGGGAAATTTTAAGGTTTTCGGGCAACCTCATTTTGACCGATAACTCAGTTATCGATAAATTTATCGAAATATATCGAAGTCCAAATGAATCCTGGGGCCTTCCCCTTTCGTTTGATACCCATATTTAGAGACATTTTACGGTTTTTGGGCCACTGGGGCTTAGACCGAACGAGAGTCACATACATACAAGCAAGCAAACAAACAAACAAACAAGCAAACATAAAAGTGAATAAAAGCGTGGTAAAAACATGAAATTAATTCAAAACCTCGTCACTACACATAAGTATATGTGTATTAGTATGTACATTAGGGTGATTCAAAAAAATGTCGCCTTGGTCTTACCCCCTAAACAGTAAGGTATTGATGAGAAAATATGCCTTGCAAAAAATTAGCGCTCTAACTTAACCCTTATTTTTTTCGCCCTTTCCCATACATTTTGTATGGGGGAAAATGGCATTTTTTTTCAAAGTGAATTTTCTATCAATTTTTGAAACTTTTTTCAAAATATTTTTGCTTCCTCTTAAAGTGGAAGCTTTGAAGCTTCCAAAATGGTATGCCATGTGCCATTAGATATCCTAACTATTAAAGTAATTACAGCCATTTAAAATTTACTGGATTTTATACGTGTTATTGTGTATGTGTGTGCAATAGTGTATGGCAACAATATCGTGAGGCAAAGAAGGAAGAGAGACGCCTTTTCAGAAAAAAGAAAAGTGAGGCCGAATGGCGTGAGTGTGAGGAGCTTGAGATGCTGGCTGACAGGAATGATGCCCGAAAATTCTATGAAAAGATCCGGCGGATGACGGAAGGTTTTAAGACCGGGGCAAGCTCCTGTAAGGACAATAATGGCGACCTGGTAACCAACGTACAAAGTGTACTTAAATTATGGAGGGAGCACTTCTCCTCACTGCTAAATTGCGAGGGAGACGTCGAACCCGATACCCCAATCCCTGACGATGGAAAAGTTGTCCCACCACCTGACTATGATGAAGTGAGGATAGCTATATCCCGGCTCAAAAACAACAAAGCGCCTGGAAAAAACGGACTACCCGCCGAGCTGTTCAAACACGGAGGCGAAGAGCTGGTAAAAAGCATGCATCAGCTCTTATGCAGAATATGGTCAGACGAATGCATGCCTCCGGATTGGAATTTAAGTGTGCTTTGCCCAATCCACGAGAAAGGCGATCCCGCTAACCGCACCAACTACCGCGGAATTAGTCTTCTTAATATCGCATATAAGGTTCCTTCTAGCGCGTTGTGTGAAAGGCTGAATCCCATCGTAGACAAACTGATTGGACCTTATCAGTGTGGCTTTAGACCTGGTAAGTCTACCATCGACCAGATTTTCACGATACGCCAAATCCTGGAGAAGACCCATGATAAGAGAATCGACACTCACCATCTCTTTGTCGATTTTAAAGCCGCTTTTGACAGCGTAAAAAGGAGTTGCGAAGCTTATACGGCTTTGTCAAATGACCTTGAGCAATACCAACAGCTCCGTCAGAATCGGGAAGGACCTCTCTGAGCCATTTGAAACCAAACGAGGCTTCAGACAGGGCGACTCCCTTTCGTGCGATTTCTTCAATCTGATGCTGGAGAAGATAATTCGAGCAGCAGAGCTAAACCGCAATGGTACAATCTTTTACAAGAGCGTGCAATTGCTGGCGTATGCCGATGATATTGATATCATTGGCCTTAACACCGAAAATAATATCAGTCTAGAAATCCAGCGGAGAATCACTCTTGCCAACAAGTGCTACTTTGGACTGAGTAGGCAATTGAGAAGTAAAGTCCTCTCTCGAAGAACAAAGATCACGCTCTATAAGTCTCTCATCATACCTGTCCTGATGTATGGCTCAGATTCATGGACAATGTCAAGAGAAGATGAGATGGCCCTTGGAGTATTTGAGAGAAAAGTTCTCCGGAAGATTTATGGTCCTTCCCGTGATGCCAACGGCGAGTATAGAAGGAAATTTAACGATGAGCTGTACGAGCTCTACGCAGATCTGACCATAGTCCAGCGAATTAAAGCCCAAAGACTCCGCTGGCTGGGCCATGTTATGCGAATGGACAAAGAAGCTCCAGCACAGAAGGTTTTCCTATCGTCGCCTGAATTCGGCAGCAGAGGAAGGGGAGGCCTCGACTGAGATGGAAACAACAGGTGGAGGATGACTTTAACTCCCTTGGGGTTTCCAATTGACGTCGGTTATCGCTAAAAAGGAATGACTGGCGTGCTTTGAAACGAAACGGCCAAAATCGCTTAGGCGGTTAAGCGCCAATAAATGATGATAATATTTTCTCATCAATACCTAAAGTTTCAGGGGGTAAGACAAAAAAAAAAAACAAATTTTTTACATAAACAAGGAAGAAAGAGTTGGGTTCCGGCGTGCGCCCCGCGCCGCGACGCGCCCTTTCCCCATCCAACTTTGTTTTCCTGCCTGCCTTTTTATAATCTCTACATATAATAAAATTGTAAATTTCTGTCGGTCTGTATGTATCTCTAAGTTATCGGCGATCAAAATCAACTATTTAAAATACCCCAGCGGTAATATTTAAAGTGTGTCATCGATCAAAATCTTTTTATTGTTGTTGTCCAAAGTTATTGAAAATATGTTCTTTTTGGAACATATTGACACAACAATATCAGTCTCGATGTAATAAGACTGTTGGTTGTTTTGCTAAAATCTTACCTTACAACAGTTATAGAAACAGTTACAAAAACGTGAAAGCTTGTTAAATTGCAATTTTAAGAGAAATGAAATAAGTCCCAATGAAAATTAAATAAATCCCAATGGTAAACAAGTAAGGAAGTCTAAGTTCGGGTGAACCGAACATTTAATACCCAGCGGTAATTTTTAGAACGGGATAACAATCATTAGGCCCTAGGAGGATTTACTTAATTTCCGTTACCGCATTATTTCAATTTATGTGATTTTCGATATCGAAAGTGGGCATGGTTGGAGAGCGATTTTTTCCAGTTTCATCAGATATACTCCCAACAATACTAGTATGATTTGTGCCAAATTCCATCGTTCTATCCTAATCAGTTTAAATGTTACGACCAGTCAAATTTTCAAAAATGCCTCCCTTAAAAGTGGGCGGTGCCACGCCCACTATAAAAAATTTATGAAAAAATCATAAGAGAATGACCAGGGGGATTCACCTATAAAATTATATCATTTTAGCCACTTCAGCTGCCGAGATATGTCAATTTGTGTGATTTTCGAAATTTTCGATATCGAAAGTGGGCGTGGTTGAAGGGCGACTTTATCCAGTTTCATCAGGTATACTCCCAACGATACTAGTATGCTTTGTGCCGAATTCCATCATTCTATCGTAATCAGTTTAAGAGTTACGACCAGTCAAATTTTCAAAAATGCCTCCCTTAAAAGTGGGCGGTGCCACGCCCACTATAAAAAATTTATGGAAAAATCATAAGAGAATGACTAGGGAGATTCACCTATAAAATTATATCATTTTAGCCATTTCAGCTGCCGAGATAAGTCAATTTGTGTGATTTTCGAAATTTTCGATATCGAAAAAGGGGGCGTGGTTATCATCCGATTTCGCCCATTTTCAATAGCAACCTACCTTGGCCAGAAAGTAACCTGTGTAGAAAATTTCATGCAAATATCTCAATTTTTACTCAAGTTATCGTGTACACGGACGGACAGACGGACGGACATGCCTTAATCAACTCCTCTTTTAATCCTAAGAACTTTCATATATGGAACTCTATATCTATCTCGATTATTTTATGCCGTTACATACAACCGTTATGTGAACAAAATTAATATACCCTTGTACTAGTACTATTACGCTGGGTATAAAAATAATAAATTGTAGTTTTAAGAGAAATGATATAAGTCCCAACAAATATGAAATAACTCCCAATGCTGAAAAATGAAATAACTCCCAACGAAATCCCGTTGGGAATTATTTCATTTGGGAGTTATTTCATTATGAAATAATTCCCAACAAAATTTTATGAAATAAGTCCCAACGCAATGGGAGTTATTTCATTATGAAATAAGTCCCAAAATGTATGGAAAACTTTAGTACAATTCTATGTTATTCAGGTAAGTATCATCTTTTAAAAATAGAAATAAAAACTCAGTTGCTAGATTAAACATGCATAGGATTAAAAGAAAATAAGTTTTTTGCTCTCCCGCAAAATTTGATTGTTTTCAGATAGCTGGTTTTGCACCTGGTAGATAGGTGGTTTTGCATAGGCATCGACGATATACAATGCCATATATTTCTTGAAAAAAAGTGAAAGTAAGTAAAATATTAAGTTAGGCGGGAAACAGAATCACTCCGCCAATACGTCAGTTGCGTGACTACGTCAATTTTAGAGCAAATTCTACTTTGACGTATCCGTCGTATCTGGCGTTACGCATACAAATACCCGTAGTCTACTTTGCTGTCAGTTGTTTCAACGTACTGACGTACTGATTCTGCTGAACGCTTTAGGTTGCTATTACAAATTCTGTAATGGGATGTCAAAATTTCTTGCCTACTACTATTTTTCACAGCAGAAAGAAATGCAATTTCTCCTTGAGTAATTTTAATGTGTCACATGTTTAAAAATGAAAAAAAATAATATTTTCTAAAAAGGGTCAGCTAGGATTTCAAAACAAACTGATCCTTTATCAGGACAACATCGTCCAAATTTTGTTGACAGTTTAGGCCAACCTATTCCTCGCTAAGGAGCAGTGTGTAAATATATATCAGGTTGACTCAAAGAAAAAAATCTGTTTCTGTTTAGGCCTTGCCCCCTTAAAAGTTAGAGTAAAGTCGGGTAACATGTTAGACCTGCTCCTTTTTGGATCATAACTTTAAAAATACGCAATCGAAGACCTCAAAATTTTGCATATGCTTCCACTAAAATACTAAGGCCCGGTTTTTCAGTGCAGGTTTAAACCACTGAAAAGGTTGACTAGAGCTTATTCCATACAAATGTGCCGTTTAAACTAAGTTTAAACTCCCACTGAAGTTTAAACTTGCACTAAAAAACCGGGTCTATATGTCAGAATGTTCGACAATAAGTTCACCAAAATAGATTTTGAAAAAACATGCGAGTAATATGGTATACATGGTTCGTTTAATATGGTATACTATATAATATTACCAACAGATAATGAATAAGCCACAAAAATGATAGTTAAATTAAAAACAATAGAAGATTTCTTGAGTAAAACTGGTTTCTTGCCAAGTTTTTCAAAAAGCAACACCGCGGTCCTATTTTCACTTCTAACCATGCGCTGAAGTGTGGTATGTGGGAGATCGAACGTTTTTAAAGCCTGTTTAACACGTTTTTCATTTCATTTCCTACACTCCATTTCCCCTTAGTATACATATTTTGATAGAAAATTCTACCTATAATAATAACCATATCACCCTCTCTCTATCTCTCCTGTGATGTTTTATTTTTTATGATCAAATCTCTCTCCAGTTTAAAACTATTCTTTTAGAAACAAAGTTTGCTTCGTATATTAACGTTTTAGAAAGGAATCGTATTTTTACGTATCATTCCTTTGCCTAAAAACCAGTTTCTGCTTGACCATGCAAAGAAGTCGAAGAAGATGAGCTAGAAGGCGGAAAAAACTATAACATTTTTGGAACTTCTATTTATTACGCTAGCCCCGTACCCCCATCCTTAAATTTCGGGGACGACCCTGAAAATATACCGCCTATACCTCAGTTTTTTCAATTTCCTTCCCATCGGTGCATATTTCATTCAAATCGGTCAAACGGTTCGCTCACAGGAGGTTCCTAAAGTTTTTCATGTGGCGTATTTATATATACATAGATGTTCTATTAACCTTCATGTGCCCGGGATATAAAACTTACGTACCCGGTCGGAAGTCTACATTTGTAGTAACTACGTAACTGGCATGCAAAACCACTGAAATGTTAAGAAAAACAGACTTGTATGGTAATTATTTGACATGTACGTGTGTAATAACGTTTTTATTTTAAAAATATTACATCCTATTCCTATCCGTGGTCCACATTTAGGGGCATACTCACATAAAAGCCATTGCCTGCTAATACCCTGATCAGCACGTTAAATATGATGCCAATATCGAAAAAAATATTGTTCTATGGCCACACTTTGTCCACGTTTTATCAGAATCGGGTTTGCGTACAAACATCTTCTAGGCCCACACATGGTCCAAATTTGGGTGAATGGCCGTGTTTTTATTTACACGCATATGCGTTTGCGCTTATATTTTGTATGGAGAGATAAGCGCTCAACCCTTATTCTCCATACAAAATTTAAGCGCAAACGCATATGCATATGCGTGTAAATAAAAACACGGCCAAAATCTTGAAACAGGGTTTAAAACAGGACTAACTTATAAAGCATCCATCAAAATATTTATTACACCCATATTGTAGGAAGACCATCTAGGCCCGCTCTTGGTCCATATCTTGGGCAATACCTCGAAAATCGGGTCTTATATGGGAGTATTAACTACATCATGTTAAGGCACTCGTCAAAACCACAAACATCTTCTAGGTTCAGACATGGTCCAGATATGGTATATCTCGAAAACAGGGTTCCACACGGGACTGAGAACTATAACTTGTTAAAACTCCAATAAAATACTTTCATTTTACACCCATATTGTAGAAACACCGTCTAAGGCCGCACCTGGTCCCTATTTTGGTCAATATCTCGAAAACGGGTTTCGTATGTGACTAATACCTACACTAGGGTGGCCCAAAAGAACAACTTTAAATTTGTTGATGGATGGGAAAAGGTGGCTCAATGACCCCTAACTTTCGTGATTTGTATGAAAAAGTAAAAAAAAATAAAAAATTATATTAATTTTTTAAGAGCGTTTCTTTGTTGCAGGTGTTTTAAATATGTAAAACAGATGCAAAGAAATATCATCAATAAGATCTAGATTAACAAAACTTGATATTATACAGAAAAACATCTCATAGCAGTACCCACAGTTATACCTGTTTGAAATATTTCATAACTATCACTTATGGGAAACCATGCCGTCCAATTTCCCTACAATAAGGCAGTCTAAATGTGTTTTCCTATCAAATAAACACATTTATTTCCTCCTACGCAGTTGTACTTCTTGCAAAAAAAAGACAAAAATTACGAGTTTTTCAATTTTTTTCATAATGCTGTATGTCCTTGAGCGCCGTTGGAATATTAGGTTGAAACTCTCCCAGAATATTTGCTTTGGCGATAGCTAAAAATGTAGGGGGTGCCCAGATCTGTAAACCTTATTTGATTTTTCGCCTATATAATATGGGCCACCCTAACCTACACCATGTTAATTCACTCGTCAACACCTTTCATTTGATACCCATATTGTATGAACCCGTTATAAGGTTACCCGGTCCACATTTTGCAGGATATCTCCAAAACATTCCCGGATGGGGAATTGTGGGATTTGTGGGGAGGCAAAAAAATCGCCCATTGCTCTGTGAAAATCATATTCTAGGGATCAAAATAAGAAACTTTTCCAAAGGAACCATACCTCTAAAACGAATTCTGATGTCCCCCAAATTGGGTCCAACTTTCGGGTAGTTAATAAAAAGTGCCATTTTTTTAAACCCCCAGGTGGGGTTTTAGGGGGCGTGCCACTGGCATCGGTGCGTCGGGCCTCCAAAGTAAGAGGGGGTCGGTCATACATTTTGGCACGATTTGGGCACTCAATGGGTCAACTTAGGATTTTTTAAAATTTGCCCCTACCCAAAAGTTCGAACCAAATTGGGGGACATAAGAATTCGTTTTAGAGGTATAGTTCCTTCGCAAAGTTTCTTATTTTGATCCCTAGAATACGATTTTCACAGAGCAATTAGTGATTTTTTAATATACATAATACTATTATGCATACATTGTATATGGTGACTACAAATGTAGTCAACCGGCTGCAAGATGATGTTTTTTTTCAAGTAGAGTCTAGGGGTGAGGCAAATAATTGTTCGGGGGATATTATACCCTTAATTGACTTTGAATTGATAATCAGGAAGCTACTGAAAACCTCGGGTATTGTTGTTTCGGCATTTTTTTTTTATTTTACTTCTTTGTAAATATTAATAAATAATGGGATAAATTAATAATAAAAAGCTTTTGCTTTTTCGAAACCTTTTCTCAAATTTTGAAAGTTTCTTCATACAAATTGATGTCAAATTTGTGAAATTTATCCCAATATCAAAATATGTTATATCTCTTTGATATTAGGGTTCAAGATTTATAAATAAAGGTTGAGTCGTTGTGTTTTTAGTGTGTTTGCTGTTGTTGTTGACATTTTCTCTTGCTGTCAAATGAGTGTCAAATCGCATTGGTTTGTTTACAAATAAACAGAAGTAATTTTACTAACTGATTGTTGCTGGAAAAAAATTGACAAACTTTTATTATATTATTCGTTTTTGTTGAGTAATATGTAAGATATCTATGCATTGAACGCAAAGAAGTTGGACCGCGTATTCGCTAGGCCATTTTTGGTAATATAAGTGAACAGCGCCTTAAAGTTGCAGGCTTTGCATTGAAAAGCATAAAGTAAACAAATTTTAAAAGGAAAAAATTCATGAAAAAAGTTTTATTATTAATTGTTATGCGTCCAACTTCTGTTTTTTACTCCTTTTTTCCAATTTCACACAAAATTTCGAGAAAACCTTCGAAACAAATCCAAATTAAGTTTTTGCCCGACTTTGAATGTTTGAAAAAAAAAAACATAATGGCTTTGACAGCAATTTGACACCAGGAAGTCAATAAAAATCAGAAAAAAGCAGAAAAAAGCTGAAAAAAAATTAAACAGCTATTCATTTGCTGTTACCTTTCTTATTTCATGATGGTAGGGTTAGGTTCAAGTGGCTGCCGCAGAGGCACACTTATGCCAGTTTGAAAGGCCCGTTGTGATACCACCAACACTAGGAAAGTCAGTCCCGGGACCCGGCCAAATGGAAAATTTCTCAGTTTTTGGGATTCTCCACATAGCAGAATCCCGGGACTGACACTACTAAAACGACACCTTTACTTGTCCTTGCACCACTTAGATGACTTTATGAAGGCGATCAAGTACTTCATGTCCAGCTCCGCGATCTGGCGTATGCTATCCAGGAAGGGAACTCCCAAAAAGCGCATTCTCGCGCCGCTTAAAGCCGGGCAGTTGCAAATGACACCAAACTTATTGTTTGGCTCTAGCTTTACATTTTAAAATACCCATGTGGCTGGCATGGATCCGCTCTAATGCATCTTGGCGTAGCTCTGCGGGAATAACTATTCGACATCCGCGCATTAAAACATCGTTGTTTATTTACAAATTGTATCGATAGTTGTAGAAATTACGAATTTTTGGTTCTATTTTGTGTCTATCTGGCCAACCATTTACACTGTAGCTAATGGCTTTTGATATAACCAGATCTTGTTTTTAATATTTCTTTATAATGTCTAATATTCCTTGAGAAACCGGCAGAGTGCTAGTTATTGTATTTACAAAAATACGCAGGTCATTGCCATCGTCAATATCTGAATATTCAGATCGATCTTGAATCGGGCACCGCGATAGTGCATAGGCTGCGACTAAAAATTTCCTTCCTGTATAATAAATATCCAAGACATATCTCACCATTTTCATCTTTAGCTTCTGTAGGCGCGGAGTGAGCTCATCTAAATTTTTTGTAGTAAATATGGGAATCAACGGTTTGTGGTCCGTTTCAACACTAAACTCGATGCCAATGAGTAGCTCTGGAAACTTTTAGCATGCTGCCCATGTTATTGCCAGAGCTTCCTTTTCAATTTGTGCGTATCCTTGTTCTTCCTGGACAAGGGTCCTGAGTCGAAGAATGGCCTCTTCATCCACCTGAAGCAGTACTGCTCCTAACCCGTACGATGATGGGTTGCATGATAAGATGGTTTTGTTTTAGGGTCATATAATTTAATGACCGGGTCAATGCCGCCGTTAGTTTCGTAAATGAGGTGTTTTCCGTATTCCGTATTCGTCGATTTGGTGTCCCTAGAACTTTATAGATGTGATCCCGAACTCACATTTTTCCTTATTAAGGGTACCTCCTTTATCTTTAAGTTTTTTCAATACTTGCCTCAAAGTAGCATCATGCTGTTCTACATTGGACCGAATATAAGGACGTCATTCATCTGGCAAACTGTTCCTGGATTGCATGCGCTTCTGATTTATTTCCGGAGCAGACGATATTCCAAAGGGTAGCGTTAGGAAACAATATCTACCGTATGGTGTTAAAAACTTTGTCGATTTCTGTGAACGTTGTGCTAGTTTAATTTGCCAAAACCCTGAGTTGGATTCTAATTTAGGAAAAAGTTTAGCTCCGAAAGTTGAGCTAGTGTGTGGTCAGCGATGGGCATGGGGTGAATTTCACGCTCAACTGAACAATTTAACTTTGTAAGATGTACACATGTCGCCTTTACCATTCGGGAAAATGACCATTGGCGCGCACCATGCAGTTGGTTCGTCAACCGGTTTAATCACGTTTCTTTTCACCATTTCGTCAAGCTTGTCTTTAAAAGTGTCTTTTAGTGCAACTGGTAAACGACGAGCTGCAAAAATCTGCAATGGTTTTGCATCGTTTTGTTTTACTTTATCTCGCATTCGAAATTCTGTATGCATCCCAACCCTTCGAAAAGTCCAGGATATTCTTTCAATACCTTAAACCTAGAAACGAATTTATTGTTATTTTTTTCGAATACCTATGCTACACACTTCGCTCTTAGTAATAACTTTTAACTGCAAGCTGGATTGTAGGCTTAGTAGGGGTTTTCTTAAACCCTTGATCACATAAATGTGGCTTGATGTCATGTTAATTCCGTATGCAAGACTTGCTTTGAACATACCAATGACATTTAATGCACGCCCATCAGGACCTGTCGAAAATTTCCAATCTGGTCTTGGTGAACGTCATTTTTAACAGCTGGTCGGTTATCACGTCAACCGGTGAACCTGTGTCAACCATAAAGGTGACCTTTGTGTTATTTAAAAGAATGTCTACATCCCATGAATTATTAAGCCCATCATTGTTTATGCTGTTAACGTTAAGCATGCATAAAAAATTGTCCCCTAAATCGTCGTTTATGTTGTTCACTTTTGCTTGCTTATTTTTGGACTTCGAAAGGCATACACTTGCGAAATGATTTATTTTATAGCATTTGTTACACCTTTTCCCTTTAGCGGTCGTTCATGAAAAGTACATTTACCTCTATTATGTGATTTCTGGTTCACATATTCACCGTTTGTCGTTTTCTGTTTTGTCCATGTGAGAGGCTGTAGTGAGTTTATTTACCGACGATGTTAAGTTAGTTGTTGCCTCCTAATGGCTTGGTGTTTCCTCACTTCTATTATTGTCTTTTCCAAGGTTAAATCGGTGACTAGCTGAAGTTTTTCAGACAGATTACGGTCGCGTACACCTACAACAATCTGGTCGCGTATCAAACCCAGGAATGAGGAAAATTGGCTTTGTTGTAGAGTTTCCAAAATACCGCTATTGGCAAGAGGATAGACCAAGCTTCTCAGAAATATATACTTTTTATATGAAAAATGTTGGTAACCCTGCTCAAATTGATTTCAAAGAGTTAAAGTATAAAAAATCGAAAAATTTGTTAAAAACAGTACCTTTTTCTTTCTCTATGGTTTATAGTAAGATATTAGAATTAATACCAGTGAGTGCTGTAAGAAGGGTTAAATAAATGAACTGAAGCTAAGTTTTATGTGGTGCTTAGCTGTAATACATATAATTTCTTGCTAAAAATGTAAATAGCAAAATGAAACGTAAGTGATTTTTGCGTCATATAAAAGTTATCTTAATTTCAAAACCGACCTATGAAATAAGCTAATATATTAAAGTTTCTTTTAAATTTACTTTCTAAACAAATCTGCTTCATTTAAAATTTAAAACTTAAGTCATTTTTATAATTATTGCCATTTAAAAAGTGAAACGTAAGTGACGCCAAGAAAAATAAGGTGCATTTTTTTGACGATCGAGCAGCCAATTGTAGAAAAAAGTATTTATGATGCTAAAATGAAAACATGGAGGGATAGTATAATGCTGAATAGTGAACGTGAGAAGATCCAAAAGTAAAAAAACAGAAAATATCCAATATGATACAGAAGCAGTAGAAAAAATAAGCCCTATTGGGGTTAAGAGATTTCGAAAGTGACATACGTATTATATGTGTGCTTAAAAAGATGGATAGATAAAAATATACACCTTTCGATGCAGTATAAAAAAATATATTATTGCGTACGTTGGGTGCTGAATTTTTTAATATAAATGATTTATGAAGGAATATTTGTTAGAAATTTTAACTGCAACACCATATGGCTCATTGTAGGTCTAATAAAACCTCATTTCTGTAACGAATTTACGACATTTGAAACGTGAGTGACGCCTCCATGAAACGTAAGTGACTCTGATCACCTCCAATACATTATAAAAAAAACTATAGTAGGCTTGAAAAAACAATTTTTTTGGGTCATTATATTTACTAAATAAAAGAGCCTTTTGAAAAAATCTAATTTTGTCCAACTGTTGCTCCGCAATTCGCAGAGTTTGGCATCTAAACTTGAAGAACTCAAAAAATGAAATCTGTGCGAAAACGTAAGTGACACCACCTAAAGTACCAAATTTCCGGAACTATGTAATCATTTTAAGGCATGTTTAAAATAATTCGTAAATATGGCCCTAATACACTTGAAACTGTATAACTCTATTTTAAGAACTGTTGAAAATTACCACAAAAAATGCATTTTTAGAACGAACGGTGAAACGTAAGTGACCCTGGATTTGCCCATATATAAAAATGAATGCCCATTTCCCTTGGTGACCACATCACGCCTGAACGGATGGAAAAGTTTTGTGAAAAAGAAAAAGTAAAAAAAATTTTTGGAATCCTGAGATATTGACCGAAATGTGGACCAGGGGTGACCCAGAATGTCTTTTTACGATATGGGTATCTAATAAAAGGTGTTGATGAGAGTTTTCACAAGGAGCAGGTTTCAGGTTCATCTGTGAACCCGTTTCCAAAATATTGAACATTAGGTGGACCAAGGCTGACCCAAGAATGTGTTCATATAATATAGGTATCAAAGCAAAGGTATTGATGAGGGTGTAAAAGTAGGTCGCCTCCCAGTTGGTGCACCCTGGGTAACGCTAAATGACCTACATAGCCTGCACGGCTAGTTTAGTTTCTTGTATTGCCGGATCTACGAGAACGGTACCAGTACTTGTGCTGTACCCATCGTGCCGAAACGACCCGGGCCGTTTTCTTATATCGACCCGGCCAAGAGCAATACACTCGAGGTGACCCTGTCTGACATTTAGGCAGGGCTACACCTCGTTACAACAACATGAGGTTGTCCGCTAGACTAATTTTTGGTAGGACAACGTCTGCCGGGTCATCTAGCCATTAATATAAATTTTTGGTTGATATGAGCTCAAGGCTTTTCCTTGAATAGAACATGGTGTTGATATTCATAAATTTATTCGGTCGATTTTTCGACTTTAGTCTGAAATCATTCTCAGAGTCGCATAAATATGTCTCACCGGCATATTTTTTATTCAAAGCAAGCACTCGAGCTTATAAAATACTGCATGTTAAGTAAATCCATAATGAATATACCTATTTAAAAAGGGAAAAACGCTTTATTGTTCTGTTATTCTAAAAATTACAAAAAAAAAGTTGTTAAATAACCGAACAAATACGAAGTTTTGTGTTTGCGATATATACTTAGTAGTTACTACGTTAAAAGTACTGCTATCTTTTGCAATATCCCCTATAATAAACTAAACTTTTATTTCACCTTAAATAATTTTTTTTTTCTATCATTTGGCATAAAGCCTCAAATTTGTTTGAATAACAATTATTTGTTAGCTTACCTGGAGGTTGAGAACTAACGCTGGAAGGAGAGACGCTCGCCGTTGACGGCGCAACAACCTGTGTTTGGCCGGACGCCACTGCTGCACTTTGTTGTTGCTGGATATTTGTTGACGCACTAGGCAGCACACTATTTCCCTGTTGTTGCTGCTGTTGTTGTTGCTGTTGCTGATGATGGTGGGGTGATGTGAGATGTTGCTGTACTTGCGATGAAGGACCTGACGGGGTTCGGGATGGACTGTGTCCACCACCAACTGATGCAGTAGCGCTTTGTTGCTGCTGGGAGGGCAGGTGAAGTGACTGTTGTTGTTGTTGCTGCTGCTGTTGTTGTTGCTGTGTGGACGCAATTGGCACTGGGGTGGATTCTTCATACATAACCGCATGTGTGGGGGTAGAGTGTGAAGTCGTTGTAGTTTGTTGTTGTTGTAAAGGAAGCACAGCAGCCGTTGGTATAAGAGATGTTGAATTCGCCGACACAGTCGATACAGTATGTTGCAGATGATGATGGTGTTGCAGGTGTGGATGGTGGTGATGATGGTGATGGTGCGGGTGATGATGCAATTGATTCGAGGCGGGTTGTTGGTTGATGATTCCACCAGCGGACACGGTACCCGCAGCAGTAGCGGTTGGATGTGGAGCGTGATGATGTGGCCCCCACCAAGCCCCGGCAGCGGCGTGCGACCCGACTGCCGAGACATCGTGGGGGTCGTAAAGAGCGCACGCCAGCGGGATAATTGGGGTTTGGGGAAGGGGTGCAATAATTACCGTTATTTTGAACCCGGTTTAAACAAATGCAGTACCAAGTATTTTAGCGGTGGTTTGGTGTCGAAATCAATACGAATCAAAAAAGCAAACGGTTATCAATGCGCGTAAAATATTATAAGTTTCAATTAGGATCAGTTTGTTTATCATTTTATTAATTTAGTTAATTTTAGTAATATCCACATTTATATATATATATATATAGACGTCAAAAACCGGTAGCCACAGCCAAAGAGTGTAAAATACATTCAGCGATTGCGTGTTTTTTTATACAGAGAGCAGCTCATGGTTCGTTTTGAATTGTTAAATTTAACACACACGTACACAGATGAAGATTTAAGAGAGTATTAAGAGAGCACACAGATATAGTGGCAGTCAAATCATTCGATGACCGTTCATTTTATGTAGGCGAACGTGTGGGTAGGGAAAAATGTTTCATTTCAGGCCCACATATTTTATGTTAAGATTAGCACAATTTATTTTTTTTAATAGTTTTAAGTAAATTATAAGGTTTCATTCATAATTATGAATTTGTTTAGAAGAGTTTTAAATAAGACAATTTTCAAGTTTTTTACACCCCCATAAGCGGTGTATTTTTCATCAATTGACAAAAATTAAGTTGTTAATTTTTCCGGGTTTTATTTTTTAATAGTCAATATTTGTTTTTATAATTTTGATAAAAATATATTAAAATTTTTGTTATTGGTTATCACCAGAACCATTTACAGTCATATTTTTATTTTTTCACCATTTAGTTTAAAAATAATTGCAAGGCATTTTGACGTCATTTTGTTATTTTTTTTTTAATGAGTTTTAGTCGTAAATGATGGTCGTTTAAAAGTGTAGTGAATATTTTTATAGGGGGTATTCCGGTATGGTGGCAATAAAAAACGAGCAATCATATGAGATGCGTAAGGTTTGGTTCGCGAATTATGAAAAGGCAACGCACGAAACAGTTTAACAGAGATTAGATTTGTTTGAATCAATTATTTTAATTAATATTTTTTTTAATAATATATACATGTATCCATATGTATGTATTGGGTAATATTGTTAACAGAGCATATGTTGAAACGGCGTTTATTATCGTTCGTTTTTTTCGTAGTCGGTGCCGATAATAAAATCCATTTTACGATCAAAACAAATATAAATTTTTAATTGTTTTCATTTTTTTTGTGCAGCCAGGGCCAAATTGATGTTGATTTATTGTTGGTATGGTGTTTGTTGCGGAGCGAGCAAGTTGTAATTTTAAATACGGCGAAATATAAGTTGCAGATTCATTTCGATTGTGAGTAGGTAAAGAAAAGGCGTTTTGTTTAGTTTCTTGAAACCGGCTTTAGAATATTATTCAGTTGCTTACGTATGTATTTAATACTTAAAAATAATAATTTTTATATGTATGTATCTACATGTTTTTATTCACCAAAAATACCGAGTTTAGAAAAAAAAACACTTAATGCACATGTTTTCACTGCTAATTTTAAGAATGTAGGTAAGTAAGTACTCACTTATTACATTCAACACTCACTGTCATTCATTTTGATCATAATGTGTAATTGGTTGGTACATATGTATGTATCTATAATGCCCTTTAAACCACATCTAACTTTCTTTCATTCGAAATGAGCTTTTAAATAGATAAGTATTTTCTTTCAAAGAATTTCTTATATTTATAGAAGTACATAGGTACATATATTAAATAATATAATTTATTTGGTTTTCTCTTCGCGGTTAAGAGCGATAGCGTGGGCTGGCTTTCAAACCTGCATGTTTATTAGAATTTTCTTGAATAGAAGCAACATTTTAAGATATCGCAATGTCATATTAGTTGGATAACGAGAGATTGCGGTGTTTGTTTTTGGAAATTATTTTTCGACTTCAGACTATAAATAGCGTTTCATTTGAATTCGAAGCGTCTATTGTTGTATTGTGTTACGTTTTATTGCACAATTAACTGCCGCGACGGGCATATACTTCTTACTACGCGAAGCGGAGTACAAATCTACACTAAAAACAGAGATTCTTTTGTCAACATACAATTGAATAAAAATGACTGTCTACCCGTGGCATTCCTCTGCGCAGCGCCGTGCCGCTTTTCATCGTTCGCGCATCAATACACTCACTTCATTTCTTTTTCAGAGCGTATAGCAAGTACACGCTAGCAAGTCCATACATATGTGCTGAAACAGCGTCACTCCATGATAACACGAACGAAAGCAAATAACAGAAGTCACACTATACATGCAAACATACACCCATTGAATCTATAGATGTGTGTATCTATGCACACGCGTTTGGGTTGCGTATACCTATTTCTGTTGTCTCTATTTCCTACATGTTCATATTCGATGAATATGCATACAACATACAGGGCGCTTTTCCAAGACCACCTATGCTTAAATCCCCGCTCTGTAATATACATATATGCGTGAATAATTCTGCAATTTAAACTTTATGTTCTCAATGCCTTCTCTTAGCGCCGAATGTACACTCAATGCTCCATTTCATAAATATCTGCATATGTGTGCGTGTATGCATGTACGAGAGTAGAGAATTTAACCTAATCATAAGGTGCCGAGCTCGACAAGTGTAAAAGTGAATAGAACCCCAATTGCACAGTAATATCTAGTTATAACTTTTCATATTGAATTAAATATAATTGTGTTACATGTTATTCATATAATACATGTACACACATCAAAAGAGAAATGTTTCAATACCCCATAAGCCGCCCCTAATCTATTTTTGACTTTATGCTTTACAGAGAATGCAATGCTTGTCACGTTCAATGTCGTTATGGCTCACACGTACAGCGTATACGTATATCTCGTATGCATACACAATGTTATGTAAGTATTAGTCACTGTTACGTGAATTTATTCACGATACTTGGAATTCGAATGTTTCATTGCACTTGGGCCGTTCGAGAATACAAATTCTCTCACTGCACCTTTTCGCTAAGTTAAAGAGACAATCAAATCAAACTCTTTTTATCAAAGAATTCTGATTCGCACATGTTTGAAATATAAAATAAATTTATTTTTTAAAGTACAAACATACTTATGTAAGTGGGAACATATACATATTTATAAGCGTTATAACTAAGAATCATCTCCTAAAAAATTTTTATTTTAATTCTGATGTTTCTTATTAAACCGCTTTCTAAAAGACATGACAAAAAACATACACGAGAGCAAATCGTTTTATGCACATATACTTAATATTCAAATAGGTAAGCTGTATGGGAAAGAAAATCGTTATTGAATATTCATAAACGCATGTAGATACGTGTACATACGAACTCTATACCGCTCAAAATAAATTAATATAAGCGCATGCGTTTCTCCAAACCGTCGATGAAACTCTCATAGGGATAGTGTCAATATCAAGCTTACTTTTGAATGTGTCATCTACATATGTATGTATATACATACATACGTATGTATGTATATAAGTGGGTATCCAAGAATGTGATTTTTAAAGAGCTCCATCTATATCTTAAAGCTCATGGTCTGAACTCATACTAACCAGGTTATTATTTAAATATATATATGTAGGTACAGTGAACTTCAAACGAAAGTAAACACATTAAAACTGCAGTTTCCACCAAAAATTCTTCTCCTACCGACCTCCGCATTTTCTTGTATATAAATTTTGTTTGGACTTCAAAAGAAAGTAAACGCATTAGAATTGTAGTTTCCACCAAAAAATTACTTCTCTTACCGACCTCCGTATTTTCTTCGATACAAATTTTGTTTGAACTCATAAATTCGTATGGAAGAAAATTCGGTGGTCGCAAAGTGCCGTGAAAGTGAACAAAAATCAAAAGATCTTAAAGCTTAGAGATGTTTTGGTATCAAAAAGTTTAACCCCAATTACCTACTAAAGGGACATTAAATAGTGACTCATGGGATATTTGGCTCCAGAGTTTAGTCAACTTTGATTTTAAAAACATCGGGACTTGAATTCCTATGAAATATATTTATCGACATATGTAGGAAGATCAATATTCAACGCAATAAATGCATTAAAAGAATTGGCCAAATAACTACTACGTAAATGAGTGACTCGTGGGATACCGAAAAATCCCTTTTTTGCATCTTTGTGAGCATGAATATGAAGTTTAGCTTAACTATTAAACTTTCAACTACAATTTGTACCTACTTATATGGTCGAAAATACATACTGCATAGTACCTACCATATTCTTAAAAATACATACATACATATACATATTCAAATTCAAATAAATATTTTAAATTGTGATTCGTGGGACATGTCTTTGCGACTCGTGGGACAAGTGCGACATATTTAATATACTCGATTATCGAAATCAGTTTTATGGCTGTTTTCAGCGTGAAGAAAGGTATTCCTATTTGTCTACGACAGATAAATAATAAAATTGATTTCCATAATCGAGTATGTATAGGTATTACATATTTCGTACTTGTCCCACGAGCCACAAAGACACGAGTAACAAATTTAAACATTTATTAATAGTCACTTCAAACCAGGGATGGAAAAGATGGTACAATTGTGGGTTTTCGGTACATCCCGGTAGCCGAAAGTACAAAGGTACTACACTGGCATATTTGGTACAATTTTTTCAAATACAGCCATGCACCACAAATCCATTGAAAGCATAGATATGCGTGTAGAGTGTATAAAAAATTAAAATCTTTATAAAAAATATATCCGTCTTGCTCCCCCTCACATGTGCATGCCAAATTACATGAAAACGGTGATACATACTTAGGTTATATCCGAATTTTTCAAGACCCTGGTTTTTGGAGTTCTTTCAAAAGGGTAAATTTCACCAAATAGAGCAAATTAATGCTGAGTTTACAACCTTAGCAGAAAATTCAGGAGTTGCATATGTATGTTAGGGTGATTCAAATAAAAAAAAAATTGTTTTTTTTTCGGTCTTACCCCCTGAAACTTTAGGTATTGACGAGAAAATAAGCTTGCAAAAAAAAGCGCTCTAACTTAACCCTTAGGGGTGGCTATTTGTTTTCGCCCTTTCCCATACATTTTGTATGGGGAAATATGGCATTTTTTTCAAAGTGAATTTTCTTTCAATTTTTGAAACTGTTTTGAAAATATTTTTACATACTCTTAAAGTTGAAGCTTGAAGCTTCCAAAATGGTAAGCCGTATGCGAATATCTTAACTATTAAAATAATAACAGCCATTTAAAACTTACTAAGTTTTATATGTGTTACTGTGTATGTGTGTGCAATAGTACAAAACTCAGCCATTTTCAAATAGCTGTAATTATCGTAATAGTTAAGATAATTGCACATTGCTTACCATTTTGGAAGCTTCAAAGCTTCAACTTTAAGAGTATGTAAAAATATTTTCAAAACAGTTTCAAAAAAATGCCATATTTCCCCATACAAAATGTATGGGAAAGGGCGAAAAAAATAGCCACCCCTAAGGGTTAAGTTAGAGCGCTAATTTTTGCAAGGCTTATTTTCTCATCAATACCTAACTTTTTATTGGGTAAGACCAAGTCGACATTTTTTTTTTTTTTTGAATCATCCTAATGTATATGTATACTGGCCTAGGTGTGCCTCTACGGTAGCCACTTGAACCTAACCTAACCTAATGTATATGTATGCAGTTTTTGGGAAGAAATAAGATTAGAAAGCTATGTTTTCCAATATTTATAAAATTTCTCAAGGTATAGATATTATCTATTCCATACTCATCTGCAAATGAAGAAAGAATATTTTCCATGCGAAATTTATTTAAAGCGAAGTGTACACTGAACCAAAAAAGTTCATATTTCCAAAGAAAAAGTACATGGATTTTAAGAATTGTTCATTAAAACCTCTCCAAAGAACTTTTTCATAGAAATTTAAGAATATTTCTTAGAATATAAGTACTTGATCTTAAAATATGTAAACAAATCCTCAGAAAGCATGAACTCATTCAAAAATGGTAAAATAATTTTCTTAGAATCTCTGATTTTTTCTTTTATTCTAAGAAATATCAACTTCTATGAAACGTTTTCTTAAAAAAAAAATGTACGTTTTTGATTTAGTGTAGAAATCGGCTTCAGATAACATCCTTTCGAATTTTTTTAAAACTAAAAAGCTGTTAAAATCAATTATAATATACATACATATGTAAGTATTCAAAAAAATGTTCAATTAATTGATATATCAAATGATATCAAAGAAAACTATCTGTTACAATTTATTAATCTAAGGCGATGTGTTACTATGTAGGTACAAATGTATATAAATATGTTTGCATTGAATGCGGTTGTGTATTTAAAATAATTACATATATTTTAAGTAAATTTCCCTGAAGAGCAATTTAATAAAAAATTTATATAAATTTGAGCTTTAGTAGTTTTAATTTTAGAGCAAAGATTTTCCTTTCTTCATCTTATGTTTTTTTTCTTTATGTATGTAACTATTGTTTTATTTGAAACAATTTTGTATAGGCATTTCCTGCTTGAAAAGCAATATTTAGGCAATTCCCAAGAGTGTCGTTTTCGTCGTATTGTATGCTGTGTTTTGTTTCGATGGTTTTCCATATACATTTTTGGAAACAAAATACAACGATACGACGAATACGACACTCTTGTAAATTGCCTAATTGGTTTTGGAATGGGTAAATTCTTTGCAAACATTATTCGCAATTTTTAACTTCTCCATCGTAGTCAGATGGCGCTTTTGTATGATGTTGTTGGGCATTCCATTAGTAACTATTTATTTTATTTACATTTTTTTACAGACTAGTAAATTTTTTATGAAATTTTGTTTTTCTCTACTTACTGTGGACTATGAAGACAAAAAATTTAAATAACTTCCGCTCCCTTAAGGTGCCAAAAAATTTTTTTTTGCTAACAGTTACTAATGCAATACCTAACAACATCATACAAAAGCGCCATCTCGCCACGATGGAGAAGTTAAAAATTGAGAATAATGTTTGCAAAAAAAAAAATTTTTTCAAAAATTGGAAGTGTCCTTTTGTAGAAGATACCATCTTTTATATATATTTAAAAAATTAGCAAAAGCGGTTTGACCAATCATGCGAAAATCATCAAAAAGTGAGGAATTTCGAAAACTGTTGATAGCTATAGGAGGAGGAGGGGGATGCTAGTATGATTTGTGCCAAATTTCATTGTTCTACCATAATTTGTTTAAATGTTACGACCAGTCGAATTTTCAAAAATTCCTCCCTTGAAAGTGGGCGGTACCACGCCCATTTTTTAAAATTTAACAGAAAATCATAATAGAATGATAAGAGAGATTCACCTATGATCCGATTTTTAATAGCAACCTACCTTGGCCAGAAAGTAAGGTTTAAACCAAAATTAATTCAAATATCCAAATATCTAAATTTTTAGTCAAGTTATGTCAGTTTATGTGATTTTCGAAATTTTTGATACCGACAAAAGGGACGTGGTTATAATCCGATTTCGCCCCTTTTCTCTAGCAAGCTACCTTGGCCATAAAGTAATCTGTTTACTAAATTTCATGCAAATTCCTCAATTTTTACTCGAGTTATGTTAATTTGTATGATTTTCGAAATTTTCGATATCGAAAAAGGGGGCGTGGTTATCATCCGATTTCGTCCATTTTCAATAGCAACCTACCTTGGCCAAAAAGTAACCTTTATATAAAATTTCATGCAAATATCTTAATTTTTACTAAAGTTATCATGTACAAAGACGGACGGACGGACGGACAGACAGACGGACATGCCTGAATAGACTCCTCTTTTCAACCTTAGAGCTTTCATACATGGATCTTGATTATTTTGGGCCGGTACCGTTTTGTACCGTTATGTGGACAAAATTATGATACCCCTGTACTAGTACGCTGGGTATAAAAATGCCTCCCTTAAAAGTGGGCGGGGCCACGCCCACTTTAGAAAATTTATCAAAAAATCATTATATAATGACCATGGGGATTCAACTATAAAATTATATAATTTTACCAATTTTCGTTAGCGAATTATGTCAATTTAGGTGATTTTAGAAATTTTCGATATCGAAAGTGGGCATGGTTGGAGGGCGATTTTATCCATTTTCATCAGGTATACTACCAACGATAATATTATGCTTTTTGCCAAATTCCATCCTTCTATCGTAATCAGATTAAAAGTTACGGCCGGCCAAATTTTCAAAAATGCCTCCCTTAAAAGTGGGCGGTGCCACGCCCCCTATAAAAAAGTCATGGAAAGATCATAAGCGAATTACCAGGGGGATTCACCTATAAAATTATATCATTTTAGCCATTTCAGCTACCGAGATATGTCAATTTATGTGATTTTCGAAATTTTCGATATCGAAAGTGGGCATGGTTGGAGTGCGATTTTATCCATTTTCATCAGGTATACTCCCAACGATACTAGTATGCTTTTTGCCAAATTCCATCATTCTATCGTAATCAATTTAAAAGTTACGACCAGTCAAATTTTCAAAAATGCCTCCCTTAAAAGTGGGCGGTGCCACGCCCCCTATAAAAAATTTATGGAAAAATCATAAGAGAATTACCAGGGGGATTCACCTATAAAATTATATCATTTTAGCCATTTCAGCTACCGAGATATGTCAATTTGTGTGATTTTCGATATCGAAAAAGAGCTGGTTATCATCCGATTTCGGCCATTTTCAATAGCAACCTACCTTGGCCAAAAGCTAACCTGTATACAAAATTTCATGCAAATATCTCTATTTTTACTCAAGTTATCGTGTACACAGACGGACGGACGGACGGACAGACGGACGGACATGTCTTAATGGACTCCCCTTTTCAACCTAAGAATTTTTATATATGGAACTCTATATCTATCTCGATTATTTTGTGCCGTTACGTACTACCGTTAGGTGAACAAAATTAATATACCCTTCTACTAGTACTAGTACACTGGGTATAAAAATGTGTTTAGACGGTTTGTTTTATCCTTATTTCAAGAAATAACTGGTTACATACGTGAAGCTGCCAGAACAATTTATATGATTTTTAGCGTTACTCGTGAGACACCCCATATGAATCAGTTTAAAGAAGATCATCAAATAAATTTTTTGATTTTTTGTTATGCAATCATATTAATTTTTCTCTGCTTTACATGAAGTACCCTCCAAAAATCGAGAGTACTCTATTTCCTATCCAAAGAGTACTCCAATTAGAGCACCAGAGTACTACAAATGTAATCCTTTTTCATATAAAAATTGTGCTCCAATTAACATTGCGATGTCCTAGGACTGGACCATCTACTCCAACCTTCACTTTGTTTCTGCTACTCCATGGAGTACCTTCAGTCAGGGTACTTTGCAATGTACTCCAATGTTGTTATTTCTTGGAGTATATACTGCCAGAGCGATAATGTCGTGATTTTCGTCGATAAGGCAGGGGCAATGATCGGCTTTCAAAAAGCGGAAGGTGGTCCGATGAGGTATACAATGGATTGCTATTGGAGAACTCCAATATCAAAAAATTGGAAGACATAATCCAACTATTTTTGCAGGGTACTTGGGAAATTTTTACTAAAAATAAAAATATAGCTGATACAGTAATTATCATATGATCAAACTTTTTCCACAATGTAGTTAGGTGTGAAATAAAAACAAAATTTTTTTTTGTAACAGAAATATAGAAACTAAAAAAGAAACTGGTTGCTAACCGACGGTAACCAGTGGGAAGATACTTATCTCCAAAAGTTACTTTTAGACACTTACGTATCTAGATACCAAAGATACTTTTCTATCCAGTAACTTTTGTATCTCGTAACTTTACGCTTACTAACTGTAGTTACTAGATACTAACAGGATGCGTATCTATTCGGATAAGTAACTGGCATTGTGAAGGTTTTAGGAATGGGTTTTATACCAAAAATATAAAATGGTATTTCGTTATAATAGTACATTTACACCGCACCAAATTTGGCTAATTTGGACGAGCATCTCGTTGCGATCCGAATCAAGGCGAGGGTTTTCAACATAACATTTATCTGCGCCTATGATCCGACTGAGGAGACGGACGACGCAGCGAAGGACTCCTTCTACGATAAACTGGAACACACTTATGATCGCTGCCCCCAACATGATATCTTAATCGTGCTCGGCGACTTTAATGCCAAGGTGGGCAAGGAAGGCAGTATTTGATCCTACGGTTGGAAAATTTATATAACATCCCCCAGGTTGATTGACTTCGCCGCTGATGGCAATATGGTCATCAGTAGTACCAAGCCACCTGGCCGTCCCCTGGTGAAAGAACAAGAAACCAGATTGATCATGTCGTGATCGACGGCAGACACATTCCGCCCGATCTGGACGTGCGTACCCTACGTGGTCCCAATATCGACTCGAACCATTTTGCAGCCAAGATACGCACACGCCTCTGTGCAGAGAAGCTGCGGACGACACAGACAGCTGATAATTTCTCCACTCGTCTCACACCTGCTATCGAAAAGCAATAATGTTGTTGTTGTTGTTGTTGTTAACAATGTATTGTCCTGCCTAGAGTATATGATCATTCCGTTGATCTTCATCAAGCTCTTCTAACGGGAATCAAAGGAAACGCGCAGTTTCAACAGGGTTGGACCAGAGGGGCAGAGGGGTTGGCAGAGTAGGTTCAATTGGACAATTGAAGATATGTAGGGTATTAAGGGGGGTCCTACCCTATGGTATCATTCAGTCTGGATAAGTAAGAGTTTAACCTCACACTGTATCCAGACCGAAGCTGTGCCATGGTGACTCTTTTCTCCCTTGGTAAGGTGCGTTCTTCTTCAGCAATATCAGGTGGAAGAATGTTTAAAACGATGTTCACAGGTCGAGATCCGGCAAAGGTGTCAACCGCCTCAGTGTGGATTTCGGTTAGAGCCCGCTTATGATTCCGGAGATCAAACGGCAAGGTAATATGATGCCGGATCTCGTCATAAAGCAATCGTCGACCTAACGATGTAACCGAGCAATGGAAGCATATCTCTCACTCATTACGTACCGCCGCTGAGGCCACTATAGGGCCGCAAGAACAATTGGTACAATGAGGAATGCAGCATTGCCTCGGACAAAAAGGACGCTGCATACAGGGAGACGTTGCGAACGGGCGCAACACGCAGTGTATGGCAACGCTATCGTGAGGCAAAGAAAGAAAAGATACGCCTATTCAGAAAAAAGAAACGTGGGGCCGAAAGGCGTGAGTGTGAGGAGCTTGAGATGCTGGCTGACAGGATTGAAAAGATCCGGCAGATGACGGAAGGTTTTAAGACCGGGGCAAGTTCCTGTAAAGAAAATAATGGCGACCTGATAACTGACGTACATAGTGTACTTAAATTATGAAGGGACCACTTCTCCTCACTCTCCTCACTGGCGGCCGCCGTGGTGTAGCGGTTAAGTGTTCGGCCTTCTACACCAAGTCGTGGCGGTTCGATGCCCGGCAAAAGTAACATAAAAAATGATTAAGAAAAAGAATTTTTCTAAACGGGGGGCGCCTCGGCAGTAGTTTGGCAAACTCTCCGGGTGTATTTCTGCCATGAGAAGCTTCTCAGTTAAAAATTCTTTTGCTGTAGGTCCCGCCAACTTGTAGGAAAAACTCAAAAAGCAACACGCCACAAGTTGGAAAGAGAAGCTCGGCTAAAAATCTTGTAAGAGGTTATGATAACCTGTTGGTATATCGCCGCCATTACTTTTTTTTACTTCTCCTCACTGCTAAATTGCGAGGGAGACTTCGAACCCGATAGCCCAATCTCTGATGATGGAAAAGTCGTCCCGCAACCTGACTATGATGAAGTGAGGATAGCTATATCCCGGGTTAAAAATAACAAAGCGCCTGGAAAAGACGGACTACCCGCTGATCTGTTAAAACACGGAGACGAAGAGCTGGTGAAAAGCATGCATCAGCTCTTATGCAGAATATGGTCAGACGATTGCATGCCCCCAGATTGAAATTTAAGTGTGCTCTGCCCAATCTACAAGAAAGGCGATCCCGCTGACCGCACCCACTACCGCGGAATCAGTCTTCTTAATATCGCATATAAGTTTCTTTCTAGCGTATTGTGTGAAAGACTGAAGCCCATCGTAGACAAACTGATTGGACCTTATCAGTGTCGCTTTAGACCTGGTAAGCCTACCATCGACCAGATTTTCACGATATGCCAAATCCTGGAGAAGACCCATGATAAAAGAATCGACACACACCATCTCTTTGTCGATTTTAAAGCCGCTTTTGACAGTGCAAAAGGGAGTTGCCTGTAGGCCGCCATGTTTGAATTTGACTTCCCTGAAAAGCCTATACGGCTTTGCCAAATGACGTTGGGCAATAGCAATAGCTCCGTCAGTATCGGGAAGGACCTCTCTGAGCCATTTAAAACCAAACGAGGCTTCAGACAGGGCGACTCCCTTTCATGCGACTTCTTCAACCTGATGAAGGAGCCTTACCAACCGCGCCGTAAGCACTGTCTTCACTGGACTAGATGAGGAAGCTAAAAAAGTGGGTCTTGCTGTCAACGCCGTCAAGACAAAGTATATATATGCTGTCATCAAAGAAATAATCGGCCCACCTGCGCCTTGGTAGCCAAGTCACCGTTGATAGCTACAAATTTTAAACGGTGAGGGACTTCGTCTTTTTGGGAACCAGCATTAGCACCGAAAATATATCAGTCTAGAGATCCAACGGAGAATCACTCTTGCCAACAGGTGTTACTTTGGGCAAAGGAGGCAATTGAGAAGAAAAGTCATGTCTCGACAAACAAAGATCACGCTCTACAAGTCTCTCTGCATGCGAGTCCGGATGTACGGCTCGGAATCATTGACAGTTTCAAGAGAAGATGAGATGGCCCTTGAAGTATTTGATGCCAACGGCGAGTATCGAAGGAAATTTAACGATGAGCTGTACGAGCTTTACGCAGACCTGATTATGTTCAGCGAATTAAAGTCCAAAGGCTCCGCTGGCTGGGTCATGTAATGCGAATGGACAAAGAAGCTCCAGCACAGAAGGTTTTCCTATTGTCATGGGATGGCCTCTAATGTTAATTAAGAACAAACTCACAAGATTTTCGTATGTACGCAAGTACATGTATGCACGTATATTTAAAGTGCTAATTCAAACACACACGCAAAAAATAGTTAGTGTACAAACAGCACTTCAAGGTGCTGCTGTATATATAAACTAAAAAAGTGTTATTTTAGCACCAAAAAGGAGTCAAAGTAACAAAAAATATAAAAAAAACAACACTGCATATTGCCTTCACCGCGAGTCGAACTAACAATTATCAACTGCTGAAACTTTTTGCACCACACTGCAATATTGCCTTCACCGCGAGTCGAACTAATAATTATTAACTGCTGAACGCATTTGTCTACCATTATGCTATCGTGTACTTATGCTTGCCGATGTCAAATTTTAGCTTTGTTCAGAATGTTAGCGACGAACAGCTTTTATGGATTTATCCACACTTTTTCACTTTACACAAACAAAAAACGTTGACATCAAAATATTATTAGTTTTACACATACCCACTAAACAATTAATTTCGACTTTTTTTCGAAGTCTTGACGTTGCGTCGAAAGATTTTTCCGAAATCGCAACCGATTTGCTTTCGAAGTTGCTGAGAAATTTGTATGGGACGCGACTTCGTTACGAATTTTTCGAAAAAAATCGGTAGTTAAAAAAATAAGAATTTGAAAAGGTTTTGGCAAGTATCGAACCGACGCGCCTGCATACTTGTACTCAAGTGCTATCCACTCAGCTACAGAGTACAATGAAATTCTTTGGGCAATAGACAATAGCTTTCATTTCATGACTTTTTATTTATTTGATAACCAAATTTTTTTATATTTTTATTTTACGAAATGATTACGAATTATTTAAGTAAAGTGATGGAACCTCACAGTCAACTCGTTGCTACGTGACACAAGCTGGGGGGGCGGGAAGATAGTGGCATACGCAGACGATTTAGCTATTGCATTCAGAGGCAAGTTCCCACAAACTCTGTGTGACCTGATGCAAGTAGCACTGCGAGAGGTTTCGAGGTGGTCCTCTCGCTGCGGACTTAGTATCAACCCGGGGAAAGTGGAACTTGTCCTCTTCACCAACCGGTACAAAATACCGCCACTAAGCCTACCAGAACTAGATGGCACGCGCCTGGGCTTGTCGGATAAGGCCAAGTTTCTAGGCATAGTTCTGGACAGGAAACTGAATTGGAAGGAGAATGTTCTTCAGCGCCAGAAGAAAGCTTGCATCGCTCTTTACACATGCAAAAGAGCCATTGGCAAAAAATGGGGGCTCAGCCCTAGAGTATGCAGTTGGATCTACACGGCCATCATTCGCCCAATCATGCTGTATGGAGTCGTCGTATGGTGGCCGGCACTGAGCAAGACAACATACCTGAATCTGTTGCGGAAAGTCCATAGATCCAATATGATCTGTATAAGCGGTGCGCTAAGGACAACGCCCAACGAAGCCCTCCAGGCCATTCTGGGCATTTTGCCACTTGATCTGGAAGGGTTTCGGTCAGCGGCGGCATCAGCTCTGCGCCTAAGAGAAACCTCCAGTTGGGGTGCGGGTACTATTGGACACTCCAGTATTCTGGAATCTTACAGCTTTCTCCCTCTAAGCACAGATCGTTGTGCGACCACTACAGTCGGGGATAGCTGCTTCAAAATAAACATTCCCAGCAGAGAAGACTGGGAGAGGACGGATTGGTGTCCCGAAACAAATGGTGGCACTTCCATATACACCGACGGCTCGAAGTTGGACGGCAGAGTTGGAGGAGGGGTTTATTCAAGGGATTTGGACCTTGAACTCTCCTTCAGACTACCTGATCATTGTAGCGTTTTCCAGGCGGAAGTCTCGGCAATCCGGGACGCCGCGGCCTGGTTAAGCAAACGTGTTATCGGAGGAGATATCACTATTTTCAGCGATAGCCAGGCGGCAATCAAATCCCTTGGCTCATACACGTTCAACTCTGAACTGACGCTCAGCTGTCGTCGATCTCTTCAGGAGATGGCCCAACAGAACCGCGTAAACCTCATATGGGTCCCGGGACATAGGGACATTGAGGGAAACTGTAAGGCAGACGAGCTTGCCAGGCAGGGCACGACCAAGCAGGTTCTTCGGGATAAAGAGCGCTTAGGTATGCCGTTTGCCACATGCAAACTAATGCTGAAGGAGCACACACTCCGTCAAGCCAACGAAAGATGGCTGCAATCCCCAGGGTGTCGGATATCGAAACAAACCTGGCCAAAATCGGATCTTAAAAGGTCTAGACGCATTTATGCCCTAACTAGGAGGGAAATCTGCATATTGATAGGGGCATTAACCGGTCACTGCCTCATTGGTAGGCATGCAGAAAGGCTAAGTGTGCCCTACCGACGATGCTGCAGGAGTTGCAAAGATGATGAGGAGGAGGAAACGGTGGAGCACCTCATCTGCAACTGTCCGGCTTTAAGCGGCGTGAGAACGCGCTTTTTGGGAGTTCCGTTCCTAGATAGTCTAAGCCAGATCGCGGAACTGGACATAAAGGACTTGATGGGCTTCATAAAGTCATCTAAGTGGTTCGAGGAGGAGTAACGGTGTCGGTTTAGGAGTGTCAGTCCCGGGATTCTGCTATGTGGAAAATCCCAACAACTCAGGGATTTTCCATATGGCTGGGTCCCGGGGCTGACTTTCCTTGTGTTGGTGGTATCACAACGGGCCTTCAAAACTGGCCTAAGTGTGCCTCTGCGGCAGCCACTTGAACCTACCTACCTAAGTAAAGTCGAAATTATTTCAATTTTCTTCAGAAAAGTCTGATATCCGACTATTTCGGAAGTCTTGGTTTGGTGGGTATATGTAATACTTCTATATTAGTAGCAACGTATCTTCTCAATGTGTAATAATTACGAAATCAATTCGAGGCAAGCTAGTACCGTTTTTGTCAATGTGTTGTGTACATGTATATTACGGTGATTCAAATAAAAAAAATTTGGTTTTTTTTTCGGTCTTATCCCGTGAAACTTTAGGTATTGATGAGAAAAGAAGCCTTGCAAAAAATAAGCGCTCTAACTTAACCCTGAGGGGTGGCTATTTTTTTCGCCCTTTCCCATATATTTTGTATGGGGAAAAATGGCATTTTTTATACCTTTCATGAACATGAAATGGTATTATAACTTTGGTCCGATGTTTGTAAATATGAGAAGAAGAAGAGATAGACCCATCAATAAGTATACCGAAATGATCAGGATGACGAGATGAGTTGATTTAGCCATGTCCGTCTGTCCGTCTGTCTGTCTGTCTGTTTGAACGCAAACTAGTCCCTCAGTTTTTGAGATATTTGGCTGAAATTTGGTATGCGGCCACCATTTTCCAATATAGGAATCATTTGTCGGAACCAGCAAGATCGGACCAATATAACATATAGCTCCCATACAACCGATTATTCCGATAAACGGATTTTGGGCTATAACTCCTGTAATTAAACACGAAGGAACGTGAAATTTTATAAGTGATGCTATTTTTAAATGTGAAATATCGATGCTGAAAATCATAGAGATGGGATAAATATTTCACATAGCTCCCATACAATCGATTATTCCGATAAACGGATTTTGGGCTATAACTCCTGTAATTAAACACTTAGGAACGTGAAATTTAGTAAGTATTGCTATTTTTATATGTGAAATATCAATGTTGAAACTCATAGAGATGGGATAAATATTTCACATAGCTCCCATACAATCGATTATTCCGATAAACGGATTTTGGGCTATAACTCCTGTAATTAAACACGTAGGAACGTTAAATTTTGGACGTATTGCTACTTTTATATGTGAAATATCGATGTTGAAAATCATCGAGATTGGATAAATATTTCACATAGTCCCCATACAATCGATTGTTCCGATAAACGGATTTTGGTAGATAACTCCTGTAATTATATAGGTAGGAACGTGAACTTTTGGAAGTATCGCTATTATTATATGCGAAATATCGATGTTGAAAATCATTGAGGTGGCATAATTATTTCACATAGCTCCTATACAATCGATTATTCCGATAAGCGGATTTTGGGCTATAAGTCCTGTAATTAAACACATAGGAACGTGAAATTTTGGAAGCATCGCTATTTTTATATGTAAAATATCGATGTTGAAAATCATTGAAATGGGATAAATATTTCACATAGCCCCCATGCAATCGATTGTTCCGATAAACGGATTTTGGTAGATAACTCCTGTAATTATATTGGTAGGAACGTGAAATTTCGTAAATGTTGCTATTTTAGAATGTGGAATGTCGATGCTAAAAATCAATGAGATTGGACCAATATAACACATCGTCCCCATATAATCGATAGCTCCGATAATTTCGGTATGAGCTAAAGTTAAATTCACACAGGCTGTACTGGGGATCAAACAGTGAAAATCGTGACGCTTATTCATGAAAGGTATTTAGCCTTCGGCACAGCCGAAGACAGCTTTTCTTACTTGTTTAAAAGTGAATTTTCTTTAAATTTTTGCACTTTTTCAAAATATTTTTACATACTCTTAAAGTTGAAGCTTTGAAGCTTCCAAAATGGTAAGCCATGTGCGATTATCTCAACTATTGAAATAATTACATCCATTTCCACATATATCTGTAATGTGATATTTTCACGTGTGGCTTCGATGGCACCGGTAAAACAACTCGTCTCTTCTTCGTAAGCTTCTTGTACTTGTTGTTCATGATATTGCCAGGTGTTGCGATCGTATAAGGGTAGCCAAACGTGACAGCTCGGCCTATCCTGGCGCGAAATCGCCCTCAATTTCTTTGGAGTCAGAAACATCGTTATCGAGATCAGGGCTATTTTCGCACCGGGGCTTTATTTTACTTCCCCGGTCGCGGATGGTTCATTTTCGATTACCACTATGTCGTTTTCTTAAAATATTCGAGGTGTGCAATGTTTATCATCAAACCGTGTTTTATATTTTAGTCTTTCGCACTCGATATTTTCGGCGGCTGGCTGTGTTTTTCAGAAATGTTCACCGAATTCGAAATATTTCGAGAAAGCATCTGATAAAGCATCTGATAAAGAAAACTGTTATGTGTTTTCTTTCTTACTTCGCACAAACGGACCTAAGTGATCAATATGTATTACGCGAAACGAAATCGCTTCAAGCGCGGCATAGTGATGACGGTCGCGACTTTCGGTAACAACACTCGATACACGCGGCCAAATAGCTTTTTACGTATTTTCGCATCTGCGAAAACCAGAAAGTTTGACGAATTCTCTCCAATGTTCTTTTCGATAGAGAAGTGACCCATTTGACCATGACAAAGTTGCACGACACGCCATCTAACAGCTTTCGGTACCACAAATTTTAACCCATCGGCTTCCTTGCGGTACAATCGATGAGTCGATATTCTATTCGGGGCTCGGGGATACGTGGCGGCTTGCAGTTGAAGTTATTGATAAAATCGTACCACATTCCACTGCGTTTCGCTAAGTTTATGATTTATGTACTCGTTTTTCTCATATTGCTGTCTCGTTACACTTTAAGGACTTAGGGCCGCTTGCATAAAAGCCGATAACGACTAACCGCGGTTTAATTGACGTATTTTGTATGGTTAGCTGTCAAGTTAATCACCGATTTTCGTTTCGTTATCGGCTTTTATGCAAGCGGCCCTTAATAATTAGTAAATCGGGATTTTTTGTCTCTACTATATGCTCAGAATATCCTTTAAAGGATCAAAGATTGTAGGATAATTGAAATATAGGCTAAATATAATTTTTTTTAATTATCCTTCAAGGACATGGAAGTAATGTCCTTTAAAAATATTATCCTTCAACTTTTCCGAAAATCTATGTGTTTTAAAAAATTGTATTGTAATAAGAGTTCTAAAAATGTGTATAAAAATATTTAATGATGCACAGGAGATGTACAGGACATAACCCAGAAACTAATTTTACAATATGGGTATCAAATGAAAGGTGTTCATCAGGGCCTGAAAGTAGTGTAAGTTTTATTTCGATATCTTAATCCGTTTCGGGGATATCAACCAAACTTATTAATACAGTATACCCGTTCTCCCAGATCTAGCTCTTTTTTTACGTTTAGCCCCAAAAGTTCGTGTTTAGCCCCTAGCCCTTTTTTGGCCCTCTTTTTATTGTTTGCCTAGGCAAACAACATTGGGCAACTAGCATTGTGATGATGTGGCAGCTCCGTAATCGACTGAAAACAAACACTTTAATCGATCAACTGTGTCAAGTGCCCTTTCCAAAAACTTGTCGATTTTGTGCTTTTATATCTTGTGCTGCCACTCAGTAACGCTGAAGTTGAAAGAACTTTTTGAAACATGAGTCTGATTAAAAACAAACAGAAACAAAATGAATTTAAGTATGTTAAATTCGTTGCTGACAGTAAGATATAAACAAGGTTTTCTTAAAGTTAATGCACACAAAAAATATTTATGAATGTAACAATAATAACAGCATTTCATCTTCTGAGGACGAAATCGTGCACAGAGCCAAAAATGCTTAATAAAATTAATAAGATTGTCTTCATGATCAGTTTTTGGGCAAAGGGGTAGTCGCAACGGTGGAAACGAAGAAAAAACTATAGGGAAATCTCTATGGTTTTACGAAGAAATTATTATTAAAAAAACTATACATTTAGTACAAATCTGTAATTAGACGCTGGCAAGCATTAGTACACGATGGCCGGATGGTTAGCAGCTGGGCTATTGTAAGTTCGATTCTCTCTCTTTTTTTTCCTAATTTGAAATGTTAAAAAGAAAGTCTTCTCAATTATATGTGGTTTCCCTTTGAAAACATTAATAACTATACAGATATCAGTAATTAGACGCTGTCAAGAAAAAGTAAGCGATGGCCTGATGGTAAACAGCTGGGTTTATCATTCCGAAAATTGTAAGTTCGATTCTCGGTGAAGGCAATATCATTTTATTTTTCATTTGAAATATTCAAAAGAAAATCTTCCTAATAATATGTGATTTCCCTTTGAAAACATTAAGGGCTGTTATCTCATCCACCCACCCGATAAACGGATTTTGGTAGATAACTCCTGTAATTATATTGGTAGGAACGTGAAATTTCGTAAATGTTGCTATTTTAGAATGTGGAATGTCGATGCTAAAAATCAATGAGATTGGACCAATATAACACATCGTCCCCATATAATCGATAGCTCCGATAATTTCGGTATGAGCTAAAGTTAAATTCACACAGGCTGTACTGGGGATCAAACAGTGAAAATCGTGACGCTTATTCATGAAAGGTATTTAGCCTTCGGCACAGCCGAAGACAGCTTTTCTTACTTGTTTAAAAGTGAATTTTCTTTAAATTTTTGCACTTTTTCAAAATATTTTTACATACTCTTAAAGTTGAAGCTTTGAAGCTTCCAAAATGGTAAGCCATGTGCGATTATCTCAACTATTGAAATAATTACATCCATTTCCACATATATCTGTAATGTGATATTTTCACGTGTGGCTTCGATGGCACCGGTAAAACAACTCGTCTCTTCTTCGTAAGCTTCTTGTACTTGTTGTTCATGATGTTGCCAGGTGTTGCGATCGTATAAGGGTAGCCAAACGTGACAGCTCGGCCTATCCTGGCGCGAAATCGCCCTCAATTTCTTTGGAGTCAGAAACATCGTTATCGAGATCAGGGCTATTTTCGCACCGGGGCTTTATTTTACTTCCCCGGTCGCGGATGGTTCATTTTCGATTACCACTATGTCGTTTTCTTAAAATATTCGAGGTGTGCAATGTTTATCATCAAACCGTGTTTTATATTTTAGTCTTTCGCACTCGATATTTTCGGCGGCTGGCTGTGTTTTTCAGAAATGTTCACCGAATTCGAAATATTTCGAGAAAGCATCTGATAAAGCATCTGATAAAGAAAACTGTTATGTGTTTTCTTTCTTACTTCGCACAAACGGACCTAAGTGATCAATATGTATTACGCGAAACGAAATCGCTTCAAGCGCGGCATAGTGATGACGGTCGCGACTTTCGGTAACAACACTCGATACACGCGGCCAAATAGCTTTTTACGTATTTTCGCATCTGCGAAAACCAGAAAGTTTGACGAATTCTCTCCAATGTTCTTTTCGATAGAGAAGTGACCCATTTGACCATGACAAAGTTGCACGACACGCCATCTAACAGCTTTCGGTACCACAAATTTTAACCCATCGGCTTCCTTGCGGTACAATCGATGAGTCGATATTCTATTCGGGGCTCGGGGATACGTGGCGGCTTGCAGTTGAAGTTATTGATAAAATCGTACCACATTCCACTGCGTTTCGCTAAGTTTATGATTTATGTACTCGTTTTTCTCATATTGCTGTCTCGTTACACTTTAAGGACTTAGGGCCGCTTGCATAAAAGCCGATAACGACTAACCGCGGTTTAATTGACGTATTTTGTATGGTTAGCTGTCAAGTTAATCACCGATTTTCGTTTCGTTATCGGCTTTTATGCAAGCGGCCCTTAATAATTAGTAAATCGGGATTTTTTGTCTCTACTATATGCTCAGAATATCCTTTAAAGGATCAAAGATTGTAGGATAATTGAAATATAGGCTAAATATAATTTTTTTTAATTATCCTTCAAGGACATGGAAGTAATGTCCTTTAAAAATATTATCCTTCAACTTTTCCGAAAATCTATGTGTTTTAAAAAATTGTATTGTAATAAGAGTTCTAAAAATGTGTATAAAAATATTTAATGATGCACAGGAGATGTACAGGACATAACCCAGAAACTAATTTTACAATATGGGTATCAAATGAAAGGTGTTCATCAGGGCCTGAAAGTAGTGTAAGTTTTATTTCGATATCTTAATCCGTTTCGGGGATATCAACCAAACTTATTAATACAGTATACCCGTTCTCCCAGATCTAGCTCTTTTTTTACGTTTAGCCCCAAAAGTTCGTGTTTAGCCCCTAGCCCTTTTTTGGCCCTCTTTTTATTGTTTGCCTAGGCAAACAACATTGGGCAACTAGCATTGTGATGATGTGGCAGCTCCGTAATCGACTGAAAACAAACACTTTAATCGATCAACTGTGTCAAGTGCCCTTTCCAAAAACTTGTCGATTTTGTGCTTTTATATCTTGTGCTGCCACTCAGTAACGCTGAAGTTGAAAGAACTTTTTGAAACATGAGTCTGATTAAAAACAAACAGAAACAAAATGAATTTAAGTATGTTAAATTCGTTGCTGACAGTAAGATATAAACAAGGTTTTCTTAAAGTTAATGCACACAAAAAATATTTATGAATGTAACAATAATAACAGCATTTCATCTTCTGAGGACGAAATCGTGCACAGAGCCAAAAATGCTTAATAAAATTAATAAGATTGTCTTCATGATCAGTTTTTGGGCAAAGGGGTAGTCGCAACGGTGGAAACGAAGAAAAAACTATAGGGAAATCTCTATGGTTTTACGAAGAAATTATTATTAAAAAAACTATACATTTAGTACAAATCTGTAATTAGACGCTGGCAAGCATTAGTACACGATGGCCGGATGGTTAGCAGCTGGGCTATTGTAAGTTCGATTCTCTCTCTTTTTTTTCCTAATTTGAAATGTTAAAAAGAAAGTCTTCTCAATTATATGTGGTTTCCCTTTGAAAACATTAATAACTATACAGATATCAGTAATTAGACGCTGTCAAGAAAAAGTAAGCGATGGCCTGATGGTAAACAGCTGGGTTTATCATTCCGAAAATTGTAAGTTCGATTCTCGGTGAAGGCAATATCATTTTATTTTTCATTTGAAATATTCAAAAGAAAATCTTCCTAATAATATGTGATTTCCCTTTGAAAACATTAAGGGCTGTTATCTCATCCACCCAATAAAGTTAAATTTACTTATCGGGCAGATAAACTATTCCTCACTTTAAAGTGACCTTTAATTGTTTTCAATTTCTCATCTTCCCGATAAAAAAAAACTTGCAGCTGATGAAAATTTTTTTAAGAATGGCAATACATTTGACAATGACAATGACAATTTGCTTTTGTTTCAGTCAAAAATATTGTAAATAAATAAATAATGGGTAAAAAATATAATATTTACAGGTGCATTCCTAGTTTTGGCTATCGCGGGACACCTGCAGATGAAGTGTTTAATATTTCTAATATCTCTCTCGTCCCTATATCTGCGTCAGAAATTATTTGTCGGCAAACCCATACGTTCGCCGTATGGGCCTAGGGAGAGGCGCTTGAAAACATGGCTTTTGGAAAATTAGGAGTACCTACAGCTTCTGCCCTCAATGCCATAAACACTCAGATAGTGGACGGACTCAAGTAGAAAACGTCTAATGACAGGAAGATCCTAGTTGGCCTTATTCTATCTTCAAGCTTTTGACACAGTCAATCAGGCGCAGCAGGTTTCCGATTTGGACGATCCATCACTCACCCCCCTGTCTTAAGGGTTGGTCCGCTTACTATCTGAGTAGTCGTCAATCGTCTGTCGTTTTTAGGAACAAAAACCCAAAATCATGCAAGATTAAACAAGGGGGTGCTTCCGGGTGATGTCCTTTCCCCGCTGTTCTTTAATTATTATATTCCTTAACTTCCTTCTCCACTAGAGAGGGTCTCGATAGTTTCTTACGTAGACGACTGCACGATATTGGCAGCTGGTACTTCCATCGATGAGCTGTACTTAATGGTTATCTCCTCACTCCTGTCGAATTCTTCTCCCCAAGGAGCATGACATTGTCGCCGTCAAAGTTTTTGTTGTTGTTAACAATGCATTGCCCTGCCTAGAGTGTATGATCATTCAGAAGATCTTCAACAAGCTCTTCTAACGGGAGTCCAAAGAAACGTGCACTTTCAACAGGGTTGAATCAGAGGGACAGAGGGCTTAGCAGAGTAGGTTCAATTGGACAGTTGAAGAGAGTAGAGTATCATGGGGGGTCCTACCACATGCAGGGCATGTGTTTGAAATGGTGTCATTTAGTCGGGATAAGTAAGAGTTTAACACTGTATCCAGACCGAAGCTGTGCCATGGTGACTCTCGTCTCCCTTGGTAAGGTGCGTTCTTTTTCAGCAATATCGGGCGGAAGACTATTTAAAATGGGGTTCACAGGCCGAGATCTGACAAAGGTATCAACCAACTCAGTGTGGTTATCTTATGTGTGGTCGCTTATGATTCCGCAGATCAAACGGCAAGATAATATGATGCCGGATCTCGTCATAATGCTTACGGAAATGTCTCGTTATGTTTCTTGGGGCGGGTTTGTGTCCATAAGATGGCAGCTTGGATGTCTTGGCTTGTGGCAGTTTAGAAGGAATTGCCTGCTAAGCCTTTCCGGCGTGCTTTCTTATATTGAGCAGTTTTGCCTCTTGAAGGAGGTGAGACTCAGGAGACATGAGGAGACATCCCGTAGCAGTTTTGATAGCAGTATTTTGGCAAACTTGTAACTTCGTCCAGTTTGTGTTATGCACGTTTAGGCGACCGTATGTGTGCAGCATAGTCAAAGACTGGTCGGCCAATGGCCTTATATGTAGTCAGCAACGTTTCTTTATCTTTTCCCCTAATACTGCCGGCAAGTGACTTGAGGATGTTTTTGCGACGATTTGAGGCCATTACAGACACATGACCAGCAAATGAGAAAGTATTATGTCAGTGGCTGACAGTTGGTAGAATAGTGCCATCAATCTAAATGTCTAATTCGTTTCTCACTTGGTGCGTCCATGTCGTAAAGAGTGTCGCCGTAGATTAAGTCGAATCTCGCTCGATGAAAAACCTGGAAAGGTCGCAGAGTTAACCGTCAAAGTCCTCCGTGACACTATTCACGACTTGGATCGTAAGTGGACATGGAGTTAGAAATCTACGTAGGTGGCCCAAAACTATCTACTGTCTCCCGCCCCAAAATCTTATGGGTGACTTTCGACACCATGCACACTTTACTTGCCCTTTCAGCCGCAATTGTCCCTAAAATACAAAGCTGCAACAAAATCTTGAAGTCGCTAGCCGGCAGCACTTGGGGAAAAGATAAAGCAAAGTTGCTGGCAACTTACAAGGCAATTGGTCGGCCGATCCTGAACTATGCATCGCCGGGGCTTGCTAACGCTCAATGGAGTCAGATGCAGGCCTGCCAAAACACCGCACTCAGAACTGCTACGGAGTGTGTCCTTATGTCTCCTATACCTCATTTACATCACGAGACGTAAAAGCTCCCAGTTAAGGAGCATAATGAGATGATGTGCAGGTACAACTGGTTTCCTGTTAAATTGATGCAAACCGCAACATCCTAACAGGCAATTGCTTGAGATAGTACCGCCCCCTATGGGGATGAGATCCGACACCTAGCAGCATCACCGTTTGATCCAAAGGTCCATGTGGAGGCCCTGAAGCACATCCATGAGACGTCTGTTCTCTCCTATCTTCAGCTTTGTCCGGTGAACGCCGTTTTGCATATTTCGTTTTGATATTTCCTAATTAATTTCAAAATTATTTAAATGTCAGATATATAAATGTAAACAAAACTGAAACATAGCTGGCAATGCTTCAGCTTAAAGTTAACAACAAATTTTAAAGGGCGGATGAAGTGGCGGATAAATTTATCTGCACAATAAATTATAGGTAACTTGAGCAAACGGAAACACACTTATCTGTCCGATAAAGTGGTCTTTAAAACTAAAGGTAAGATGAGATAACGGCCCTAAAGTAAAGTTAAATTTACTTATCGGGCAGATAAACTATTCCTCACTTTAAAGTGACCTTTAATTGTTTTCAATTTCTCATCTTCCCGATAAAAAAAACTTGCAGCTGATGAAAATTTTTTTAAGAATGGCAATACATTTGACAATGACAATGACAATTTGCTTTTGTTTCAGTCAAAAATATTGTAAATAAATAAATAATGGGTAAAAATATAATATTTACAGGTGCATTCCTAGTTTTGGCTATCGCGGGACACCTGCAGATGAAGTGTTTAATACTTCTAATATCTCTCTCGTCCCTATATCTGCGTCAGAAATCATTTGTCGGCAAACCCATACGTTCGCCGTATGGGCCTAGGGAGAGGCGCTTGAAAACATGGCTTTTGGAAAATTAGGAGTACCTACAGCTTCTGCCCTCAATGCCATAAACACTCAGATAGTGGACGGACTCAAGTAGAAAACGTCTAATGACAGGAAGATCCTAGTTGGCCTTATTCTATCTTCAAGCTTTTGACACAGTCAATCAGGCGCAGCAGGTTTCCGATTTGGACGATCCATCACTCACCCCCCTGTCTTAAGGGTTGGTCCGCTTACTATCTGAGTAGTCGTCAATCGTCTGTCGTTTTTAGGAACAAAAACCCAAAATCATGCAAGATTAAACAAGGGGGTGCTTCCGGGTGATGTCCTTTCCCCGCTGTTCTTTAATTATTATATTCCTTAACTTCCTTCTCCACTAGAGAGGGTCTCGATAGTTTCTTACGTAGACGACTGCACGATATTGGCAGCTGGTACTTCCATCGATGAGCTGTACTTAATGGTTATCTCCTCACTCCTGTCGAATTCTTCTCCCCAAGGAGCATGACATTGTCGCCGTCAAAGTTTTTGTTGTTGTTAACAATGCATTGCCCTGCCTAGAGTGTATGATCATTCAGAAGATCTTCAACAAGCTCTTCTAACGGGAGTCCAAAGAAACGTGCACTTTCAACAGGGTTGAATCAGAGGGACAGAGGGCTTAGCAGAGTAGGTTCAATTGGACAGTTGAAGAGAGTAGAGTATCATGGGGGGTCCTACCACATGCAGGGCATGTGTTTGAAATGGTGTCATTTAGTCGGGATAAGTAAGAGTTTAACACTGTATCCAGACCGAAGCTGTGCCATGGTGACTCTCGTCTCCCTTGGTAAGGTGCGTTCTTTTTCAGCAATATCGGGCGGAAGACTATTTAAAATGGGGTTCACAGGCCGAGATCTGACAAAGGTATCAACCAACTCAGTGTGGTTATCTTATGTGTGGTCGCTTATGATTCCGCAGATCAAACGGCAAGATAATATGATGCCGGATCTCGTCATAATGCTTACGGAAATGTCTCGTTATGTTTCTTGGGGCGGGTTTGTGTCCATAAGATGGCAGCTTGGATGTCTTGGCTTGTGGCAGTTTAGAAGGAATTGCCTGCTAAGCCTTTCCGGCGTGCTTTCTTATATTGAGCAGTTTTGCCTCTTGAAGGAGGTGAGACTCAGGAGACATGAGGAGACATCCCGTAGCAGTTTTGATAGCAGTATTTTGGCAAACTTGTAACTTCGTCCAGTTTGTGTTATGCACGTTTAGGCGACCGTATGTGTGCAGCATAGTCAAAGACTGGTCGGCCAATGGCCTTATATGTAGTCAGCAACGTTTCTTTATCTTTTCCCCTAATACTGCCGGCAAGTGACTTGAGGATGTTTTTGCGACGATTTGAGGCCATTACAGACACATGACCAGCAAATGAGAAAGTATTATGTCAGTGGCTGACAGTTGGTAGAATAGTGCCATCAATCTAAATGTCTAATTCGTTTCTCACTTGGTGCGTCCATGTCGTAAAGAGTGTCGCCGTAGATTAAGTCGAATCTCGCTCGATGAAAAACCTGGAAAGGTCGCAGAGTTAACCGTCAAAGTCCTCCGTGACACTATTCACGACTTGGATCGTAAGTGGACATGGAGTTAGAAATCTACGTAGGTGGCCCAAAACTATCTACTGTCTCCCGCCCCAAAATCTTATGGGTGACTTTCGACACCATGCACACTTTACTTGCCCTTTCAGCCGCAATTGTCCCTAAAATACAAAGCTGCAACAAAATCTTGAAGTCGCTAGCCGGCAGCACTTGGGGAAAAGATAAAGCAAAGTTGCTGGCAACTTACAAGGCAATTGGTCGGCCGATCCTGAACTATGCATCGCCGGGGCTTGCTAACGCTCAATGGAGTCAGATGCAGGCCTGCCAAAACACCGCACTCAGAACTGCTACGGAGTGTGTCCTTATGTCTCCTATACCTCATTTACATCACGAGACGTAAAAGCTCCCAGTTAAGGAGCATAATGAGATGATGTGCAGGTACAACTGGTTTCCTGTTAAATTGATGCAAACCGCAACATCCTAACAGGCAATTGCTTGAGATAGTACCGCCCCCTATGGGGATGAGATACGACACCTAGCAGCATCACCGTTTGATCCAAAGGTCCATGTGGAGGCCCTGAAGCACATCCATGAGACGTCTGTTCTCTCCTATCTTCAGCTTTGTCCGGTGAACGCCGTTTTGCATATTTCGTTTTGATATTTCCTAATTAATTTCAAAATTATTTAAATGTCAGATATATAAATGTAAACAAAACTGAAACATAGCTGGCAATGCTTCAGCTTAAAGTTAACAACAAATTTTAAAGGGCGGATGAAGTGGCGGATAAATTTATCTGCACAATAAATTATAGGTAACTTGAGCAAACGGAAACACACTTATCTGTCCGATAAAGTGGTCTTTAAAACTAAAGGTAAGATGAGATAACGGCCCTAAAGTAAAGTTAAATTTACTTATCGGGCAGATAAACTATTCCTCACTTTAAAGTGACCTTTAATTGTTTTCAATTTCTCATCTTCCCGATAAAAAAAACTTGCAGCTGATGAAAATTTTTTTAAGAATGGCAATACATTTGACAATGACAATGACAATTTGCTTTTGTTTCAGTCAAAAATATTGTAAATAAATAAATAATGGGTAAAAAATATAATATTTACAGGTGCATTCCTAGTTTTGGCTATCGCGGGACACCTGCAGATGAAGTGTTTAATACTTCTAATATCTCTCTCGTCCCTATATCTGCGTCAGAAATCATTTGTCGGCAAACCCATACGTTCGCCGTATGGGCCTAGGGAGAGGCGCTTGAAATCATGGCTTTTGGAAAATTAGGAGTACCTACAGCTTCTGCCCTCATTGCCATAAACACTCAGATAGTGGACGGACTCAAGTAGAAAACGTCTAATGACAGGAAGGTCCTAGTTGGCCTTATTCTATCTTCAAGCTTTTGACACAGTCAATCAGGCGGAGCAGGTTTCCGATTTGGACGATCCATCACTCACCCCCCTGTCTTAAGGGTTGGTCCGCTTACTATCTGAGTGGTCGTCAATCGTCTGTCGTTTTTAGGAACAAAAAACAAAACCATGCAAGATTAAACAAGGGGTGCTTCCGGGTGATGTCCTTTCCCCGCTGTTGTTTAATTATTATATTCCTTAACTTCTTTCTCCACTAGAGAGGGTCTCGATAGTTTCTTACGCAGACGACTGCACGATATTGGCAGCTGGTACTTCCATCGATGAGCTGTACTTAATGGTTATCTCCTCACTCCTGTCGAATTCTTCTCCCAAGGAGCATGACATTGTCGCCGTCAAAGTTTTTGTTGTTGTTAATAATGCATTGCCCTGCCTAGAGTGTATGATCATTCCGAAGATCTTCAACAAGCTCTTCTAACGGGAGTCCAAAGAAACGTGCACTTTCAACAGGGTTGGATCAGAGGGACAGAGGGGTTAGCAGAGTAGGTTCAATTGGACAGTTGAAGAGTGTAGGGTATCATGGGGGGTCCTACCACATGCAGGGCATGTGTTTGAAATGGTGTCATTTAGTCGGGATAAGTAAGAGTTTAACACTGGGGAAAAGATAAAGCAAAGTTGCTGGCAACTTACGAGGCAATTGGTCGGCCGATCATGAACTATGCATCGCCGGGGCTTGCTGACGCTCAATGGAGTCAGCTGCAGGCCTGCCAAAACACCTATCTTCAGCTTTGTCCGGTGAACGCCGTTTTGCATATTTCGTTTTGATATTTCCTAATTAATTTCAAAATTATTTAAATGTCAGATATATAAATGTAAACAAAACTGAAACATAGCTGGCAATGCTTCAGTTTAAAGTTAACAACAAATTTTAAAGGGCGGATGAAGTGGCGGATAAATTTATCTGCACAATAAATTATAGGTAACTTGAGCAAACGGAAACACACTTATCTGTCCGATAAAGTGGTCTTTAAAACTAAAGGTAAGATGAGATAACGGCCCTAAAAACATTTTCTCTACAATAGTGTGAAGTACATCTTCTTGAAGGAAAGCTAAACAGATATCTTATCATTTTTATTCTATTTTATTAGGTACCTTTGGATCTGTGTGGATTTCGAATTCTAACGCCTTCTATACATTTATCGTTTCCTCGTGTAAGTTAATGGCCATTTATACACCAGTATATATGACGGTTAATATAAAATAATTACCCCATATTCATAAAAAATTGGTTTGCAAAGCTTTTTTAAATGACTTTCCCATACAATTTTTTTATTATAAGAGCTTATTAAACGTTTTTTATTTTTATAAATAAGGGGTTAATTTTCATCGGTTGAACAACGTAGGTACTGCTTACTCTTCAATCGATACCTTAGCGCCAAATGGCGAAGTAGTTTTTGAGAAAACGTTTATTTGTTATTAAAAAATATTGAATGGACTATAAAGACAGTATTATTTACATATATACTTCTGTTATACATACCTTATTTTTTTCTAAGTTAACTGTACCCATTTTATAACTTTGTTAAAATTGGATTTTAAATAAATGTTAAAACTTACATTAACGAAACAATATATGAGCGTTTCTTTTTCAAGTGATCCAAGTTTCAACCGTCATGCTACGGATTTTATTCAAATTCGGCTTATACGTAGGGACTATAAATTGATTTGACAGGTACATCTTTTTTGTTTTGCCAATTTTTCGATATTCTTCGGAGATATGATCTGTCAAAGTTTGGAATTTTTCTTAAACTAATGAAAACATGTACCTACTCAATCTGTCATATCTCGGCTTGTACTAATGCTACAAACTTCAACTTGAGCTCATTTGAAAGCTAATGAATCAGGCTTTGCGTTCCTTAATAAATTTTTTGCATTTTGCAATTTTTTTATTTTTATTGTAACAATTGCATTTTTAACATTGCAGCTGCACAGTGTTACCCACAACATTTTTAGTTCTAAATACCTGCATTCGATTGCTTATTAAATTCTCTACAAAATCAATATATTTCAAAAATGGGGTCTTCATACGCACTTTTACTAAAATACATATTTACAAGACTAACTCTATATTTCTGTATGAAAAAAATAAAAAAAATTAAATCAAACAAGTTTTTTTGTATTGGGACAATCCATATGAAAACGTCTAATTCAAAAAGCTGGCTAGTCTCAGATTTCGCTTAAACTTTGAGGGACACTTCTTTAGGGTCCTAAAGGAACATATTGACACACATTATTTTTTATAACCCGAAACGAGGAGATCCATCAGCAGAGACCCTTAGTATGAAAATAACAAAACGAAATGTTGAGGTATTTGAAGCTAAAGGTCAGGACTGAAGTCCATGAGAAATTCGTATTTTTATCTCTTGATAAACATGTCCGTTTTCGAGCCTGAAAACCATGATTTTTGAAAATTGACAAACTTCGAGATAAGGTTTGTTTATTGGGCTGCCCTAGCTTACCCCAGATTGAGATATTTCACAATATTGTGTTTAACGAACACTTTTCTTACTCTAGGTTGCTCTATCTTTTGTTTCATGAGTACGCTCAAAACAAAACTAGAGTAATCCAGATCACAAATTTCTGCTCAGAGCAGAAATACCATGAAAAACTTGAATCTCGATAGTTTCTTTTTATTTGGTTTTTTAGTTGAAATCTTCAAAATTAATGCAAATTCACGTATACATTACATTGATTTTCTTCCAAGCTAATTTTTTTGAAGTTTTCGAAAATTTATTTTTTCCTGACTGACAATTGCTTCTCTGCTCTAACTTGCTCTATTTCTATTTTGACAGCTGCCCTGCTCTGCTCTGCTCTAACCTGCTCTGAACTTCTTTTTGGTCAGTAAACAAATCTAATAATTTATCTATAAGGAGTGGGGTTTTTTTTGCCGGTGGATGGGTTAATTTCTTCTAGGAAATGTACCCTTAATTTCTGACAAATATTAAGTGGCTACCTAAAACAGTAAAGACGCCAGAGCCGGCTAAAGTTGACGAGAATCGATAAAAAATACGTATTTTCAGTACCGGGTTTTTAATACCAGGTACTCGCTATATGATTTAATATTTATATTTAAACAAACTACTATCTTTTCCCTTTAAAACGCTATATCGAATGTAAAGATATCTCTAATGGAAACATTTATACAACTAAAATAGGGTAGGCCTGAAAGTGACGTTTTTCAAACTTTGAAACTTGACCAGTGGTTATAAAAAATAAATGTGTGTCAATATGTTCCTTTAGGACCCTAAAGAAGTGTCCCTCAAAGTTTGAGCGAAATCTGAGACTAGCCAGCTTTTTGAATTAGACGTCTTCATATGGATTGTCCCAATACAAAAAAAAACTTGTTTGATTTAATTTTTTTTATTTTTTTCATATAAAAATATAGAGTTAGTCTTGTAAATATGTATTTTAGTAAAAGTCCGTATGAAAACCCCATTTTTGAAATATATTTATTTTGTAGAGAATTTAATAAGCAATCGAATGCTGCTATTTAGAACTAAATATTTTGTGGGTAACACTGTGCAGTTGCAATGTTAAAAATGCAATTGTTATAATAAAAATAAAAAAATGCAAAATGCAAAAAATTTATTAAGCTGATTCATTAGCTTTCAAATGAGCTCAAGTTGAAGTTTGTGTCATTAGTACAAGCCGAGATATGATAGACTGAGTAGGTACATGTTTTCATTAGTTTAAGAAAAAATTCCAAACTTTGACAGATCATATCTCCGAAGAATATCGAAAAAATGGCAAAACAAAAAATACGTGTCAAATCAATTTATAGTCCCTACCTGTAAATCGAATTTGAACAAAATCGGTGACATGACGGTTGATTTTTTACAAAATTTGGATCACTTGAAAAAGAAACGCTCATATACCTTCAGCTCTTTTTTGAATGGTTTTAGATTTTCTTGAATAAATTTAGCCCTTTCTTGCCATTTTTTCTTGAATCTAGCCCCAAAAAAAATTTTGTTCATGCAACACTGAAAAGATCAGGTAAATGTTACTCATACGGCGTGTAGGACCTATAAAAAGTGCACTATAATTGCAAAGTTTCTAGATGTACACAATTATATTTGCTAGACAACATATTGTTACGCAATCTACTAAAACACTTTGAAATCCCAAGGCCTTTTCTCGTGAATAGGTTTTTTTTTTCAATTTCCTTGCAAATAATCCTTTAACTGTTTGAAAAATTCAAAGGTGGAGATTTGTTGCACAGTCTTTTAAATATGAGGCAAATATTAAGATTATGGAATTTTCGAAGCCTTATTGGACTTTTTTTGAGGCCGCTACAGTTCTAATGTACCTTACCAGCTCCTCACCGTCCTGTTCGAATAGCTCAGCTGGCAGACCATAAGCGCCCGCCGCTTTATTGTTTTTTAATCGGGATACAATTATTTGCACCTCGTTGTGGTTGGGTTGTGGAACTTGGGGCCGGGCTCGTCATCATCTTTGGATTGTTGCTCAGTTTCTTCATTTAAAAGAGCAGAGAAGTGATCCCTCCATAACCTTAGTACTCTCTGAACATCGTCACGTTAAGTGTTCGCCCTTCTATACCAAATCGAGGAGGCCAATGCCCGGCAAAAGTAATATCAAAAATTATTTAGAAAAATAATTGTTCGAAACCGGCACGGCCCTCGGCATTAGTTTGGCAAGCTCTCCGGGTGCCATGAGAAGCTTCTCAGCAAAAACTCATTTGTTTTGTAAGTGCCGTTCGGAGTCGGCAAAAAACTGAAAACTGTAGGTCACGTCAACTTGTAGGAAAAACTCAAAAGCAGCATACCACAAGTTGGAAAGAGAGCTCGGCCAAAATCTAGTTAGAGGTTATGACAACCTGTTTGTATATCGCCTCCATTATTCCCCCTCCCCCCCCCCAGGCTTAGCCATTCCTCGGATTTTTTGAAAATATTTCGAACGTTACTCCTATTGGCTAGCATCTCAAGCTCTTCGTACCATAATGACCTTAAAATGATACCAAAAAGACCATAATTTGAAATGACCCCAAAATGTTTCTAAAATGACCACAATGTGATCCCAAAATTACCCTAAAATGATCCCAAAATGATTATCAAATGACTCCCATGTGATCTCAAAATAACCCCCATGACGCCAAAATGACATGTATTCAACAGTTTCACAGCCGCATATCATTAAACTAATTACATACATAAAAAGCTTTTTTCAAAGACTTAAAAATTTTTTATCCAAAATATTACATTCAGAAAAATATTGTTATATTACATTCTGAACACTTTTAAAAATAAAAATTGCCGAAAATAATTATTTCATGAGGAAAATTTTAAACGTCTTTTAATAACTGTTAAGAGAAATTTTTAATTTTTCTATCGCAAAGTAATAATTTTCTGCGACTCAAATGAAATCTATTGAAACGGAATAATAATTTTTTTATTTTTTTCAATATTTGTTATAATAACTAGTTATTACCAAGGCGAATTCATACAGGTGGGTTCGAGCGAATTACATCTACACACACGCACACACTCCTTGTAACTGAAATGTTGACAGCTGCGATTCGATTTTCAAGGAAGAAGAAGAAACCATATGATGGGAGGATGCCACCTGTAATATATTCGCCTTGATTATTACTCTGAAAAATTCAGAAAAAAAAATCTGAAAAATGTTTTCAGAAACCTAAAAAAAAAATTTTCTTTTTGACTATTATCGTTATTCTTTGAAAAAGACTTTCATTCCAAGATTACTTCGCATTTTGAGCAAAATTTAATGTTTTTACTGCCCTTTGATTACTTTCTACATTTTTGCTTTCTGAATTTTTGATACTGAATTTTGGCTCTCTGAAAAAATGTGTTCTGTCTAAAGTTTTCTGAATAATAGTGTTTCTGAATTTTTTTTTTCTGTATTCGTGGGGGGAACCACCCAGAAGCCCTGGTGAGAAAATCTCATTTTCGATCAAAGTAACCTTTACGTAGTTTTCCATTTGCTTGTTACGTTGTTTTGCATGAACACCGACGATATATAAATAAGTAGAAAACTTACCCTCTTCAGCATTTCATGCTACTGAATCTATTTTAAGTGATGGAATCCCCAACAGTTTTAGGTAGCAAGTACCTACTGCTAACTATTTATGCAATAGAACTGCATCGCTATTTTTGTTATATTTAGCTTATATTTTATTTGTTAATGTTCATTTTCTATTCTGTCTACGCACACTTTCATATGTATGTGTGTCTTTCTCATTTTAGCACTCTTTTGCTTCGTTTCAGCGTTTTATAACCGACGTATTTGATTTATTATACGTTTAGCTATTTATGGTTGACCGTAACGTGTTAATTGTTTAATAACGTGTTAATAATATGTTTATGGTTCCAAAAGTGATTTGTTTGGGCGCAAAACAAGGAGCACAAGTTCAAAAAACCATGAAATTACAGATTTACACTATGTATCTGATTTATTAACTGAGCCCCTTAAAGCACAAGTGGTATAAGTCCACCTTTTCTCGAACTGAGATGTTCAAGGTTCTGTGCTGTACCGATTTCACAAGTTACTTAGTTCTGCTATTTATTCAGTTTCTATGGGAACTAGGAGTTATTCCGTTAGCGTGTTTTATAGAACACATTTTCCCTACATAGCGCCATGCCTAACTTAAAAAAACGAAAACTGGACTTATACCACTTTTGCTTTAAACGGCTCAACTGTTATTTGAGTGTAAGAATGCCTTGAGATTAACACATCGGGCTATTCAGCTTATCCAAATACATAAAAATTCGTTTATTTTAACATTAGTTTGAGTTAAGAGTGCTAGAGTGATTTTAAATAAACAATCTTTTACAAATCAATCACTTTATGCCCACTCTTGTTTTTGGGAAAATAATGCTTTACGGACATGATAAATAAAATTCTACATAAAATACATTGTTTTACATCTCAAAATTTAATCAAACAAACTATGCCGATTTTGACGAATAAATTAAGTTCCTTTAATCAAATTTTTGTGTTTTTGAGCTCTACAACTTTTCACAAAACCCTATTGGTTTCAGAAATTAGTAAATTTTCGACCTCGAAAAACCATGTAGTGGTCACATTAATGGTCACAATAAGACCTTTTTTAGAGCATTCAAATCCATGCAAATTCTGGCAATACGATTTTCGGTAATAAGATATGTTCATTTACAATCTTTTCACGAAAACAAAAATGGCGATGAAGCACGCTTTTCCATTAACATAAAAACATTTGGTCATTATAAGCCATTTATGATCAGTAATTCGAATTTCAGTATGCCCTTCGAGAAAAACGAAAATCGATTTTTTTTGGCCCACCCTAATAAACAGTTATCAATACACTGACGCCTTTACAGTATAAACCAATATATATAGAAATAATACTATTGGAACGACTCCTTCAGAAAAATACATATGTGCTAACTACCGTCGTGATAGCCACAGGGCTACGTTGCCCTTGTGATCATAGCGCCACCGGTACTACATCACGAGAGAAGCCAAGCCTCTCTGGCGCGACGACTAAGATCTTCCCCCTCCCAATCCAGGGTGTTATGCGACCACGTGCCCATTGGACGTTTGCAGCCGGGAGGCAAATCGTGGCTGTAATCGAACGGAGCCTCTCTGATACCGGGCCGCCTCGGAGAGTAACTATGGCCTTACCGCGGTATGGGGCTCTGCCGCGGCGGACGACACATTCCCCCTACTCTTCCCTTGACCCTAAACTGGCCTTGCCCGGCGAGGGGTCGTACGAACAAGATGATAAATAATAACAAAAACCCTAAAACTAAAGATGCAACTATGTATATTGCACAGCAGAGGAGGAAAATGCTGGAGCAAGCGAGAACGCAACGTCGGAGGACAACTCCATTTCCTTATCAGCCGAGAGATCGACAGCGATGGCAACTACGGGTCGATTAGCTCTGGATAACAAGGGGGCAATCCCCAAAGTAAGTACCGGTACAAACACAGTGAAGCCAACAACGGCTGATGCTAAAGTCCTAGTAAGTGCCGGTACCGAAACTAAGTCTTTAACGTCTGTGGCAGTGGTCTCACGACCTGGCCCCAGAGATCCAAATAAGGGAACGACCGCGATGGCAACTACGGGTCGAAATTTACACCAAAAGACATCTCCCAGTCGCTCTGAGTACTTGGACAAAAGAGCGGCCGCGAGGATCCTGAAGAAATACGAGGGTATTTCACAAGAGACGCTATCGCCGAATGCTAGAAAGACGGTGGAGATGGCTGAAACTATCTTACCGAACTTCCAAAGCGATTACGCGCCAAAGAAGGTTAATGGAAATCCCTTCAAACGCCAGAGATCGGACGTGGATTTGAAACCTCACCCGAAGCGGCAGCAACACGCCCCCGTAGTGGGTAAACTCAGCTTTGCTGAAGTAACTAAGGATAGGATCCTCATAGGCGTCATTGACCGAGGTAACGAAAGCTGGGCCATCCCTAGGGACCAGTGGCGGTACGTCCGGAACGCTATCGGTAATGCCCTTCTCGACATTATGGATGAGTCTCCGGGTGCCACGCCGATGGGTTCTGATGCGGGATGGCACCAGGGCCGAATCAAGGTATTCGCTTGCGAGGATGCAAAAACTGTTGCACTGTACAAGGCAGCAGCTGCAAGACTGGGTGAGATCTACCAAGGGGCAAGAATCGAGGTTGTCGACTGGAAGGACATCCCGGCTCGGCCAAGGGCAAGAGCGTGGATTCCTGCTATCCCTGCTGAACCTGAGAGAATTCTCAGGATGCTGAGGATCATGAACCCGTCTCTCTCGACGCAGGACTGGGGTGTCAATCTGGTCGAGGATGCGGTAGGGCCTGACAGGCAAGTGGTCTTCACCTTGACTAAGGAAGCACTCGAGCCCCTTAAACGGTGCAATGGACGAGTGCACTACGGCATGGGTCAGATCGTGATCCACGTATACCGCGGCGATGCACAGCGCGCTGCTATTTCGGCTGCACCGGTTGGCTCGGACATCGCAGTGCCAGTAGGGGAGTCGGAGATGTCCGACTCGGAAAGTATGGTATCTGCCACGTCAAATGGCGAAGGAGCAGTGAACAGCTCGGAGATGGGAGACAGCCTGCTGGACGGGGAGGACCTCAACGTCACAGTGATAGCAGCTGGTCCTGAGCGCACCAATGTCAATACTGCCACAGTTAGTAGGATCTCGGCTACGCCAAATCGTGGTCTGAACAAATCGTCGTTGAAAGGCAAGCCTCCAGACGAGGTGGAACTCGACGATACGGCGGTGGCAGGGAAGTCTGAGCGCTCTCATGTTGGTGGTGATTCAGATAAACCTGCACAAATCTAAAGCAGCCGCGGCTGCTTTAATCAGTCGCCTCTCTAAAGGCGACATAGATGTGGTCCTCATCCAAGAACCCTGGGTCAACAGCTCAAGGATTTGCGGTTTGGGGATTAAGGGTTTTAAGCTAATCCAAGCCAGCGAGGGGGGCAGGGTTAGAGCCTGTATTCTGGTTAAGTCTGAGCTGAATGCTTTTCTCTTGCCCATCTATACCAATGGTGACGTTACAGCTGCCAGTTTAACAGTCGACAGTACCAGTCTGACGATGGCATCGGTCTATATGCCCTACGACGCCGAAGAACCTCCGCCACAGAGGGAGGTAAAAGACCTGGTGGCAAATTTTTCCATGGGTCATCTTACTATCGGAACTGACGCCAATGCTCATCACGTCCAGTGGGGAAGCTCCGATATCAATGCTAGAGGAGAGTCGTTGTTTGATTATTTGTTAGCAACTAACCTGGTAGTTTGCAACGTGGGTAACGAACCTACGTTTATTACTAACACCCGTAGGGAGGTCATAGATCTCACTATTTGCAGCGAAGGCGCTTATGAGTGGGTCAGAAAATGGCGCGTTCTCGATGAACACTCATTCTCCGACCACCGGTACGTAGAATTAGTTCTAGACTTTTCTGTTGAGCAGCCGGTTAAGAAACGCAACCCACGTAACACTAACTGGCAGCTACACAATGAAATACTATCTAGGGACTTGCCAGCACTGCCCCCACAAGTCCCCTCATCAGTAGGGGAGTTGGAGGATCTGGTAAAGACCTTTACAACGGCGCTCTCGAATGCCCTAGAGCAGGCTTGCCCAGTGCCAAAACCACGCGGTAAACATAGGCCACATTGGTGGTCCTACGACCTGGACTCGCTCCGTAAATCATGTAGGACACAATTCAATAAGGCCAAGAGCCTTGGCACGGAGAATCAATGGCTCGAATATAAAGTTAAACTCAGGGCCTACAAAAAAGCTCTGAGGCAGGCGAAGAGAGTATCGTGGAGAAATTTCTGCACTGGGGTCGAAAATGTCGACGATACAGCGAGACTTAGACGAGTGCTCTCAAAAACTCAAACAGCCACAAGCTATTTGCGCAAACCTGACGGATCCTGGACCAGCACGGAGAGGGAAACCCTAGAGCTGCTCTTGAATACGCACTTCCCAGTGAACTTGCATGAGGAACCCCTAGCACCTACAACAAACCTGGCTGTACACATACCCATCACGGAGGAAAAGGTTAGGTGGGCGGTTAAAAGCTTCGAACCGTTCAAGGCTGCCGGGCCAGACGGGATTATTCCCGCACAACTCATAAACACGCTGAGATTTCTGCTGCTTTCTGCTATTTTTTACAAATTGGCGGGAACTTTTATGCTGAGTTCGAACGGAACCTGCAGGGCAGATGAATTTTAGCCAGCTACCTCCACAACACGGCTTCCCCTCCAAGCACCATCGAAAATAGCGTACAGATCGTTACAAACCCTCATAAAATTTATTGTTTACAAAATTTCAATTAAAAAATTTGCATTAAAAAAATAATTCAATAAAAGTGTGAGGAAAAAAGTCAGTGAAACTTTCAAAATCGTAACGTCATTTGATAACAATTTTTTCTCAAACTAAATTACAAATACACGATTGTCAGAATGCGTGATCTGTAGTAATAGGAACGTAGAACGCTATTCCCGACGATGCTTCAATTATATTTAAATCAACTGAGTAAAAAAATTTATAAAAAGAAATATAATAAAAATGGCAAATCAAGAATAATCATTTGAGTGATGAAAAAATGTAGCGGCCCCCGAATGTGAGGCCCAGGCCGAGACCTCGTCGGCCCTACCCTTAATCCGTTCCTGATATATAGCTATTTAAAGAATGTGTATATTGCGAGTAATGATTTATTGAAGCTCCATCCAAGAGTTTCGTCAAAAAAAAGTTATGTAGCAAAGCACGGCAGTCAATCCTTTTAAGAGATAAATGACAACCAAAAAATTTAGTTTCATCTACGGAAGAATTCCTAGTGAGCTAAACATTTGAATACACCTTTATTAGAGCATAGTAAAGAAGATATGAAAAATAGTGGTCAAAAGGTCACAAAAACAAGTTATTCGCAAAATCTTGTGACCTATTGCATGTATGGAAAAATTGTCTTCTACAGTTTTTCTTAGGTAATTTCCAATGAAACATTTTCAATTTTCGTTTTTTCAATGTGCATAATTATAAAAAGTACACCCAAAAGTAAAACTTTGTAGTAAATTTGAAAGGTGAAAGTCATAATCTTTTTTCGAATTTCGATACAATTTGATGTCCTTATAAATGTTTGTTAAGCAGGAAAGAAAATAAACCCTGGATCCGGGGGGACTCATGCCTTCCCCTGCGATGTTCTAGGATTGGACCACCTGTATACAATTAGAAATCCATAGAGTACTCCAATGTAAAGCGATAGTTGGAGTAGGTGTTCCTCTCTCGCTACGCTTTCTACTCCAACTGGAGTAGTCTAGTAGGAACTTTTTTGGAAAAGACTCTTGTGTGGGTGTTCCATGAAGTACGGTATGCAGTACTCCTAGCTAGATTAGGTGGTCCAATCCTAGGACTAACTTAAACTAATAGCGTCAATATACCAACAAGGTTATCATAACCTCCAACGAGATTTTTGCCGAGCTTCTCTTTCCAACCTGTGTTGAGTTGCTTTTGAGTTTTTCCTACAAGTTGGCGGGCCTACAGTTTTTTGCCGACTCTGAATGGCACTTGCAAAGCAAATGAGTTTTAGCTGAGAAGCTTCTCATGGCAGAAATACACCCGGAGAGTTTGCCAAACTACTGCCGAGGGGCGACCGCGTTTAGAAAAATTATTTTTCTAAATAATTTTTGATGTTACTTTTGCCGGGCATTGATCCGCCACGACTTTGTGTAGAAGATAGTTTTCATCAGACACAAATTGAAAGTGATAGTTTTCGTCAGACATAAAATGAAAGTGTTAGTTTTCGTATGGCACGTCTATATATCCTTAAATATAATTACTCAATATGTGCCATAAGTTTTTTTGGTTGGGGCGCACTTTTCTAAGTAGTCCAAACCCCATTACATGTCTTCCCCCTCACTTTTTTTCTTTCACCCACTTGAACACCTTTAAGTTGATGCCAATACCGTTGACAAAAAGTAGAACTTTTGGTGCCGTTAAGCCATTCATTTATCGCATCTTATAGTCTGAATAATCTACATAAGATTCCATATGGTCCACAAAAAAAAAATATTTGTAGGTGAAAACAGCCCTAAAAAATTCTCGTTGGATAAGCCAGCCAGACTCAACCTGCTTGATATAATTATGCCGCTAAATTCCATTTTTTGTCAAGGTTATCAAAGGTTGAATTTAAAGCGTAATATAATTATATACCCGAAAAGGCTCGGACTATCGTTATCTCAAAAAGTTCAAAATATGTTTTGAGCTCAGCAGGTTGGTGCCAATTGTCCCACATACCTGAATTTTTCATAGTTTTTTTGCTGTAAAACACACACAGGAAAATTTGCATGTAAAACCAACACTTTTTTGACACTTTTTCATGTTATTATTTTTTGGTGCAGTATTATAAAGCCATAGGCAATAAAGCCATATGGTCCTATAACTCAATGGAGTGTGAAATAAGGCCATATGGTTTTATTTCCATATAAGGAATGAAATAAAGCCATTATGCTGTTATTTCACATTACAATTTTTTTTTTAAATGGTTCATATTTTAAAAACAACCCTGGGCTACGCGGTGCTAAGTCCCAGTTTCGTACCGTCTCACGTTATGTTATTTTTTCAATTTTTAAATATTGATTTAAAAATAAAGATTATTTTTAAAGTTTTTTTATTTGGATTGGAAAACAAAAGTTATTCTTCGGTAAATGTCTGACTTGGTTGTGTACATCACTGTACAATAGCCAAAAATCCCAGAGGGTTTCTCATCGGTTTCTAAAGCTTTGGGCAGTGCTGCGCAGGCCCTATACCCTTGAAGCACTTTTGACCCCTATCAATATGGAGATTTCCCTCCTAGTTAGGGCATAAATGCGTCTATACCTTTTAAGATCCCATTCTGGCCAGGTTGGTTTCGATATCTGGCACCCTGGGGATTGCAGCCATCTTTCGTTGGCTTGACGGAGTGTGTGCTCCTTCAGCATTAGTTTGCATGTGGCAAACGGCATACCTAAGCGCTCTTTATCCTGAAGAACCTGCTTGGTCGGGCCCTGCCTGGCAACGCTACAATGATCATGTAGTCTGAAGGAGAGCTCAAGGTCCAAATCGCTTGAATAATCCCCTCCTCCAACTCTGCCGTCCAACTTCGAGCCGTCGGTGTATATGGAAGTGCCACCATTTGTTTCGGGACACCAATCCGTCCTCTCCCAGTCTTCTATTCTGGGAATGTTTATTTTGAAACAGCTATCCCCGACTGTAGTAGTCGCACAACGATCTGTGCTTAGAGGGAGAAAGCTGTAAGATTCCAGAATACTGGAGTGTCCAATAGTACCCGCAGCCCAACTGGAGGTTTCTCTTAGGCGCAGAGCTGATGCCGCCGCTGACCGAAACCCTTCCAGATCAAGTGGCAAAATGCCCAGAATGACCTGGAGGGCTTCGTTGGGCGTTGTCTTTAGCGCACCGCTTATACAGATCATACTGGATCTATGGACTTTCCGCAACAGATTCAGGTATGTTGCCTTGCTCAGCGCAGGCCACCATACGACGACTCCATAAAGCATGATTGGGCGAATGATGGCCGTGTAGATCCAACTGCATACTCTAGGGCTGAGGCCCCATTTTTTGCCAATGGCTCTTTTGCATGTGTAAAGAGCGATGCAAGCTTTCTTCTGGCGCTGAAGAACATTCTCCTTCCAATTCAATTTCCTGTCCAGAACTATGCCTAGAAACTTGGCCTTATCCGACAAGCCCAGGCGCGTGCCATCTAGTTCTGGTAGGCTTAGTGGCGGTATTTTGTACCGGTTGGTGAAGAGGACAAGTTCCACCTTCCCTGGGTTGATACTAAGTCCGCAGCGAGAGGATCACGTCGAAACTTCTCGCAGTGCTACTTGCATCAGGTCACCCAGAGCTTGTGGGAACTTGCCTCTGAATGCAATAGCTAGATCGTCTGCGTATGCCACTATATTCGGGCCCCCCAGCTTGTGTCACGTAGAAACGAGTTGACTGTGAGGTTCCATAAAAGCGAGGAAAGAACACCACCCTGGGGCGTTCTCCTTGTGACATAGCGTGATAACTCAACGGTACCAAGTGAAGAAGCTATTTTGCTTCCCCTTAGAAGTTGGTCAATTAAACCGGTGACATAGCGTGATAACTCAACCGTACCAAGTGAAGAAGCTATTTTCCTTCCCCTTAGAAGTTGGTCAATTAAACCGGTTAAAAAAAAGAGTATAAGATTATATCTTAAAAACGTCAGTAATGTCACAAACGGTTTTACTAGTATTTATACCAAAATGTATTCAACAAAGTGTGCTTGACAGTTAAATATTTTCTCTTATAAGGGGTTATAATGTCAAACGAATGTAAACAAATGAATTAATCCTTTATGGTGCACCACATGTAAATTGCAATGCATACTCGGATATCGAAGAAATGCAAGAGGAAACGGAGGAGTCCGACGAGAAAAGCATGTTGTCTGCCACAGCACTTTCGCAAAGTGACGTGAACAGCTCAGAGATGGAAGACAGCTTGCTGGACGGGGAGCAACCAATCCTGAGCGCATTATCTCTGATGCTTCAGTCAGCAGGGCTCCCGTTAAGCCAACTCGTCGCTGAGATACAACCTCCGGGATGGGGCAAACCTCGACGATATGGGTACGTCAGGGAAGTCTGAGCGCTCTCATGTTGGTGGTGCTTCAGATAAATCTGCACAAATCTAAAGTATCCTCGGCATTCTAAATGCGACATGGATGTGGTTCTCATCCAAGAACCCTGGTTCAACAGCTCGAGGATCTGGGGATTGGGGACTATTGGCTTCAAGCTCATTCGAGCTAGCGAGGATGGCAAGGTCAGAACCTGCATTTTGGTGAAATGTGAGCTTCTTGTAAGAATGCACACAAGCTTTTTCCTTGATTTCAATTCAGCTTCAAAGGATTACATCTTTGTTCTTTTTGCCTCACAACATGTCCACTTGCCTTACTGCCTTCATCGCGAATCGAACTAAGAATTATTAACTGCTGAACGGAGATCTCTAGCATGATGCTATCGTGTACTTGTGCTTGGTAGCGTCGAATTACACATTTGAAGAAGGTATACTTTTATGTACATATGTTGTATGTACATATGTTCAGACGTTAATAGGAAAATTAGAATTAATAAGGGGTACTTTTAAAAATAAATAGTTTTCCTTTTTAATAAATTCAATATAAATCTAGTGAAAATAAGAGGATGTTCTCATTAATTTACTTTATACAAATTTTCTCATAAAAACAAGCAGATTTCTTCTAACAATTGAACGTTTTTGACAAAAGTACATAAAAAATTCATAAATAAGAAGCTAACTCCTTCTTTTTAGCCGTTTTCCTTTTCAATAAATTTGAGAAGAAATTCAAGCTAAATTCGAAATGATTTCCTAGCACAAATTTCTTCAAATTTGTCCCCACTCGCTCTCCCCGGCCAAAATGCTTTATTAGACGTCGATCTCTTTAATTACACTGGACCACGAATTTCAATTTTTTCGCTTTACCAGAAATGCCGTTATGAAATTCGTATGTAAAATCACCCCCTGATTTCGAAAATAGAGTTCATTTTTGATTCTATGGTACCGTTTTTGAGATATTTGCAATTTACCGTTATTCGAAAAAACCAAAAATATGGCGCCCTTTAATTGCGTATATCTCACGAACGGGTCAAGCAATTGCAAAAAAGTTTACAGAATCGGAAAAACGATAAAATTTGCTATAAATGCATCATACATTGTTTTTTGCTCAACCAGATAGTTTTCGAGATATTAGCTTGTCATTTCATATTTTTGTTTTTTTTTTATGAAAAAATATGAAAAAAATTACTCTTTGCGTGGGCAGCGTTCCAAAACCACAACTTTTTTTCTAGATATTTTTTCTTTACGTAGAGCTCTGTTTTATTAGAAAAAAGATAAGCTATCATCGAAGAAAATCGATGCAAAACTACGTAAGTTATAAACGATCAAGTAAAAATACCCAGGTTGCGCAACTTCAATGTGTGATGTATACATACATATTTTAAAGGTATAAAGTGCAAATGGGATATTATCCGGATAAACGAATAACACCATAACAATGATAAAACTTTTTCTTTAAATAAATCAAATAGTACTTTTAATACTCGAATTGTTTTATAGTAGGTAGAGTGGTTGCTTCGAAAGGAAGAGTGGTTGGGTTCGAAAGTGCTGTAGGCATGTAGTTATAAACATGTATTTCCGTCACTTATGCGTAAGTATGCAGGTAGATTTTCAAAATTATAAGAAAATTTTTAAAGCCGACATCTAAAGCTGGTAATATTTTCTTTTCCCGGCTTCGTATAAAAAGGAACCTTTCTGTCTAGGTAAGATTTGATTTTTTCAATTTTATTTTTGTTCCGAGTATAAATATGAGTTAAGGCGCCTTGAAACTTCAAAACATCTGCAAGGCTCGCCGGAGATAGTTCAGTTCATAAGTCGAATTTCAAAACCGTGATTTATTAAAAAAAATAAAATGAGTAAAAGGACGCGAGAATTTGAGTGTGATAACGATCCAGATATGTTCTGTTTCATGTGGCCAATATACTATCATAAGGCTACGACGAGTGTTCTCAGATCGTATCAAAACTTTATACTCCAAGTATTTTGGCATTGAGCCTAAAAATGCTGAAAAACCATGGACACCGAACACTTTGTGTACATCGTGTCGAGTAGAATTGATTCAGTCGAAATCAGGACAACAAATAAAATTTGCTACACCAATGATATGGAGAGAACCTACTTGCCATTCAATGGAGTGTTATATTTGTCAAACGAAAGTGCTTGGCGTTGGAAGATCAAGAAGAGTAACTTATGCCAGCGTACCATCAGTGACATTACCAGTACTACGTTCAACGACAGTTGCGGATCCAGTTCCATTGTCAACAGTAATATCTGAGTGCGGGGAATCAAGTTGTACTGAATTTCGCGTGGGAAACGAGAGAAACGTTCTCTCACAAGCACAACTTAATGATTGGATAAGAGATTTGGAACTATCCAAGGAAAAGACAGAGATCCACACTTCCCGTATGCAACAATTTAAATTTGTGTCATCCGATGTTAAGGTGACATATTGTAGAACTCGTCACGAACCATTTTCCAAACACTATACCAAGAAAGACAGTATATGCTACTGCAACGACATTCCTGGTTTATTCAAAGAGTTTGGTCAAACATATGATTCAAAAGAGTGGCGATTGTTCATAGACAGCAATAAACTGAGTTTGAAAGCTGTATTATTGCATATTGGTAACAAAAAGCCTTCTATCCCGAAACCTACGAGGAAATGCAAAAAATTCTCAAATTTATCAAATATGAAGAGCATGATTGGAAAATATGTTCTGATCTCAAAGTCGTTGCAATGCTATGCGGTCTACAAAGTGGCTACACCAAGCACTGCTGCTTCCTCTGCAAGTGGGATAGCCGAGCTCGTAAGGACCACTACGTCAGAAAGGATTGGTCGGAAAGAGTCGAGTTTACCGTTGGTGTGGATAACATAAAATACACCCCTCTTGTCAAGAAAGAGAAAATCATACTTCCACCCTTACACATCAAGCTCGGTCTCATTAAAAACTTTGTTAAGGCTTTGGACAAAGAAGGCGAAGCATTCGACTATTTGAAAACAATTTTTCCAGATATTTCTCAAGCCAAGATAAAGGAAGGTATTTTTGTTGGACCACAAATAAAAAAGTTGATCAACAATACTCAATTCAAAGGACTACTCTCATCAGTTGAGGTAGCAGCGTGGGAATCCTTTGAAAAGGTCGTTGCTTCTTTTCTCGGTAGACACAAAAGCCCTAACTACGAACAGATAGTGAACGACTTAATCAATAATTATGCGAAAATGGGTAAATATAAAAGGCTTATTAAAATTAATTTCCCAAAATTTTATTTACCTAACTAATATTTTCTTTCCAGGCGTAAATATGTCTTTAAAAATTCACTTTCTGCACTCACATTTGAACTTTGTTCCGGCAAATCTTGGCGACGAAAGTGACGAACATGGCGAAAGGTTTCATCAGCAAATGAAATTAATTGAGAATCGATATCAAGGATTCTGGGACGTCGCAATGATGGGTGATTACTGCTGGTTTCTCATAAGAGAAACCGATCCTAAACTGAATAAGCGTCAAAGTAGAACACATAATTATTTCGACTACATAGTAAAATCAAATTAAGATAAAGATTGTTAGAATATAGTATAAACATAAATAAATTTAAAAAAAAAGTAAAAAATATCGATAATTTCATTCATGAATTAAACTTTGAACTCAATAGAAACAGAGCATAGCTTGATATTTCTCTCTTTCTTATACCATACATACGTTTTGAGCTATACGTTGAAATTGCGCAACCTGGGTATTTTTATTTGATCGCTTATAACTTACGTAGTTTTACATCGATTTTCTTCGATGATAGCTTATCTTTTTTCTAATAAAACAGAGCTCTACGTAAAGAAAAAATATCTAGAAAAAAAGGTGTGGTTTTGGAATGCTGTCCACGCAAAGAGTAATTTTTTCATATTTTTTCATAAAAGAAAACAAAAATATGAAATGATAAGCTAATATCTCGAAAACTATCTGGTTGAGCAAAAAACAATGTATGATGCATTTATAGCAAATTTTATCGTCTTTTTGATTCTGTCAACCTTTTTGCAATCGCTTGACCCGTTCGTGAGATATATGTAATTAAAGGGAGCCATCTTTTTGGTTTTTTCGAATAACGGTAAAATGCAAATATCTCAAAAACGGTACCATAGAATAAAAAATGAACTCGATTTTCGCAATCAGGGGGTGGTTTTACATACGAATTTCATAACGGCGTCTCTGGTAAATTTTGGCCGTCGACCAGTGTTATAGGTGAACTTTTTGGCTCTGCGTACGCTTTCTACTCCAACTGAAGTAGTCTAGTTGGACCTTTTTTGGAAAATACTCTTGTGTCGGTGTTCCTGGGAGTACGAGATGGAGTGCTCCTAGTTGGATTAGGTGGTCCAATCCTAGGGCATCGCCATGTTAATTGGAGCACCTTTTTATATAACTGTTAAGTTACGATGTTACCATTCATACCTACACTGTTGAAAAAATTTGCCTAAATTTTAAACCCGTCTAAAATTTAAGCGATTTTTTAAACATTTTTTGGAATATTTTAAACTTTCCAAAAGTTTAAAAAGAGTTTAAATTTCCTTTGGTTTCGATTTAAGATCTAAATGAAAAGACAGTCTAAATTTTATTTTTTTTCTTTGTTTGAATGCATGAGTGTAGCCAGGTAGGGTCAGGTAGGGGCAAATGCCCCAACCTAAGCCAAATGTCCTCGAAAAATTCTGTGTTTTTTAAGAAAAAAATAATCTTTGTCCTCAAGGACATTTGGAGAAAATGCTGAAACACCGAGGACTTTTCAAAGAGTGTTCTCTTAAAAAACGAGAACAATTTGAAAACAAGGAGTAGCAATGAAAATTTTTATAAAAAAATTTAAGAAAAAAAGCTTTTTTAAAAATTATGCTGTTTAAACGGTTGAACCGATTTCTTCTCTATAAAATTTACTTTCCTGGACCTTCTCTGTAACAGGTTTATAAAAAAACCGACTAAAAACCTTTGGTTTTGTTGCCGAAAAATTAAAAAAGCTGAGACGTCTAAATTTCAAAATTTTGTATAGGAAATAGGTAATCTATCTATCTACATATATATATATATATATATATATATATATATATTAGGGTGATTCAAATAAAAAAAAATTTGGTTCTTTTTTCGGTCTTATATTATATGAAATAAGCAACTTTTACAAAATTTCACGATCCTACCTCATTAATTACAGGAGTTATAGCCCAAAATCCGTTTATCGGAACAATCGATTTTATGGGGGCTATGTGAAATATTTATCCCATCACAATGATTTTCAAGGCCGAGAGTTCTTATATAAAAAAAGCAATTCTCACAAAATTTTACGTTCCTACCTCTTTAATTAGAGGAGTTATAGCCCAAAATACGTTTATCGGAACAATCGGTTGTATGGGAGCTATATGTAATATCGGTCCAATCTTGCTGGTTCCTACAAATGATTCCAATATTAGAAAATTGTGGCCGCACACAAAATTTCAGCCAAATATCTCAAAAACTGAGGGACTAGTTTGCGTTCAAACAGACAGACAGACAGACGGGCAGACGGACATGGCTAAATCAACTCATCTCGTCATCCTGATCATTTCGGTATACTTAGTGATGGGTCCATTTCTTCTTCTTCTCATACTTACAAACATCGGACCAAAGTTATAATACCATTTCATGTTCATGAAAGGTATAATAAAATAAATCGCGCTGCAGTTGACAATCAAGTTCGGGCGTTGTAAAATAATTTATTAACAAAAATAGTTAGCAGCAAAAATAGTAACCAACTGAGACGTCTAAATTTCACAATTTTGTATAGGAAATAAGTAATCTATCTATCTACATATATATATATATATATATATATTAGGGTGATTCAAATAAAAAAAATTTTGTTCTTTTTTCGGTCTTACCCCCTGAAACTATATGTATTGATGAGAAAATAAGCCTTGCAAAAAATTAGCGCTCTAACTTAACCCTAAGGGGTGGCTATTTTTTCGCCCTTTCCCATACATTTTGTATGAGGAAAAATGACATTTTTTTCAAAGTGAACTTTCTTTCAATTTTTGAAACTTTTGCAAAATATTTTTACACACTCTTAAAGTTGAAGCTTTGAAGCTTCCATAATGGTATACCATGTGCGATTATCTTAACTATTAAAATAATTACACCCATTTAAAACTTACTATATTTTATACGTGTTACTGTGTATGTGTGTGCAATTGTACAAAACTTGGTCATTTTCAAATGGCTGTAATTATTTTAATAGTTAAGATAATCACACATCGCTTACCATTTTGGAAGCTTCGAAGCTTCAACTTTAAGAGTATGTAAAAATATTTTGAAAAAAGATTCAAAAATTAAAAGAAAATTCACTTTGAAAAAAAAATTCCATTTTTCCCCATACAAAATGGTAAGCCATGTGTGATTATCTTAACTATTAAAATAATTACAGCCATGTTTATAACAAATTTTGACAACATGTTTCACGTAGCACGTTAGTATTTGCGTAGCTGTTTCATTCTAAAACAAGTAAGGAAAGCTGTCTTCGGCTGTGCCGAAGGCTATATACCTTTCATGAATAAGCGTCACGACTTTCACTGTTCGATCCCCAGTACAGCCTGTTTCAATTTAACTTTAGTTCATACCGAAATTATCGGAACTATCGGTTATATGGGGGCGATGTGTTCTAAAAGAGCAATTGTTACGAAATTTCACTTTCCTACCTATATAATTACAGGAGTTATCTATTAAAATCCGCTTATCGGAACAATCGATTGTATGGGGGCTATGTGAAATATTTATCCCATCTCGATGATTTTCAACACCGATATTTCTTATATGAAATAAGCAACTTTTACAAAATTTCACGATCCTACCTCATTAATTACAGGAGTTATAGCCCAAAATCCGTTTATCGGAACAATCGATTGTATGGGGGCTATGTGAAATATTTATCCCATCACAATGATTTTCAAGACCGAGAGTTCTTATATAAAAAAAGCAATTCTCACAAAATTTTACGTTCCTACCTCTTTAATTACAGGAGTTATAGCCCAAAATACGTTTATCGGAACAATCGGTTGTATGGGAGCTATATGTAATATCGGTCCAATCTTGCTGGTTCCTACAAATGATTCCAATATTAGAAAATTGTGGCCGCACACAAAATTTCAGCCAAATATCTCAAAAACTGAGGGACTAGTTTGCGTTCAAACAGACAGACAGACAGACGGGCAGACGGACATGGCTAAATCAACTCATCTCGTCATCCTGATCATTTCGGTATACTTAGTGATGGGTCCATTTCTTCTTCTTCTCATACTTACAAACATCGGACCAAAGTTATAATACCATTTCATGTTCATGAAAGGTATAATAAAATAAATCGCGCTGCAGTTGACAATCAAGTTCGGGCGTTGTAAAATAATTTATTAACAAAAATAGTTAGCAGCAAAAATAGTAACCAACTATGAAAATTGAACGTGAAGTGAAAATGGGTGATGAATGTTGTTTATTTGTGGAAAGCGTTTCGCCGGAAATGAAGGCCGCCGGCCAGCATAAAAAATACAGTTTGCCAAGAAACTTCTTTTATGTGCTTCTAAAAATGTTAAAAGTTTGTCACCTTATCAAATGTATCTAATATCTTTAAACGAGTTAATCTTGTATATTTGTATGTTCGGACTATCTCGAGAACCGCTTGACCGATTGGGATGAAATTTGGCACAAAGATAGTATGATGGATTCTAAGACTACCCACTTTAGGGTTGCCACTTGGGGCGGTTTACAGGGTTGCCACCTATCCCTTTTTTTTAATTATGGAGCAATATATGCCAATATGGGTATCATATGAAAGGTATTTTCGGCGAGATACCAACTAAAATATTTTCAAGTAGAGTTGCCACCTAGGGTTGCCACCTTACCACAATATATTTGTATATCCGGTACTATCTCGAGAATCGCTTGACCGAATTGGCTGAAATTTGGCATGGTGATAGTATGATCGATTTTAAGACTACCCACTTTAGGGTTGCCACTTGGGGCGGTTTACAGGGTTGCCACCTATCCCTTTTTTTTAATTATGGAGCAAGATATGCCAATATGGGTATCATATGAAAGGTATTTTCGGCGAGATACCAACTAAAATATTTTCAAGTAGGGTTGCCACCTAGGGTTGCCACCTTACCACAATATATTTCTATATCCGGTACTATCTCGAGAACCGCTTGACCGATTTGGATGAAATTTGGTATGTAGATAGTATGATTGATTCTAAGACTATAAATATGGGGGTTGCCACGTCATCATTTGGATAATTTTTGGGTTATTTTGGGAACATCTGAGGGACTATTCAAGGATTATTTTGGGATCATATTTGGATAATTTTGTGGTAATTTTCGAATCTCGTTTAGGGTACATTTAAGGGTGTTTTTGGGGTAATTTGTGAATTATTTTTGGACCAATTTGGGATCATTTTAGGGTCATTTTGGGATCATTTTTGAGTAGTTTTGGGTATCAAAGTAAAGGCATTGTCGCCGACATACCAGCTAAAATATTTTCAAGTAGGGTTGCCACCCAGGGTTACCATTTTACCGTATTGTAATTGTATTTTGTATTTTGGGATCATATTTGGATATTTTAGGATTATTTTGAGAACATCACTTTGGGATAATTTTGGGGCTTGCTTGAGATCATTTTGGGTTCAATTTCGGATTAATTTGGTACAATTTTGGGTAATTTTCGGTTAATTTTTGGGTTACTTTGGGAACATTTGAGGGTCTTTTTGGGGTGGTTTTGGGATTATTTTAGGATATATTTGGGATCATTTTGGTGTATTTTTTGGATCGTTTAGTGTGCATTTAAGGGTATTTTTGGGGTAATTTGGGAATTATTTTTGGACCAATTTGGAATAATTTTAGGTTAATTTCGGATAATTTTTGGGTCGTTTTGGGTTCAATTTCGGATCATTTTGGGAACATTTAAGGGTCTTTTTGGGATCATTTTAGGATTATTTTTGGATTATTTTAGGGTCATTTTGGGATCATTTTGGGTAAATAAATTTAGCGCTAAATTGATAGCACCGAGCAAGCTCGGTCACCCAGGTACTTACATTTATTACATTAAATATGTACCTATTTCAAAAAAAGTTAATAAATTGATCATAAATAATATCATTTAGATGTGGTTATCATTAATTTTACTTGTAGCTTCAACGTTATGCTCACGTAAGTATCAGTATTACATACTCTCACTTAAATATACATCATGGTCATGTTCATTTTACGTTTTTCCTGTAGGTACATACATTTCATGTCAATTATACATGAGTATCCCTTCAATAATACATAATGGTCATGTCAACTTTACGTTTTTCCTGTACGTTTTTACGATTCATGTCAATTGTGCATGAGAATACCGTCATTAATACATGATGGTCATGTTCATTTTACGTTTCATGGCAATTGTACATGAGAAAGCAGTCAATAATACATGATGGTCATGTTCATTTTACGTTTCATGTCAATTATACATGAGAATGCCCTCAATAATACATGATGGTTATGTTTATTTGACGTTTTCCTGTATGTTTTTACGTTTCATGTCAATTGTACATGAAAATGCCTTCAATAATACATGATGGTCTTTTCAACTACACGTTTTTCCTGTACGTTTTTACGATTCATGTCATTTATACATGATGATGCCTTCAATAATACATGATGGTCATGTTTATTTGACGTTTTTCCTGTACGTTTTACGTTTTTTTTGTGCATATCCATTTCACGTAGAAATGATATTTTCGAAATTGTAAAATTGACCTTTTTTCTTTTCAGTTGCATTTGGTAAACAAAAAATGTTAATATTACGGCGGTTTTTGATATTTTTTGAATTGAATTGAATTGAAATTGATTATATGAAAGGGGGCGTGGCACCTCCAATACAAACTAAATTTTTCTAGCAGAATATCTGTAAAAAAAGGGTTCAAGGTAGGGACCTGAAAATTGGTATAGACCTATATGATATCAAAAGCATTCTCCCTTATAAAGAGGGGGTTTATCAGAAAAGAGACGTGGCTCCTCTAATACCAAATAAATTTTCAAGCAGAATATCTGTGAAAGGGTTCAAGGTAGGGATTTGAAAATTGGTAAAAACCTATATGATGTCAAAAGCATTCTCACACATAAAAAGAGGGGTTATCAGAAATAGGGGCGTCGCATCTCCCATACAAACTTAAATTTTCAAGCAGAATATCTGTAAAATGGTCTAATTTAAGGAGCTTGAAATCGCTATAGAGCTATGCGATATCAAAACCGTAAGTAGGGGTTATGTGAAAAGGGGACGTGGCACCTCCCACACAAACTTAATTTGTTGAGGTTGAATGTCTCTAAATGGGGTTACGGTAGGGGGCTGAAAATTAGGATAGAGATATAAGTAGGAAAACCATCGTTACTGTATATTTATACACCGCATGAAAATAAAACCAAAAATGTTGTGTACTAGAAGGCTCTAGAATAAGTTGTTAGTTTACAATAATTCGAGTAAGTCACTAAAATAAATAAAACATTGTTATTGGAATAAGTCACATAATAATGGCCGAACATGAATTAAATGATAAAACAAGAAAAAACAAAGAACAACTTTCATTTCTCTCTTTCTTTCACCTAGCGCACCGCTAGTATATATATAAAATTCAAATTATGTACCTATAGAGTCTATAGTATATAGTATAGACGAACTTGGCTTCTAAACGAATGAGCCGATCGTAACCAAATTTTACACACGCACTGGATATCTTCCAGGGATGGTCACAGGCTAAAAAATAGTTTGATTGTATATAGTGCACGTGGCACCTCCCATACAAATGGAATTTTTCATTGTCCGTATCTCTGGAAGTATTCGGGTTAGACTACTGAAATTCGGTGAGGGGTTGTACGAGATCGATCCCTACCACCTTCAAAAAAATTGGGGATAACGAAAAAGGGGGCGTGGCACCTCCCATACAAATGGAATTTTTCATTGTCCGTATCTCTGGAAGTTCGGGTTAGACCACCGAAATTTGGTGAGGGGTTGTAAGAGATCGATCCCTACCACCTCCAAAAAAATTGGGGATAACGAAAAAGGGGGCGTGTCACCACCCATACATATGGAATTTTTCATTGCCCGTATCTCTGGAAGTATTCGGATTAGACCACTGAAATTTGGTGAGGAGTTGTACGAGATCGATCCCTACAACCTCCAAAAAAATTGGGGATAACGAAAAAGGGGGTGTGGCACCTCCCATACAAATGGAATTTTACATTGTCCGTATCTCTGGAAGTATTCGGGTTAAACCACTGAAATTTGGTGGGGGGTTGTACGAGATTGATCCCTACCACCTTCAAAAAAAATTGGGGATAACGAAAAAGGGGGCGTGGCACCTCCCATACAAATGGAATTTTTCATTGTCCGTATCTCTGGAAGTATTCAGGTTAGACCACTGAAATTTGGTGAGAGGCTGTATGAGATCGATCCCCACCACCTCCAAAAAATTGGGGATACTGAAAAAGGGGGCGTGGTTCCTCTTATACGAAGGAGATAGGGATATGGATTAAAATAGATATAGGGATCGGGTTAGAGAAACATACAAGGAAATAAGTTTGTGACAGGACAACGTCTGCCTATAGTCTATATATATAAAAATGAAATGTACTCTGTATTACCGCGGCGGCTGACCCGATTTCTATTCTGTAAAATTTTCTTTCTTGGACCTTCTCTGTAGCAGGTTTATAAAAAAACTGATTAAAAACATTTTGTTTTGTTGCCGAAAAATGAAGAAAGCTGAGACGTCTTAATTTCACAATTTTGTATAGGGAATAGGTAATCTATATATATAAAAATGGAAAGTACTCTGTGTGACCGAGGTTTCTGTCTCAACGGCTTAAACGATTTCTATTCTGTAAAATGTACTGCCTTGGACCTCTTCTGTAGCAGGTTTATAAAAAACCCGATTGTTTTGTTGCCGAAAAATGAAGGCTGAATATCTCTACAAATTTGTATCGCAGATACCTGGGAATTAGCATGGAGATATAAATGTCATTTTCACAAAAAATGTTCGAGTAATAGGAAAAGGGGAAGTGGCACCACACAAAATGATTTTTTCGAATAAAGAAAATATATATAGTATAATCGTGAATTATGGAAATGAATTCAACAAAAATCTATTTTTATTTTTTTTTTATTTTTATTTTTCTATTAATTTGCTGAAAATCACAGAAAGTTTGTTTAATAAAACCCGAGATCACTGGTAAAAATTTACAAAATCAATTTGATTAATTTCATATAATAACGATATTTCTCTCTTTTGAGAAACCAAAAAATGATACTTTAAAAGTTTCTCTCAATATTCTTGTCAATAAATATGTCCTACTTTTTTTCAAAAAAATGTCCTCGTTTTTTCATTGATTTTTGTGAAATTGTCCTCGAAAAAAGGCTTCAAAAAAATTTCTGGCTACGACCATGTTTGAATGTAATTGAATTTTGCCCGCAAAAACTTCATGTGCGGCATAGCTCAGCGGTAGAGCATATATAGTGGTCATATATATAGTTCAAAAAAAGTTTAAAATTAAGGTTCAGATTTTTAACCGTGTATAAATATGGAACTTTTCCTATTATTTATGACTTTATTAATAAAAGCGGCGGCCGCCGTGGTGTAGCGGTTAAGTGTTCGGCCTTCTACACCAAGTCGTGTTGTAGTGATACCCGACAAAAGTAAAATCGAAAATTATTTAGAAAATAATTTTTCTAATCGGGGTGGCCCCTCGGCAGTAGTTTGCAAACTCTCCGGGTGTATTTCTGGCATGATAAGCTTCTCAGTAAAAACTCATTTGCTTTGCAAGTGCCGTTCGGAGTCAACAAAAAACTGTAGGTTCTTCCAACTTGTAGGAAAAAAATCAAAAAGGAGACACCAGAAGTTGGAAGACAAGCTCGGCAAAAACCTCGTTAGAGGTTATCTTGGTATATCGCCGCCATTCGTTTTTTTTTTAATAAAAGTTACTTTTCACCGCTTTTTTACCTGTATTATAAAAGCAATTTGTATCTATTAATTTTTCACTTTTATGATAAAAGTCAACCAAAAGCGGTTTGGAGTGATATAAAACATGTTCATTGGAAGCAGCACATTTCAAATTGTAAGAGAAGCTCGGTTATTATCTGTCAAAGAAGGAAACTTGTACAAAAATGTGCAGATAGGTACAAGCAGCCATTACCGTGGTATCCATTATTTGGACTTAAGCACCTAATGCATGAAACCATAGAAATATATATACACAAATTTGGTGGTGAGGTGTCCATTTATAGAACTTGTTACTATAAAATTTGCTTAAGGTTATTTTTTGTCTATCCTTATGTATACAAATGTGCATGGTTGCCTACATACCTATATTTGTACCTAGAAACACATTATTGCTGACTACTGTCTGATTCATAAGGTCTACCATCCCTGCTGTAATCGCTTAGAGAAACGTTGCCTTTAGGCAAACCTTTGTACATATATTTACATACATATGTATACGTATATTAGTTTTTATGTAAATATGTGCACACATTAGGCCAGGCCAAAAAAATATAATTGGTTAATAATATTGAATTGTATTGATAGAATAATAGACCTGGTACATAACTATTAAACTAATTACAGCTATTTAAAAATTACTAGATTTTGTATGTGTTACTTGAAATAGTACAAAATCCATACAAATACAATAATTGTTGTGATAAGTTTAGGAAAGTTTAAAGCTTCCACTTTAAGAATTAGTAAAGTTTTCTTGGGAAAAGTATCAAATATTATTAGAAAATTCACGTAAAAAACCCAAATTTGGGAAAGGCGAAAAAACAGCCACCCTAGGGGTAAGTTACAGCGCTTATTTTTTGCAAAGCTTATTTTCTCATCAATTACTAACTTTTAACTTTTTTTTATTACCTCCTAATACTTTGTTCAGACAGACACTTTTTTACGCAATTGAATTTTTAAATTGAATGAAAAATTGTTATCGTTTGTTATGATGTTTGATCAGCTGCCTAAAAATATATTTCTGTTTTTTATAAAAGAAAGACCAAAGGGAAAGTTGCATTTTTACTTTTTATTATACAGATAATCAAAATAAAAGGTATTTGCCCCTATTCGTAAATTTTGCACGTAATGATTTATGTGCTTATTTAGTCGAAATTCTTGTTATATTTCACTGCAAATTGTAGAAAAGTAAAATTTTCAATTTTTTTTTTTCTCATTTTTTTGGGGACCTTTAAAATATTGAAAATAATTTATTTTTTTAGTAGTTGGTCGGCGAAATTTGATGCTTCGGTCACAGTTGACTAGATATGCGGCTAAATTAAGCACTCAATCAGGCACAATTTATCACAAATTGTGCAATTAAAATGTTTCTTTTTACATGATAAATTGAGCACAATTAGTGCTTGATTGAGAAAGTTGCTTTGATTGCGCAACTAACGGGTTGTCTGTTTCACCTATAGGACCCAAAAAAAATTTTTCTTTTTTATTTGAATCACCCTAAAGTACATGTATATATGTACCTTTGAATATTTTCAACCACTGAAGCGAAAATAATTCAAATCTGTGTAAGATTGACGGTCTTAACAAACGAATTTTTCTTGCACTAATTTTTACTTCTCAGGGACCAAAGCATCAAAATCTGTCCCTACCTACCTACCTAATGACTAACTTGGTTTATTTTACTTCATTGGGAGATAAAAAGCTACATCTCATGACTGCTCTCTATTGTCTTATCATGTATATTAAATGTGTATAAAACAAAAATGGTGTTTCCGTGTTTAGCCACATACAAATTGTTATTCTGAATCGTTTTATATTTCGTTTAAAAATAAAACTTGATAGGTTGTGCAGAGAGGCAGCCACAATAACCTTACGTAAACTGGATTGGCGTTGTGCCATCTTCCTCTAATTCTTGGTTATTTGACATGTTTTTAAAAGTGCTTCTATGGACAATTATTCCCACTAAAACTGTTTTATACTGTCCCTGTCCCTTCTTTGTATTGTGTATATACTGCCGTAATCTGCACGTAGAACATAAAATACATATCTCACCCTAAATCAAAAACCGTCACAACTGAAAATTTTTTTATGTCGCTTTCTTGACATAGATTGTCTAATAAAAAGTAGTACAGCCAGTGCATACAACTTTTTTCTTTTTGACTATTATCGTTACTCTTTAAAGAGCACAGTGATGCCAAGTTTTCAATAATCAAATTACTTTTGTGCGATCCAGAAGCGTTTAACTGAAAGTTACTCCGATTTTGAGTTGTGACTATTTTTGATTTAGTGTGCGATATGTGTATTTATTTAAATGGATACACCATGCAAACCCTATTTTTTGTGTTTCACTTTGAACTTACTTCAAAAGGCACATGTGCGCCGAAAACGAAATGCCTGCGTGACTGACAGATTGAAATAATTTGAAATTTTTTACTTCCACAAACGATTCCCCTCTATAGTATTTTCATACTTGCACCCCAGAAGTTTATTTACGGAGCATTGTCAACGAATCCCATATTGTAGTCTTAACCGTTAATCAATTCACATCCGAAGATAGTGTTGTTTCGATACAAGCAACTAGGTATCGAATATTTTTCGTTTTCGGATTCCTTTGAGAAGTAAAAGTACACTGACAGCCCAGCTACTGCTTTGTCTTCCCCTAGAAAATCCATACGTTGTTTTCCTACGGTTTCAAAGAGTGTGATCGTATCGACTCGACGTTGGAATAGACTTCAAGTCCCGAAAGTTTTGATGAGTACAGGTATAGAGTACAAGTATCCGGACAACAATACCCAAAGCCTACTTCACCCTCGAATTATGTGTTTATGTACTCCAAATTGGTTACTTTCAAGCATTTAAAATAGGAATATCGATCCCTCATAGGGGTTTGCCTGACTTTGTAGATACCAGAGGCCTGCACGGGTAATAAAAAAGAAACTGGTTACTAACCGACGGTAGCCAATGGGAAGATACTTATCTCCAAAAGTTTCTTTTAGTATCTAGATACTTTGGTATTTCGATACCAAAGATACTTTTGTATCGAGTTACTTTTGTTTTCCAGATACCAAAGATACTTTCCTATCCAGTAACTTTTGTATCGAGTTACTTTACGGTTACTAACTGCAGTTACTTTAGATACTAACTGGAAACGTATCTAACAGGATAAGTAACTGGCATTGTGAAGAACTTACACGGTTATCAAATGAGCCAAAATTTTTGACCCGTCTAAAGTTTAAACGATTTTAAATTTTTTTTTTTTGTATATTTTAAACCAGGGTTCAAAATGCTTAAGCAATATTAGCATAAGCATCGAAAATTTGTTGATGCTGTGCTTTGGAATTTGTAATGCTTGTAACATCAAAAGCAGCAGCATGAGCAAGTCTTCGAAGCAAGCGACGATTGCTGATGCTTGCTGATCGAAAATGAAGAAAGCAGAAGCAATATAAAGCTTTGCTGCTCCTGCCATATTTGATATTTTATAAAATTATTGAATAATAATTGTGCTTCCCACATTTTATGTTTCTGTAGTTGTCGAAAATAATATTAAATATATGTAGAACGAATTAATTATAGCTTCACTGCTGCTAAGAAGTTCGCTTGTCAGACTTGGCAGCAGCAGAAACCAACAAATATCGGAAGCCTCTCGATTGCTTTTGCTTGTGCTTTTAAATTTTCAAAAAGCAAGCAAGAGCAATCGATCGTTTGCTTATCAGCATTTTTCGTGCTGCTGCTGAGCTTCGGTTTTTTTTTTTTTCAAGCAAAAGCAAAAAATAATGCTGTGCTTTAAAAAATTTTAAGCTTTCTTGATACCTGTTTTAAACCTTCTAAATACCTTTATTTGCGGATGAAAGTAGCGGTCATATCCCAATTTAGGTTGTATTTCTTGCAGTGTTATCTGACGAGGGTTGTGTTTATCTGAAGAGTGCTGCCAGCGCAAATTTATTAAATCTGAATAAATCGTCTTCATCTTTGGGAATTCATAATGAAGCTTATGCTCAAGTTAATTCCCAAAAACGGAGTTAATTCGGAATTTGCGCTAATGTATGAGCCCTATAAGCTAAGGAACAGATTAAAAACCAAAATACTTCATTCGCTGCTTTACATTAGATGTTCATTAAAACGCGTATCCAAATGCTGTCATGATTTTAAAATTTCTGATGATCTCACCTCTATGGTAAATGCGCGAAATTTATACACTCAGAGAAAAAATCACAGTTATATCAACAGTCCTCTACTGTTAATACCAAAAACTGTTGAAACTGTTAATTCAACAGACTTTTGCAGTTAATCCAACAGATTTAAGTTAATCCAACAGATTTAACACTCTCACAACAGACCTCTGCAGTTAATCCAAAAGACTTCTGCAGTTAATCCAACAGACTTCTGCAGTTAATCCAACAAATATAAGTTAATCCAACAGATTTAACACTCTCACAAGAGACTTCTGCAGTTAATCCAACAGATTTAACAGTAATTCGACAGCGAAGATACTCCCATTACTGTCATAGAACAAAGCTGCAATTCGACGCCATCAAACATAAGTACGCGATGGCACCTGGGTTGAGTGTTCAAGAGCCCTGAGTTCCGGTTCTCAGTGAATTCACAATATAAGAACTCTGAAAAAAAATTTTTGTTTTTGTTTTGAAAAAAAATTTTTGTTTTTGTTTTGAAAAAAAATTATATTGACTTCACCGAGCATCGAACTCGGAATACCTAAAACAACAAAATTTTCTGTTAAAACAACAGCTAAAACTGTTCACGAACGAACAGCATCTGTTGTTTCAGCAGATATATCGTTTGGATGGTTTTTGAATGTAAAATCTGTTGTTTTAACCTGTAATCCAGTTCGTTCTACTGTATTTTTTCTCGGGGTGTATTTGTTTAAAAACAAAGCCGGAAAAGTATTAAATTAATTACTTTTAAGCATCAAATTAGGTCCGGTGGTTTGTTCTTCAGAGCAAGCTGTTCGTCGCTATCATATAGAACAAAGCTACAATTTGACGCTGGCAAGCATATGTAAGTACTCGATGGCTTGATAGTAGACATCTCCGTTCAGCATTCAATAAATTGTGAGTTCGACTCTCGGTGAAGGCAATATAATAAAACTGTGTAAATATACTTTTTTTTTGCCTGAGAGAATCTTCGACTGAATTCCTCTCTCTCTTAATTAGACCGAATATGGTATTATTTTAATACTTTTCGGCGTTGTTATATATAAACACCAAAATGGTATTAAAGTTAGACTTTTCTTTTTACTGTGTAATGTTTATAGTTTTTATATGCAAATGAGGAAAACTTAAATAAATAAAATTTGAATGAACTTCTTAAAAAAAATGCTGACTTTTTTTTTAGTTTCAGCCTTTTCTAACTTTTTTTTTGCCAATCTAGCTTCGTTTTTCCTCACGACCTGGCAACACTGTACTACAGGTAGAACCGTTAATGACATTAATGACGTTTTTAAGCTATTCTCATATTCATTTATTTTTTGTCATGGCATTTCTGTTTCGAGCTTTCAATCAAATAAATTACAAATCAAAAGAATTGTTAAAAATAAGGACTGTGGAAGCGGAGCGGATGTGCCCTCTCTAGCAAGCTCATCGCAGTGGTAAAATTACATCCAGAAGAGGAAATGTTACAATATGCAAAAAGTTAAGTGAATTAGAACAAAGCGGTAATCAGACGTTAGTCATCAAAAGTATTCGATGGCCTAATCGTAGATATCTGGTTGAGCGTTCAAGAGACCTGCGTTCGATTCTCGGTGCATCCTTAAATGTAGGAACAAATTAACATACATTTAAAGTAACGAAATTACATACATAGAAATTTCTAAGCGTGTGGGCCGGTCTTAAGTTTTAAAAATTTGTCACATTTAGTTCATTTTTCCGTGCGTACATATATAACGATCAGGACCTGAAATACTACACTAAACCAAAAACGTACAAGGGAAACGTTTTATTCCCACTATTTCCCATTTATGATACATTTACACTGCACCAAATGCGACGCTTTTGGCGAAGTTATTTCGAGAATGTTTGTCCGTAGAATGAATTTGTTTGCCATAACTAAACAAACAAGTGGACGAAATGGATGCTAAAATTTTTTATATGTTGAAAAAATATGTGTTGTTTTGTAAAACGTCTAAAATGTTGATGTAATGTTTTACTTTAATTGTTAAATGTAAAGCAGTCTCCCTGAAGAAGATACAAAATACATCGAAACTGGTAGGGCGAAAAAGGAAATGACATAATTTTTCGCTTCTTATCAACGGCCAAAAAAGCTCCATAGGAATACCCCATGAGATGAATTTAATTAAATTTGACTTAGTTTGGTGATTAAATTCAATATGCGGAATCTGCTGAACGGTCTCGAAAAAACTTGGCCAAAAGTGACGCATTTGGTGCAGTGTAAATGTAGATTTAGGTACATTGCAGAAGCTAAGAAACCTTAAATATCTTTTTTAAATTTTATATTGCCTAGCAAATAAAACAAATTAAAGCACCTACCACTATTGAATTCATTTTTTTCTAGTTTCAAATATGCGCCAATAATTTTTGAGTAGAGCGCTTTGCACGTTAAAATTGTAGATACATACATAAACAAATTTTATTTTCGTTTTATCGTAAGTTTGGCATTTATCGCGTATGGTAACACAAGCCAGAAGCCGGCTTCAAAGTTTCATATAAAATTACTCCCAAATTCAAAAAAAAAAAAAAAAAAAAAAAAACAATTGCTTCAGGACGCAGATTCATACTGCTTTTGAAAGCCCGGTAAAAGCCAATAAGTAAAAGCGAGATGGCCATCATTGGCTAGGCGGTTGAAGGCTGTTTTAAGTAAGTAAGTAAGAGATGGCCATCACGCGCTGAAATAATTTTATGTAAATGAGCTATCAGCCGACAGGTGTCAGGAAAAGCTGTAGGTATGTTTTTATGCTAATAACAGCTATTAGGTGTTAGGTGGCAGGCAGGTAAATAAAACCCGGATATCCTTTTAAGAACCCAAATGAAAATATTGTAGCTCATAGGGGATTAGCTAGGCAAGCCGGGCTTTTCGGCTTATATGGAAGGCACGCCACTGCCTACAAAGATTTTAATTTTTTTTTGGTTTTGATTTAAGATCTAAATGAAAACAGTTTTTTTTTTGGTTTTTTGAGAGTCATGTTTTTTAAGAAAAAAGTTTCATAAAAGTTCAAGCTGATATTTCTTAGAATAAAAGAAAAATTTCATAGATTCTAAGAAAATTATTTTACAATTTATGAATGAATTCATGCTTTCTGAGGATTTGTTTACATATTTTAAGAACAAGTACTTATATTCTAAGAAATATTCTTAAATTTTTATGAAAAATTTCTTTGGAAAGGTTTTAATGAACAATTCTTAAATCCATGTACTTTTTCTTTGGAAACATGAACTTTTTTGGTTCAGTGTACTTAAAGCAGTCGCAATTAGCCCCGCTATAAGCTATATATGTTTCAGAAATGATCCCGAGCTGATCCCAGTTGCAAACTACCACCTTATTATTTTCCTGATAACTTCCATCCCTATACCGACACGTACATATCGAGTAAAGGCTGGTTTTCATTAGGTCAAAATGACTGACCTCAAAAACTGACTCAACTATCACCATTGAAATTTGGTGGCATATATGTTTTCCTTACGTCTCTAAAACTGATATGAAGTCGATAAAGCGGTGCGTGTCAAAGAGCATCGTCAAATTTTCGTGTCAGTCTATTGCATCCCTGTTTTCATCACTGATGTCAATCGCGAAGTAAATTTGCTTGACAGATGATCAGCTGATACATTGTGGCAAACAAAAAATTAATTGAAAACGGGCAAAATAATAATTGGTTTACGCGCTAAATAATATCCGCAAAAATGTATGGGTAATTGTCTACTTTAGCTGTCAACTGCTCATAAATTAGCTAAAATTATGGGAGGGGCCTCAAAAAAGACGGGGTTTGGCCTCTGGATCAGGAATCCGGAAGCATTTTTTTTTTCAATATTTTTCTTCTCTGAAGAGATATTTCCATTTTTTATAAGCGCTGCCGAAGGCCGCCAACTCAGAAAGAACTGCGCATAAATACCCTGGATTCCGCCCCAATTTTGGTATCAGACTCGGGACAATTTTTGGTTTTTTGACCATAACTTTTCACTGAAACAAAAAATTAAAAAGTTCGTGATCTTGAGGCCAAACCCCGTCTTTTGAGCCCCCTTCCATAATTTTAGCTAATTTATCAGCAGTTGACAGCTAAAGTAGACAATTACCAAAGAAACAAATTCCAATAGCTTCTGCGACGTTGTGCTTTGTGACAACGTTGATGGCATGGACGCGGAAGAGGTGCCAGCTAAGAACGCAAAAGCAATGGTGGGTTAGGCCGAGTCTACGGAGAAAAGTGTGGGTTCTACGCTACTCTTCCATCGTTTCCTCCATTTTTATTATCAAAAAACATTAAAAAGCATTGGAATAAGCATTAATAAATTACATTTTTACAAATTTTACAAAACTTTTAATTTGTGATGCTTATATCAGCTGTTCGTTCGACGAATGACACCAATTTGCCAACATGTTGGAAAATTTATTTTGAAATATCAATCGTTGCCAACTGCGCTGTCATACTGAAATTTGACCGTTTTCACATGCTTGTCATTTTATATGACAATGAGTCGTCAAAACTGACTGCAAACGCAATTGACACCATATGCCAGCCCTTTTCATTAGTATGCCACCATTTGATGTCATATTTTGACCTAATGAAAACCAGCCATTAGTATCTAAAATAACTGCAGTTAGTAACCGTAAAGTAACGAGATACAAAAGTAACGCGATACAAAAGTAGCTCGATACAAAAGTATCTTTGGTATCTTGAAAACCAAAGTTTGTCGATACAAAAGTAGCTTTTTATCAGGATATCTTTGAAAATAGTTACTTAGTTACGTATCCATCGGTTACTATCTTTTCCCGTGCAGGCCTCTACTTTGTACACAATTAATTAACTTATACATAAGTACATACAGCATTTGTTCAGCGCCATATACATACATACATATGAGCTGTTCAGTGCACAAAGTGGCTAATTCCACTTACTTAAAAGTTTTAGATTGAAGTGTCTGAGAATCTGCTATAGATATGACTTTTTGCATTTTTGGTATTGTCTTAAATAAAAGCGGCGCAGTTGAGGATATTCAGTCCCGCATAAATGATAAAGCAAAAATGGCTTTTGGGCAATTGGCAAACGTGTGGGGTCCAGCCAAATATCTTAAGAAACGAAGCTAACACTCTTAAATTCAAATTTTAAATCAGTGCTGTTTTATGCTTGCGAGACGAGGAAAAGTTCAACTCTAATTCAGAAACGCTTACAAGTTTTTAATAATCTGCGTCGAGTCCTGAAAATTCGCTGGTCAGTAAATATAGGCAGACAAGCATTACTGTGGAAATTACAGGGACTTCGACGACCTGGGCCTGGATTCTCCAACTGTGAGTTTTGAAATGTACACCGTTTTCCCATACATTTTAAATGCTGAAAAAGTGGAAACAAGTTCGTACGGCCATTTAAAAAAAAACAGCCTTTTTTGGTGGTGCTTGTAGTTTCAACCCAAGGACGGCGTGTCCACTTCCTCCATGCAAAACAGACGTAGTTGGGAGTTGTAGAGCTTCCCTAAGCTTGTGTAATTGTGAAAAAATATTAACGGAATTAAAAGCATAACGGGATTAAAATACCGTATACTACTAATAAATAACGGAACGTATTCATACCCTGGTGTATAGAGGTTAATAAAACCCTCTAAACCAACAGCTGCATTGTCAGCCTTAAAGCAAAAAAAAAAAAAAGAAAAAGTGGAAATTTCAAAACTCACAGTTAGAGAATCCAGGCCCTGGTGCACCAGAGAAAACTTGGGGCAGAACTAGGGATAAAGAACGATACACGTGGAACGAGAACATCCCCAAATAGAGTAAGATTCAAGTCGGTTGTCCGTAGTCGAGGTCCTATGTTCTAATAGGTGTTGAAAAAGCTGATCATGAACAATTATGCTATTGAGTGGCTATAAAAAGGTGTATACTGTTTTATCACCAATTGAAAAGAAGTCTGTTCTTTTTGACCAAGACCTTCGCACTTTTGACTCATTGACTGCTCTGTTGATCAAAACTGGTTTTGATGTACATACATATATGTACTTTTTACGAATTTTTAATGTAAAAATGTTAATAATTCAAGTTTTTGAGGTGAATGAAGCAAGGGAGCAATGAGAAACTACTTTATGATAAACTTTCCATTAACTGGGGTTTGAAACATATCATTTTTGTAATAATGACGCTTCAGTCTAGTGTAGAGCTTTATATAGGTATGTATCATGCTTCTGAATGAAATGGTTGAATAGGAAAACCCGTTGGTCTTTAACACCTGCATTGACACATGTACATTAAGGCGCCTCACGCTCCATACAAAAAAAAAATGGACACCCTGTTTCCATCGGAATTATAAACTTCAATGTATTCTAAGACCTTGGTCAAAATATTTCGAAAAAATATTAAGATTTACTGGAGCTAAACAACGTTAAAAAACGCTAAAAATATCCTTTTTTATTTCATATTTCATATTTCTTTATTCAGTCTATGATTTACAAGAATCTTACAGACTACATTAAACAAAAGTGTTTTATAAACCAGCAATATTTCTAGGCAATTTAACTTAAAACTATTTAGCTTAGTATAGAGACTAACAAATTTTTGAAGCAAGGCCGGGATATAGAGAAATCAATACAATGATTATTATTAATTGCATTTATAACAACTAGAGCACGTGTGATAGGCCCATTGCGCGCGTAATTAGTCCTAAAGTTTTCAATTGCAAACAAAGTATGCTGACGATTAGGGTATCATTTGAAAGGTATTTTCGAGACGTTGTCATTTCTGCAAAATTTAACCCTTTTTGGCCCAATTTTCCACGTTGCGAATATTAGCACACAGTTATACAGTTACCAAATTTACAAACTTTTTTATGCTTACTTTTCGTACTCCAGCTAATTCATCATCCCATGTGATTTTTATTAAAAAATATTTTTTCATACTCTTTTTATACATAAAAAAGGATATTTTTAGCGTTTTTTTAACGCGGTTTAGCTCGAGTAAATCTTAATATTTTTTCGAAATATTTTGGGAGAGTCCTTAGAAAAGAGTGAATTTTAAAATTCCGGTGGAAACACTGCAACTTTTTTTGGCGAGGCGCCTTAATGTACATGGGTTCACATCCCATAACCGTCCTTCTCTGATGCGAAATGATAGGATACTTTGAAACTCGTCATCGTATCAATATAAAGCTAATTTTCTTCTTATTTTCTTTCAGATATTTTTACTCCAAGGACAGTAAAAAAACCACCTTTGGAAAATGATTAATCCTGTTTACAAATTTTCGGTAATCTTTAGATGTTTTAGTTTGGAATTGTGTCATTAAGTGAAGCAAAAATTTTAAATTAGAATTTAATACACGGAGCACAAACGTTCATAAAATCAACGAATTTGGACATTGATTTCAATAAAGGTGCCAACGTACAAATTCATAATAATTTTATGATCGATATTCATAAACTCTAAAATTTATTCAGTGGTGTCAACTCTTGAGAAGTATCCCTCTCTCGTGTAATTCCGATTAGTGACACAAAAGAATTGATTGGCATTACTAGCAAAATAAGTCATATGAATAAATTCTTTGATTCTATAAATTTATTCATAAATTTAATGAATAGTTTTATAGAAATTTATGAAAAGCATTCATAAGCATTGTTCATGAAGCATAAAAGTTTCATAAAATAGGAAAGACCCAATGAAGGCCGTTCGTGGAAAATTAATGAAATAGTTAAGTTACCTATATGTAAGTAAATGGTTGTTTAATGGCTTGTGCGATTTATTGTACATATGTACATACTTGTACAAAGATAGCTCAGTTTACTTAAAAATCCAAAACACTAAAGTCTGAATATATTCCAATGGAATTTTCTTGTTTGCAATCAAGTATCATATTAATCTACATAGACTAGCAGAAAAACATTAACACGTATGTGGTGTTTAACAGATACATTGCAACCGTATTAAATATCTAAGCTTCCAAATGAAGCGAACAAAAGCTGGCCAACAGTGAGTGGCCAAGATATTCGAAAAGATAGAATCGAATTGAAGCGAATTGAAAGCATTAAAATTACTGATTTGTTGTCTGATGCCCATTGTCTGCTGGCTTTTCTCAATTTTTATTCGACTAAATTGATCTTCATTAATTTTTTTTTAATTTATAATAGTAGATATGCCAGAGCTCATTGTATGCAAGTCAGACAGCAAAATTGTTCTTTTCTTCTCCTGCAATCGCCTCCGCACATACGACCCATCAGCCGATGACACTATTAATTGAAATATAAATTTAACATTTTATCACTCGCTGTCTGAGCGGCGTTGATTACGTGATGCGTTCTCCAACAGTTTCTGATGAGTTGCTGGAATTTCATCAGGTCGCATTTACTTGCACAAAAGGAAAAACAGTCCGGGTATGTAATCTATATATGTATATAAAAATGAATGCCCATTTCCCTTGGTGATCACATCACGCCTGAACGGATGGTCCGATTTCACTAATTTTTAATTGTATTTGTTTTTGTTCGGAGAAGGTTTGTAAAAAAGAAAAAGTTTAAAAAATTTGTGGAATCCTGAGATATTGACAAAAATTTGGACCAGGGGTGATCCATAATGTGTTTTTACAATATGGGTATCAAATAAAAGGTGTCGATGAGAGTTTTCACAAGGAGCAGTTTTCAGGTTCATCTGTGAACCCGTTTCCAAAATATTGATCATTAGGTAGACCAAGGCTGACCCAAGAATATGTTCATACATATAATATACATAGCTATCAAATATCCTGTCTTGGCCCCTAGACAATGCATTTTTTGAAGAAACCATGTGGTTGAAAATGGTATATTTGACAGCAAAGTATCATTTTGGCATTTGTTGTGGTGCATACCCCTATAGATTTTTCGACGGTCAATTATAATCTGCGCCGACTTATGCTTACCTTTGTAAACTGGCATCCCCTTATCGAAGTGGTCGAAATTATATGAAAATACATATCGTTACCTTAATTCACAAAGGCCGTAACTGACATAAAAAAAATTTACAGGAGAAGCAAAAAACAAATTTTTTTTACATTGAACTCTTTATAAATTTGGAATACAGCACCAATTATACTTCCTTATCGCTTACGCCATAGCCATAACGCTAATCAGCTGTTCCAACCAAACTTATAGAAATGAATGTAATCGATTATACTTGCGCGTTTACATTCATTTCCAAAGGGTGGTTGGAACAGCTGATTAGCGTTATGGGTATGGCGTTAGCGATAACGAAGTATAATTAAGCCTTATGTCCGTTATTACTGCTAGGTACTCCTTCAAATTTGTAGTGAGTGTGTATTTAAATATATCATACTTAAATATGTGAAAAACTCATTTTGAAAAATGTGTCAGTTAGGGCTTTTTTGTAACTTCGTGACAAATAAACGGTAAGTGAAAATTTTTCTATACATACTAACGTTTTCGGGAAAAATACTGAAAAGTCTGTACGTGGCATATATTTTCATATATTTTCCAGAGCAAACTTTGCAATCGCGATATCTCAGAACTGGTTTCTCTTAGAGAAAAAAATGTCAGGACCATATTTGTAGAGAGTTCTACAAGTTGGTCTCAGGTAATTTTTTGAAAGAACTTACCGTTTTCGAGAAGAATCTTTGGAACCTCAAATTTGGACTTTGACCCGGAATAACTTTTTTAGGACACAGGGGATCGATGGGAACTTTTGAATTTTTCTTTCTGAGGCGAGTGTAAACTCTCTACCAAAATTTGGCTCTGTTTTGGCTAATGTTTTTTCAAATGTTATTTTGACCGGACTATCATGCGATATTAATCGTGAATTGCTCTACCATTGTTGTTGGGAAATTTCATACCAGTTTTCAAATAAAGTTTTCGTTCATTAGAATAGATATTTTTTTGTGGGTGGACGAGGCCTCGGGTTTATGCGGGGCCTATAGACAGTTGCCTATTCTGCCTTAGGGTTAATCCGTCGCTGTGTTGATGAGTGTGTCCTTAAGAGTGGATTTTAGATTCATCTGAACCCAAGAGAAAAATTATTATACAAACGCTTTGCTCATAGAGGTGTTTGCCATATCTATATATATAATAAAAATGATTGCCCATTTCCCTTGGTGATCACATCACGCCTGAACGGATGGACCGATTTCAATATTTTTTTTATTGTATTTGTTTTTGCCCGGAGAAGGTTTTTAAGAAAGAAAAAGTTCAATAAATTTGTGGGCTCCTGAGATGTTGATCAAATTGTGGAACAGGGGTGACCCAGAATGTTTTTTTACGATGTGGGTATCAAGTAAAAGGTAGTGATAAGAGTTTTCACAAGGAGCAGTTTTCAGGTCATCTGTGAACCCGTTTCCAAAATATCGACCATTAGGTGGACCAAGGGTGACCCAAGATTATGTTCATATTATATAGCTATCAAATAAAAGGTGTTGATGAGTGTGTCCGTAAGAGTGGATTTTAGATTCATCTGAACCCAAGAGAAACATTATTATACAAACGCTTTGTTCATTTAAGTGTTTGCCATATCTCTAATATATAAAAATCTCGTGTCACGGTAAGCTTAAATCTTCTAAACGGGTTGGTCGATGTTTATGAAATTTTGTATGTATATTTGGGGATTATTATAGCAGACTTTACGCTATATTTTATATGCCTAGCCCATTAGGGTATTGAAACCCAATGTGGATCGGCTGTGACCCTACAAGGTATTTCTGAGATATGGGTATCAAATGAAAGGTGTTAATAAGAGTTTTAACCCTAGAAAGTGTTAAGACAATATGGGTACCAAATGGAAGGAGTTGATAAGGGATTTAACTGGGTGTGGTTCAGAAGTATTGACCTATATGTGGAGCACATATGAATATGAAAGGTGTTTCTGCAATATGGGTATCCAAAGAAAGGCGTTGAGGAGGGTTTTGACAGGGTGGAATTCTTAGTTTTTTGCAGAACGAAGTCTGCGGGCACAGCTAGTCTATATATAAAAATGAATCCCTATTTCGCTTTGTGATGGCATAACGGCTGAACAGATAATCTATATATATAAATGAATGCCCATTTCCCTTGGTGACGACATCACGGCTGAACGGATGGACCGATTTCACAAATTTTTATACCTTTCATGAACATGAAATGGTATTATAACTTTGGTCCGATGTTTGTAAGTATGAGAAGAAGAAGAGATGGACCCATCAATAAGTATACCGAAATGATCAGGATGACAAGCTGAGTTGATTTAGCCATGTCCGTCTGTCCGTCTGTCTGTTTGAACGCAAACTAGTCCCTCAATTTTTGAGATATCTGGCTGAAATTTTGTATGTGGCCACCATTTTGTAATATAGGAATCATTTGTCGGAACTGACAAGATCGGACCAGTGTAACATATAGCCCCCATACAACCGATTGTTCAGATATAAGGTTTTTTGGCCAAAACTTCCGCAATTAAAAAGTTAGCAACGTAAAATTTTGCAACTCGAGTACTTTCTATTTATGTAGTGTATATAGTGAAAATCAACGAGATCGGGCAAATGTAACATATAGCCCCCATATAACCGATTGTTCAGATATAAGGTTTTTTGACCAAAACTTCTGCTATTAAAATGTTAGGAACGTAAAATTTTGCAACTCGAGTACTTTCTATTTATGTAGTGTATATAGTGAAAATCAACGAGATCGGGCAAATGTAACATATAGCCCCCATAAAACCGATTGTTCAGATATAAGAATTTTTGGCCAAAACTTCTGCAATTAAAAAGTTAGGAACGTAAAATTTTGCAACTCGAGTACTTTCTATTTATGTAGTGTATATAGTGAAAATCAACAAGATCGGGCAAATGTAACATATAGCCCCCATACAACCGATTGTTCAGATATAAGTTTTTTTGACCAAAACTTCTGCTATTAAAATGTTAGGAACGTAAAATTTTGCAACTCGAGTACTTTCTATTTATGTAGTGTATATAGTGAAAATCAACAAGATCGGGCAAATGTAACATATAGCCCCCATACAACCGATTGTTCAGATATAAGGTTTTTTGGCCAAAAATTCTGCAATTAAAAAGTTAGGAACGTAAAATTTTGCATCTCGAGTACTTTCTATTTATGTAGTGTATATAGTGAAAATCAAAAAGATCGGACAAATGTAACATATAGCCCCCATACAACCGATTCTTCAGATATAAGGTTTTTTGGCAAAAACTTCTGCAATTGAAAAGTTAGGAACGTAAAATTTTGCAACTCGAGTACTTTCTATTTATGTAGTGTGTAGAGGAAAATCAAGAAGATCGGGTAAATATAACATATAGCCCCATACAACCGGTTGTTCCGATATAAGGTTTTTTGGCCAATACTTCCGCATTTAAAAAGTTAGGAACGTAAAATATTGCACCTTTAGTACTTTCTACATATGTAATGTGTATAGTGTAAGTCAGTACAATTGAACACGTATAATATATAGCCTCCATACAATCGATTGTTCCGATAACTCGGATCCTATTATTTTGTAAGTTTTTTTAAATTATAACAAAGATGTGTAATGTGTATAGTAAATATAGTTAAATTGAAACAGGCTGTACTGGGGATCGAACAGTGAAAATCGTGACGCTTATTCATGAAAGGTATGTAGCCTTCGGCACAGCCGAAGATAGCTTTCCTTACTTGTTTTTATTGTATTTGTTTTTGGCAGGAGAAGGTTCTTATAAAAGAGAAAGTTAAATAATTTTGTTGAATTCTAAGGTATTGACCAAAATGTGGACCAGGTGTGACCCAGAATGTGGTTATACGATATGGGTAACAATGTAAGGTGTTGATAAGAATATTCACAAGGAGCAATTTTCAGGTTAATCTATTTCAGAAATGTGGACCATCAGGTGGCCGCCGTGGTGTAGCGGTTAAGTGTTAGGCCTTCTACACCAAGATGTGGCGGATCCGGCAAAAGTAACATCAAAAATTATCAAGGACTGAAACCGAAACCGAAACCGGAACCGTAACCGATTAAAACCGATTCATTTTTCAAAACCGAAATCGTAACCGTTATTTTGATCTGGAAAAGACCGAAACCGAAACCATTTCAAAAGCCGGAACCGGATCCAAACGGTTTTGAATTTTTTCAATACCTTACTTCTGTGAGTGGGCACATAGGTACTTCCTTTTTATTAAATATTCCAATTTAATGTTTAATTCAACAATATAAAATCTTTAATTCAATTACTTTCTTAATTTTTAATTTACAAAAGTTAAAGCGCAAAATATATTATCGCCATTGAGGCGGTGTAGCACAACAACAGGAAAAAATTATAATGTTCGTCTGTCAATGGTGATGGTAACTCCCAAGGAATGTCACTGACTGCTGTCACTGACTGTCACGCGTTACCAATATTGTACCAGTATTTAACACCCCTTAACGCCCAGCTGGAGAATATCTCTCTGGAACTTTTCTGGGTCGATTTGAGCGGCGTGGTGTCTGTTGTCGAATAGGAGTTGATCGATCTACACTACCAGACGGTGAGTTTGGTGCTAAAGTTTGCGGTGGTAGTGTGCTGGCAGGTGCTGTTGGTGATGGTGATTTAGAAATTGGCGGTGTAGACCCACGGTCAGCAGCGTTTGTCTCAGATTCATCAACGGAAGTTGAACCCGAGGTACTGTCTGGGTTATTTCTATCTCCAATGTCGACTTCCTCACTGTCCATTTCTAAATCCTCAGTGACAGCCCTGCTTCTGATTTGGTCCAAATGACGTTTAATTACTCTGCCATCTTCCAGCCGAACCTTGTATGATACTGGGCCGGTTCTCGAGTATATGCGCCCCTTTAACCACTTAGAGCCGGTTGAATAATTACGGACCCATACAAGGTCTGCATCACAAAATGTTTGCTTGACAACAGGATTATTCTTGACGTTTGACAGCTCATGCGGGTGAACTTTATCAAAGTAAGTTTTGAGCTGACGATTAAAGAAAAGTTCGGCCGGGGAACGTCCTGTTGTTGCATGTGGAGTAATGTGTTGATTGAATACAAAACGAACCAGATTAAGCTCAAAATCAGAGTTTGGCGGAAGTTTCTTAAGAAAATCTTTCGTCGTCTGCACCATCCTCTCTGCTTGCCCGTTAGACGCTGGGTGAAATGGTGCACATCTGACATGCCGAATTAAGTTGTTGGTCATGAATTCATCAAACTCTGATGACGTGAATGCAGTTCCATTATCTGATACTATTACATCTGGTAGGCCATGAGTTGCGAATAGAGATCTCAACGATTTAATTGCACACTGTGATGACGTGGACTTAACGATATGTACCTCCAACCATTTAGAGTAAGAATCAACCGTCACGAAAAATATTTTGCCATGGAAAGGACCCGCAAAATCAACATGTAGGCGTGACCATGGATTCTTTGATGTTTCCCATATGTGGGGTTGCGCCTGGGCTTTCTCATGACGGGTTTGCTGGCACGGTGCACAAGTTTTTACAATATTTTCCACTTCAGTGTCCATTTTAGGCCACCAAAAATAGCCTCTAGCCAATGCCTTCATTTTCACGATGCCTGGATGTCCCGAATGTAACGCCTCCAGAATGGGTTTACGACATGTGGAAGGGACAATCGTTCTGTTTCCCCAAAGAAGGCATCCTTTGAGGGTGGTGATTTCATTGCGGCGCACATGATACGCATACGCTTCATCGTCCCGCGACATGGACGGCGGCCACCCCCTTAACGCCCAGCTGGTGACTTTTGTGAGGAGTGGATCTTTAGCGGTAGCTGCTGCTATGTCTTTCGCATTTACAATTTGTGAGCTAGCCATTTCTATCATAAGAACTTCACCATTATTGGCTTTGCTGGATTTATCTTCTACGGGCAGACGGCTTAGGCAATCCGCATTGCCCATTTTCTTCCCTTCTCTATATATAAGGTCAAAAGTGTAGGCATTCAGAAACGTGCATCGACGAAGCATTACGGGCGATATGATGATAGGCGTTTGCTTGGTGGTACTGAATATTCCTAGGAGAGGACGATGGTCAGTAACCAATATGAACTCCCGTCCGTACAAATAGTCGTGGAACTTCTTCACGCCTGCTACTATTGCAGTTGCTTCGCGGTCAATTTGAGCGTAGTTCCGCTCAGATTTTGATAATGTTCTCGAATAAAAAGCAATTGGCCTCTCCGACCCATCAGGCAAAATGTGGCTTAGTACGGCACCAAGTCCATACGGGGAGGCGTCACAAACAAGTATCAGTGGTAACTTTTCATCATAATGGATAAGAACGCTATCAGAGGTGACTAACTGTTTCAGTTTATTGAACGCTAATTGATGCTCATTCTTCCAAACAAAATTTCTATTTTTTTCTAGAAGGCGATGTAAAGGTTCCGCAATGGTTGCTTTATTGGGTAGAAAAGTATGATAAAAGTTTAAAAGACCAAGGAATGCCTGTAGCTGCTTCTTGTCTGTTGGTGCAGGAGCATTTTGTATAGATTTTATTTTTTCTGGGCATGGCCTAATACCAAGGCTATCGATTTTATATCCCAAAAATTTGACAGTAGGGACGCCAAATTGACATTTGTCTCCCCGAAGACGTAAGCCCGATTCATCAAAACGCCTTAAAACTTCACCCAAACGGTCTGACAGTTCTGATTCATTTGAACCCATTATGACTACGTCATCAAAATACGGTAGAACGCCAGGAATGTTACGCAGAAGTGTTTCAATAAAATTTTGAAAAATTCCTGGCGCCGACGAAATGCCAAATTGGAGTCTATTTACCTTAAAAGCCCCCTTATGCGTAATGATAGTTTGCATCATGGCAGATTTTTCGTCCACGACCAACTGCTGGTAAGCCTGGGCTAGATCTAGTTTTGCAAAAATTTTCCCTCCTTCAATTGAGGAAAGAAGCGAGCTCACGGAAGGAATTCGAAAATTGTGCGGAAGGAGCGCTTTATTAAGAGTCGACTTATAGTCGCCACAAATTCTGATCAACCCATCGCTTTTGGTAACTGGGACTATAGGAGTTGCCCAGTCAGAATATTCAACTGGTTCGAGAATTTTTTGTGAGCACAATCGGTCAAGTTCAGCTTCAACGAGGCTTCTTATAGCAATGGGAATCCGGCGTACCGGAAGTCTTATTGGTTCAACACCATCTTTAACACATAACGAAACTGATTTTCCCGTGAATTTCCCTAGCTCAGCTGAGAAAAGATGATTAAATTTATTTAAAACCGATTTTATGTTTCGTGACTCATCAATGAGTAGCACTCCCTGAACACTTATGCCCAACGCACCAAACCAGTTACACCCTAAAACATTAGTTTGATTCCCATTTACCACTAAAAGAGGTAAATCTTTTATTCTTCGTTTGTCATATAAAACTTCGACATCTACAGTACCCTTGATAGGAACGCCATTATGCTGAAAATCCCTCAACTTGAGACCGCACTCGTATAGAACTGGCTTACCTGTGGGCCATAATTTGTCGAACGTCTTAGATGACACTATAGTGTAGTCAGACCCTGAATCCACTTCAAATACGCACGGCTTTCCATTGATAGTTACTGTAGTTGATTTTTTCCGACTTGTTGAGCACGAGATTTGATTTATCGATTGCGGCTTCGATTTGTTTTGTTGGATATGATTCTTGTTGGTAGGAGCTGAGCGCTCCGTAGTTGGATTTTGGTTGGTCGAGCGACAAACGCGTTGTATGTGCCCCTTGAGACCACAAGCCGAGTATATTGTTTCCTTGTGAGAGCACTGTGATCGAAGGTGTGCTCCTCCACAACCATTACATGGTTTGGTTGTAGTTTTACCTCGCTGATTTTTACTCTTGTTGTTGCATGCCTTCCTTGCATGCTGTTGATTTTGTTTGGCAATTTGGTTGACATGTTCGGGTTGTCGAATTACCAACACGTTTTTAGAAGCAGCTTCTGCGGTTGAAGCCTTTTCGATCACCTTCTGTAGTTGCAGGTCACTTTCGGCAAGAAGGTTACGTTGTAGAGCTTCGTCTCTCAATCCGCATACCAAACGGTCGCGAAGCATCCGGTCTAAAGCATCACCAAAATTGCAGTCGATTGCTAATCGTCTCAATACAGCTACGTACTCCGCAAATGTCTCGTTTGGCATTTGGTCACGTTTGTGAAATTTGTAGAATGATGCGATTTCCGAAGGGCGAGGGGAAAAATGCTTAGTAAGGATGGTCTCAATTTCCGAAATTTGAAGATCACTCACCTTTTTGGGCGATGCCAATGACGACAGGAGGTCATAAAGTGTGGCGCCGGCTAGTGTCAAAAATATCGCTTTTTGACGTTCGGCCACCTGTACGTCATTGGCCTGAAGAAAAAGCTCGAATCTGGCATAATATGTTTTCCAATTCTCCGGATGGAGGTTCCAACGTTCCTAATGATGTCATTGCGTGCTTTGTTGCTGAAGGCTGTTGCGTTTGCGAAGATGTAGTGATAAAACTCTTCGCAGTTGATGATGTGTCGTTGCTTTCCAAACCTCTCGCTAAATCGGACTCCTTCTTAAGTGGCATTGACTTTGGATGTTAACCGTATGAAATTTGTGTGCTAACTGTAACAACGAATGTTACAATTTTTGTTGCCGAAGATTATGCAAAATTTCTTAAAATGCACTAGTAAGCATGTGTGGGCGCTAACTGCATTATGGCGTGATACCCTTGAGAGCAGAACTTCATGCGAATGTTCTCGATTGCCAGAGAAAGGTCACCTTGAAAATTTTTGCACGCAACAAGTCACCTCCAAATGTTGATTGTTGAAATTAGTTCTAATATGATGGGGATGATCCCATCCTCGTCGCCATTATTAAATATTCCAATTTAATGTTTAATTCAACAATATAAAATCTTTAATTCAATTACTTTCTTAATTTTTAATTTACAAAAGTTAAAGCGCAAAATATATTATCGCCATTGAGGCGGTGTAGCACAACAACAGGAAAAAATTATAATGTTCGTATCTGTCAATGGTGATGGTAACTCCCAAGGAATGTCACTGACTGCTGTCACTGACTGTCACGCGTTACCAATATTGTACCAGTATTTAACACTTTTACAAACAGGTACCCTGAAAATTTTCATGGAAGATTGTCGAGCCACGTTTTGACATCAGTATCAAAATTCTGAAAGAGGAAGTTTGACTATAGTTGAATGAAGCGATCGAAACAAATTTACGAGATCCGAAAAAGACAGGTTTAGGCTTGTCTCGGAAAGCGCCACTAATTTTAATGTTTTTAACGATTTACACATTTCATTTGGCTTCCATTTTAATAAAAAAGTAGAGTTAACTTTAGGAATTTGTTTTGCAGAAATTTCATCCATGCATAGCGCTAATAAATGTATTATTATATTGGAGAAATGCCATCATGGCCGCAGGAAAAAAGTTATGAAAATTCAGACCTATTTTGTAGCTACATAGGTACTTGAGTATTTTAGTAGTAAAATTTTTGTGTTCCTGTTTTTATTTGGAACCGAAACCGGAACGAAACCGTAACCGAAACCGAAATAAATTTTGAAGAACGAAACCGAAACACGTTGCAAAAACCGAAACTGAAACCGGAGCGTTATTTTAATCGGTTTCAGACCTTGAAAATTATTAAGAAAAATCTCAGCAAAAACTCCTTTCCTTTGAAGGTCCCGCCAACTTGTAGGAAAAGCTCAAAAGCAACACACCACAAGTTGGAAAGAGAAGCTCGGCAAACATCTCGTTATAGGTTATGATAACCTCTGGGTTAGGTTGACCCAAAAGAACTAGCTTCAAAAATTCACCCCGGGCACCCCTCCGTTTTTTTATAATGGGGCTCAATATACCTGTGTAATTTTTTCAGATTTTTTGATGAATGCACCCTATGTTTCGTGATTTGTATGAAAAAGTAAAAAATTTAAACAATATATATTAAGTGTTTTTCTTTGTTACAGGTGTTTTAAATATGTAAAACAGATGCAAAAATATCACCAATAAGATCTAAACTAACAAAACAAGAAAAACATCTCATAGCAGTACCCAAAAGTTATACCTATTTGAAATATTTCATAAATATCACTTATGGAAAACCATGGTGACAGGTAACAAGGTCAATGGAAATAGTGTCAATTGACCATTGAGTTTGATGATGTGATTTTCAACATTACAAAATGCGTCGTATTTTATAATCTGATTTCAATGTAAAATACTCAATGGTACGATTTTTTTAATTGTAAATTTTTATTTAATAACACAGCCCGAAAAACAGGGACCAAAATTTTTGATCATAAACCAGACCATACTTTCCTGAAGATGTTCGATGTGCTGAATTCAAATCTGTACGCAGAATTGCTCTATCACGTCAGGATTTTGAGATATCCTAACCTAAAAGTGCAAAAAACACCGTTTTTGCCTATTTTTGAGGTTATATATATACGACAGATTTTTTTAAAGCAAACATTGCATCTTAAAGAAGAAGTCTTCCTCTTACAAATGGCGTTGAGTTTGCTCAAATATCTTTTTTTTTCGCTAAGATAGAGCAATTTAAAGTTTATAAATTTGCTAATTTTCCTATAGCTGAAAAACCACTGAATTAACGTAGGTATGATACAGGGTTGGGCATTTTCGCACTACCACTAAAATGCACTACAACTATTTTTTCAGTGATAGTTAAAATTCAAAATCACTATCACTAAAATTTTAGTAATAGTGTTTTTGAAGTTTCACTGCACTAAAAAATTAGTGATAGTGAATTTTCATTTTAACTATCACTAATTTTTCAGTGTTAGTGAAAATTCAAAATCACTATCACTATACTTTATTTTAACTAAAAATGCACTATCACTAAGTTTGTAGTAAGCTATGATATTTTACTAAAAGTTTGTTTTGATATCCCATATGATTTGTCGGCTAGTACCTAATAGTGCTACTGTTACCGACAATACAGATTTTTTAGTAAGGTGCCCTAGTACGTATGTACATATATACACGAAAAAGCAGTAAATATCGCTAATAAAAGTTTGTATAAGCATACCTACATATGTCAAAGAGGCTAGAAATAATAAGAGAAACCAGCCATATATTTATATACCCACGATACAATTGAGATCAATCGTACAGTGTTATACGTATGTACACATGCCAAAGCTTTGCATTTGCAAACTAACTGTTTTTACTAGAACTCTTGTTTTTAATGAATTATAATTCAAATAATTATTTGTATCAAAGTTGTTTTGCTATTTTTTAAGTTTGTAGTAGGGATGCAAATTCCCCATTTTGAGTCCCGAAAATGTCGGGATTGCAAAAAAAGAGATTTGACATATTATTACAGTAGGTACTTCAATAGCGTCTCAGCATTTTCATTTTTCATCAACCATTTTTAGAATTTTTGCCTGGCTGTCTGTCTGTATGTTTGAGGTCGTATTACTCGAAAACTGCTGAATGTGAATAAATCAAACTTTCGCCATTGTCCTAGTACAAAAATTTCGCAAACAATTTAGTGCTCTTCTTTCACATAGAAAAATGTTCACGTAAAACCAACACTTTTTTAACATTTTTCCAGGTTATTGTTTTCTTTTTGCAACGCTATCGCGTTTAGCTTCCGAAAATCTAAAATTTCTCACGGAAATTAATGGTAAAAAATTAAAGAAAAAAAACTTTTTTAAAAATAAGCTTTTATTATTGGTTTATAAAATTAACTAAAAAGTAAAAAATAAATTCACTGTAAAGGAATATAACACTTTATAAGTTCATTGTAACGTTTAAAGATAATTTGGCTTCTTCGTCTGCCACAAAATAATTCCATATTGTACATAATTATATATTTCTAACATTAAAACTTTACACCTAAATTATTAAATCTACCAGTATATATCACATTCCTAATTTTATTAATAATAAAAGCGTGTTAAATTTTGATGGTATAATTAAGAACATTTAGGACCTTCTTTTCTATTTGATGGTATAATTAAGAACATTCAGGACCTTCTTTTCTTGCTATCGAAATTTAACACGCTTTTATTATTAATAAAATTAGCAATGTGATTGTATCATCATCATTTATTGGCGCTTAACCGGTAGATTTAATAATTTAGGTGTAAAGTTTTAATGTTAGAAATATATAATTATGTACAATATGGAATTATTTTGTGGCAGACGAAGAAGCCAAATTATCTTTAAACGTTACAATGAACTTATAAAGTGTTATATTCCTTTACAGTGAATTTATTTTTTACTTTTTAGTTAATTTTATAAACCAATAATAAAAGCTTATTTTTAAAAAAGTTTTTTTTCTTTAATTTTATTTTTTACTTATTAGTTCGGTTTATCAACAAGAAATATACCTATAAGCTTGTGCTTAGAACATCTTTTTTCTTGAATTTATTTTAAATATAAAATATTGTTTAAATTAGTTATGCAATCTTGACTTAGTTATTTTAACATTCCTCATCCGATCCATTTCTTTTAATGCATCAACATTACACGGCTGCTTTGAAGTCAACTTTGAACAGTCAAGTTCTTCGATTTGCAGGGCCCTGCAAAAATCGAGAGTACCCTATTTCCTATCCAAAGAATACTCCAATTGGAGCATCAGAGTACTCCAAATGTAATCCTTTTTCATATAAAAATTGTGGTCCAATTAACATTGCGATGTCCTAGGACTGGACCACCTACTCCAACCTTCGCTTTGTTTCTGCTACTCCATGGAGTACCTACCGTCAGAGTACTTTGCAATGTACTCCAATGTTGTTACTTCTTGGAGTATATACTGTCAAAGAGATAGTGTCGTGATTTTCGTCGATAAGGCAGGAGCAATGATCGGCTTTCAAAAAGCTGAAGGTGGTCCGATGAGGTATACAAAGGATTAGTATTGGAGTACTCTAATATCAAACAATTGGAACACATAATCCAACGATTTTTGCAGGGCCCTGCAAAAATCGAGAGTACCCTATTTCCTATCCAAAGAATACTCCAATTGGAGCATCAGAGTACTCCAAATGTAATCCTTTTTCATATAAAAATTGTGCTCCAATTAACATTGCGATGCCCTAGGACTGGACCACCTACTCCAACCTTCGCTTTGTTTCTGCTACTCCATGGAGTACCTACCGTCAGAGTACTTTGCAATGTACTCCAATGTTGTTACTTCTTGGAGTATATACTGTCAAAGAGATAGTGTCGTGATTTTCGTCGATAAGGCAGGAGCAATGATCGGCTTTCAAAAAGCTGAAGGTGGTCCGATGAGGTATACAAAGGATTACTATTGGAGTACTCCAATATTAGAAAATTGGAACACATAATCCAACGATTTTTGCAGGGTTATTGCGGCAACAGAGAACGTAGAAAATATTTTGTATAAGTAAATTTTGACGTATGGAAAAAGCACGTGCAAAAGGAAATATTCTGTGAATAAATATTCAGTTGACGTGGTTTTCAGCATTTATATTGCTTTATTTTGGTGTTCTCTTATAGCCGCGTCACAATCAATGTTTGCCGCAGCATTATGTATTGACAGATGAGTTGAACGTGGGTATATAGGTAGAGAACGACACATCGCACATCACGAGCGACATCTGACATGCAAAAGTTGGCAACTTTCAACTTTGTATGCATGAAAAGCATAAGAAGAAGCATTTTACACTTGGCTCTCAAATAGTTGATTGTGCCGCTGTTGCTGTGACGCATAAGTTTGCGTTAAATGCATGTACATGCGAAACTTGGATGTCACGCGGCTATTATATTTAAGTGTTTAGATTTGATTACAGACAGCCGTCAGGTGAAACTAAATAAAAGCTTATAAAAAAGTTTTTTTTCTTTAATTTTATTTCTCATATTACATTAACACTTAATTCTAGCACTTGAATCACGCGAATGAAAACACAATCAGTAAAATCTAATAAATTAATTAGAACTGCGTTTCAATAATAATTAGCTGTTTCCTTTTTTCTTCAATTTAATAATTCAAAATCAGCAGAGCCAACTTTTTATGCATAATTGCTCAAAAGAGTGAAGGATTAGCCGAATGTTGTATTCTTCAGCGCCATCTGCATATCAATATACATATAATGCTTAGTGCCATCTGCATATCAATAGACAATGCTCATAAGAGTAAAGGAATTCACCGCGTGGTAAGTAAAGGTACTTTTGGAATACATCACGCGCCGAATTCCAATCTTCTTTCTATGGCAATAGGGAAAAACGACTAAACTTGGGTGATGATTGGATTTTTGCAAATAAAGCAATATTTTAGATTTTTTTTTTGTATAATGCATTGTCAGTAAAACCTGATAGATGGTGAAAATTTCAAAACCCCAGCTCAACGGGGAGTTAGTTCAAAATCGAAGGCAAAATCTCTGTAAATAAAATTTTTCAAATATCTCTACCCATGCGCCACCTATCGGAATTATTTTTTTATTATAGTGCATTGGGGTATAAAACTAAACGATGATGAAAATTTCAAGATCCTACCTCAACGGGAAGTTCGTTGAAAAACGAATTAATCGACACTGAAAACAGACCTTCGTAATTCTCAAATAAAGCGACTCACGCGCCACCTAGCGGGTCCAATTTTTTTTTAACATTTAGAAAATAATTAAGTAACACACACGTAAAATATCAGCCAAATCGGTCCATAATTACGATTTTGAGTTTTTATTACCGCTATCTCAGCCCCACCTAGCGGAATTTTTTTTTTCAAAAATATTTCTTTTCATGGTAGTAATACATGTTACGAATTTCAGCTAAATCGGACCATAAATGCGAATTTTGAAAATATAGCGACCCGCGCGCCACCTATCGAAATTTTTTTTTTATAATATTGCATTGTCATCGGGGTTATACATGGGTGCAGAATTTCAGATCAATCGGACACCGGGAAGTGTATCAAATTTAGCTTGCAAGATTTGTTAACAGACAGCCGTCAGGTGAAACTAAATAAAAGCTTATAAAATGGAATCAAAACTACTTGAAAGATTTGAAAAATACTTTTATTTGCATGCTGACTCCTGGGATGCAGTTATTGCCGCAACCCTAATTCCCGAAATAAAATTACAATTTTGCAAGGTCTTAATGGAAAGTGCTAATACATACACCTTAGACCATGTTCGGGAAAAATTGAAAGTATATGCGACGGAATTTAAAAAAAATTCCGTTCAGGAAGAAAATAATTCGCAAACTTCCATGCGTGCTACTAAACGATTTCTCGAATTTGACAACGACTCTAAAGGTATTTGATTGTTAAAGCCAAAGTATGTACTATTTATAGTAACTTATTTTTTTAGATACAAGTCAGTGTACAAGCTCACATGGCGGAGCTATAGCAACGGAAGTCGATTCCTACTTGAATGAGGATGATAGCAACATTGATGCTTTACGCCGCTTTCCTATAATAAGAAAGATGTTTTAAAATACAACACCCCTCTTCCTTCCTCTGCGCCAGTAGAAAGACTGTTTTCCTTTGCAGGAATCATTAATCGATCTAAAAGGCAAAATCTTACTGACAATAATTTTGAAATGCTGGTATTAAAGAAGGCAAATAAAAATTGAAAAACTAGAAGTTTAAACATTTAAACACTTATATACTTCCTTATTTTTTGCATTTATTTATTTATATGAAATAAAATTATAAACCATTATATAACATATGAAGGTAAGTAGCAAACATGGGGTTATCGACCAGGCTCCCTAATTTTGGTGGTAATTTAGTGAAATTTCCAAGTGGTAGTGCAACTTATTTTCACTATCACTAAATATTTAGTTATAGTGTTTTTTGAATTTTCACTGCACTAAAAAATTAGTGATAGTGAATTTTCATTTTAACTATCACTAATTTTTCAGTGTTAGTGAAATTCGATTTTAACTATCACTAAAAAAATAGTGCTAGTGAAACCCGTAGTGCACTTAATTTTTAGTGCACTATGCCCAACCCTGCTCTTGGGGGGGATTCAGACTCGTAGTTGCCATCGCGGTCTCTCCCTTTGCGGCGTCGTCCTTCTCTTTCGAAACTCTGAAACCAGGTCGTGAGACCATTGCCCCAGATGTGAAGAGATTGGGTTTCGTACCAGCGCTTGATGGAAGTTTAGCTTCCGCCGTTTTCTGCTTGACTGTGTAGGCAGCCGCACTGCTGCTTGCTCCCATCAAGTCACTCTTACTTGATAGCAGTTTGGGGGATGACTGACCCGTAGTTTCCATCGCTGTCGGCCTCCCAGTTAACTTTGAGGCGGAGTTTGTCCTCCGGCGTTGTGTTTTCGCTTGCTCCAGCATAGTTCTTCTCTGCTGCGGAGTAAACGAAGTCGTTAATTGCTTTGTATTTTGTGTGTTCTTCATCTTGTTCGTACGACCCCTCGCCGGACAAGGCCAGCTTAGGGTCAAGGGTAGTGTAAGGGGAAGTGTGTCGTCCGCCGCGGCAGAGCCCCATACCGCGGTAAGACCATAGTTACTCCCTGAGGCGGCCCGGTATCAGTGAGGCTCCGTTCGCCTACAGCCACGATTTGCCTCCCGGCTGCAAACGTCCAATGGGCACGGTATCGCATAACACCCTGGATTGGGAGGGAAAAGTTTTGCACATTTATATAGCGAGCCGCTTGCTTCAAGACAGAGGCCCGCTTACAGCCGCACCTCATGGTGTACAGACGCTGCGAAAAAGACCCCGGTGAGCCCTTAAACCAAGTATGTCAGAGTGGCCCCACCGGGGCTCCCTCTCTTTCTGCCGCGAGCCTAGGTAGCCCAACGTTGCCCAGAGTGCACGAACGAGTACGCAAGAGTCGGGATTGAGCGCGGTCGCCACACCCCATTACACTCCCACTATACCCATACGGGTACACTTCTTCAAATATCGAAAAAAGTCATTTTAAATATCGAAAACATATACAAGTATAACTGCTTTGAACGCAAGTAAATTATTCAGTTTAATATTAAGAGTGCTCATTAGCCCCTTATGAGAACACCTTTTTGCTGGAAATTGAAACAATATTTTTTTATTTATTTGTGTTTAATTAAATATTTAAATTTAAATGGGATGAATAGTTTTGCCGTTTCAGCGAAATTTTGTTGAATTTTAAATTCAGACTTTATATTTTGCGATATATTATATGAATATATGCTTAAAGTTGTTTTATTCACGTATTAACACTAAATAGCAGTTAGGTTAGGTTAGGTTCAAGTGGCTGCCGCAGAGGCACACTTAGCCCTGTTTTGAAAGGCCCGTTGTGATGCCGCCAACGCTAGGAAAGTCAGTCCCGGGACCCGGCCATATGGAAAATCCCTGAGTTGTTGGGATTCTCCACATAGTAGAATCCCGGCACTGACAATCCTAAACCGACACCGTTACTCTTCCTCGAACCACTTAGATGACTTTATGTCATTATCAAGTCCTTTATGTGCAGCTCCGCGATCTGGCGTAGGCTATCCAGGAAGGGAACTCCAAAAAAGCACGTTCTCGCGCCGCTTAAAGCCGGGCAGTTGCAGATGAAGTGCTCCACCGTTTCCTCCTCATCATCATCTTTGCAACTCCTACAGCATCGTCGGTAAGGCACACCTAGCCTTTCTGCGTGCCTACCAATAAGGCTGTGCCCGGTTAAAACACCTGTTAATATGGAGATTTCACTCCTTCTTAGAGCGTAAATGTCTCTAGATCTTTTATGATCCCATTTTGGCCAGGTTTGTTTGGATATCCGGCACGCAGGGGATTGTTGCCATCTTCCGTTGGCAGTTGAACGAATAAGAGCCAAGAGCTTTAATCCTCGCCGATAGCGCGTTAACTTGTCCAGGCCGAGGCATCTAGTATTGCTGAGACTTCAGTCCGGAAGACACTGCAGTGATCAGGTTGTCTGAAGGAGAGCTCAAGTTCCACATCCCTTGAATAAACCCCTCCTCCAACTGAGCCGTCCAACTTCGAGCCGTCGGTATAAATGGAGGTGCCGCCGTGAGTAGCGGGTCTCCGATCCCTGCTGGGAATATTTATTTTAAAACAGCTATCTCCGACTGTTGTGGTCGCACAACGATCTGATCCATTGTGGCTGAACCCCCATTTTTTTGCCAATGGCTCTTTTGCATGTGTAGAGTGCAATACACGCTTTCCTCTGGAGCTGAAGAACATTCTCCTTCCAGGTTAGTTTTCTATCCAGAACTGTGCCTAGGAACTTGGCTTTGTCAGCCAAGTACAGGCGCAAGTCATTCAGTTTTGGTAGGTTTAACGGTGCACAGCGGTTCGATTAGAACAAGCTAGCGGGACAAAATTATTTTTTGACATTTTTAGTTTCATATGTAGTCACTTATTACAATTATGCAATTTATTTTGGGCAGAGGTTTTTTTTGTTCTTTTTGGGGGTCAAAGGCCCCGAAAATCACTTTTTTGCAATTATCTCGCTTCCTGAGACCTTATCACATTTCTTGTAGACAGAGACACGTACCAAAAGGCCTGCCTAAAAGTTTTATCATCCGGTATCCCGGTTCCAGGCTTTGGACGGAAAACCTTGACCCCCGTACAAAATTTTGGATTATCCTACATCTAATGATTAAATTTTATATTTAGATTAGAATTGACGTTGATAATAAGAAAATTAAACAAAAATCGGATAATGGGCGTGGCACCGCCTCTTTGTAAAAGCAGTCGGAGCCTGCAACTCGGGTAATAGATAATTAGCATATGGCGAAAATAGCTAGTTATTTAACTCATAGAATATTACTAGTTCCCGGAAAAAATAAACTAAATAGGTTCATAAAAACGCTCACAATTTGATAAAATATGATGTCAACTTTAATTTTTATAACGGCATTTACTCGGTGTACAGCCTCCGATTTTTATATAAAAAACATACCCTATAAATAGACGACGCATAGTGTAGAACAAGTAAGCTGGACAAAAACGTCATTTTTATTTTACCAATTTTCAAATGTCAAATGTAACTAACACAAATAACGGTCTTGTTATTCACAATTTTCATAAAAGCAAGCAGGACAAACCCGAATTATTATTATAATTATTCCCTTTAAGAAAGCACTTTACAAAATTGTTGTGATGGTTTATAAGCTCGAAGGTAAGTTAAATTTTTTTAACACGCACGACTTTTTAACTCTGAGTTAATTTGAAAACATGTCTAAAACGTATGTGTTACCAGTTATTTAACGCTAACTCTCAGTTCAAAATTAAATTTTTTTCAGATTTAATTATAACTATAACAAAAGTGGAATTTTTTGAAATCTGGTTGCAGCACTTTATTGAAGCAATAATTTGTGTAGGCGAAGTGATAGGAAGTTCCTTGAAGGACTTAGCGAAAAATGGGACAGCTGTGGAAGAAATCAAGAGCGCTTTCGACATATTAACTCCGAGTGGCTTTTGGGTAGTGATTTTACATTTAAGGTTACCGTGGATACTTCTCCTGCTTCAAGTAACCCAGGTCCCGGAAGACCAAAAAAGAACTTTGTCGATTGTAGTCGAAAGACCAAACTTCGTCGAGTGGAAAACCTACTGCAATCCAGAAGTACTGATGAGCTAGTTTATGCGGCGGAAGTATCAACGCGTAAGTCCGGTAACAGGAATATCGCAAATATTATAAAAAATGCACCTCAGTTATTGTCGGACAAGGCTATATGTGACAAAGATGCTAGATGCTTGAGTAGAATCGAAGCTTTAGCATACTATGTAGAAAGTAAGTCGACGAGTCATAGTTACAAAACTACTCGCAAGTGGGATATCAAAACAGGTCATAAGGTGTATCCGTCTCTTTACAGTTTAAGAAAAGCTAAAGAAGAAGTATATCTTCTTCTGAAATAAAAGTTCAAGCCGTGGTAGATAAAACTGTTGAGCGGTTAGTTTTAGCAAACCAAGAAGTCTTTGCCAGTTTGTTACCCCAATGCCTGTCCTTTACTTTAATTAGCAAGTGGGGTGGCGATGGAAGTTCGGGCCACAGCACTTATAAACAAAAGTTCACGTGCAGTGATAAGTCTGATGAGTTTTTGTTTATATTTTCCTTCGTTCCTCTTCAGTTACGAGACGAAAAAGGTAACGTTGTTTGGCAGAATCCTCGACCTTCTTCTACGATGAATTGTCGTCCAATTAAATTCATTTTTTCTAAGGAAACAAGAGATTTTACGGTTTCCGAAACAAAGTTTTAGAAGAAATAAATGCTCTATTGCCTACAAAGTGCTTGCTCGGAGAAGTAGAGGTTTCTGTAAATAACAATATGCTCCTAACAATGATTGACGGAAAAGTTTGTAATGCTTTGACTGAAACTTCTTCTGCACAAAAGTGTTATATTTGAGGTGCCACACCCAAAGAGATGAACGATGACACGCGGTGTTTTATACCTAATATAGACAATCTTGGTTTTGGTTTATCTACTCTCCATGCATGGATAAGATGCTTTGAATGCTTGCTTCATATTAGTTATCGACTTGAAGTAAAAAAATGGCAACTTAGGAATGAATCAGATAAAGAAAGTGTAAAACGTCGTTCCCAAGAAATTCAGAATAAATTCAAAGGTGAGCTTGGATTGATAGTAGACAAACCAAAACCAGGATTCGGCAATACAAATGATGGCAATACTGCTCGTAGGTTTTTTGAAAGTTCAAAAGATTTAATACTATCCTTAGCGTTTTGGCATCTGGTTATAATATCAATATTGAAAGGTTTGAAATATTTGCTCGTGAGACTAAACAATTATACATAAATCTCTATCCGTGGTTTTATATGCCTGTTACCGTCCATAAAATCTTGGTGCACAGTAGTGATGTTATCAAATCAGCGATTTTGCCTATTGGGCAACTTTCTGAGGAAGCCCAGGAAGCGCGTAACAAAGATTTGCGACGATTCAGATTGGATAACACACAAAAGCACTCATGTCAAGCCACGAATAGAGATCTCATGAATATGTTGCTTATAACACCTGATCCCTTAGTAAACAGTTTTAGAGAAACACCAAAGAAAAGATTCGGCAGCCTAACTTCAGAAGTTTTATTTTTATTGTCCCCCGATAATGTAAAGGAGTCGATAAATAACTAAGCCGTTTCCTGTTTTCATAATTATGTCACTGATGCTCATGACTACTCCACAAGTGATTCATCTGATGAAAGTGATGATAATTAAGGAAACATTGTAATATAATTGTAATATAACTTATTTAAATGCCTTCTGTTTTCTAGTTTGTTGTTCTTGGTTAAGATTTTATTTTATTGAAATATATTGTTTCTTCTACTTTTTATCACACGGCTCGCAGGAAACACGTAATTAAGAAATTTTTCGCATTTCAATTTCAAAATTTTAATATTTTATTACAAACACACAAAAGAGCTTAGTTCGAAGTCTATACTTTAAAGAATCAGGTGTACCCAAGAATTTTTTAAATAAGTGCTTCCGACGAACCGTGATTATACATTACCTTTAAGTTTTTGTAATAAGAAATTTTCACATATGTGAAAAAAGCAAATGTGTTGTTAAATTAAATAATTGTAATAAATGAAACAGAAAATATTTTTGTGAATTTTGATACTTAGAGAAAATTGACAAAGATTTACACAGCGATGGATACCATGACGCGTTTCCAGGGTCCACATCAGACGGCTTTTCGGACACAGAAGTACTGTGTCTGCACCGAAGCGGTTAAAGCAATTGCTTATAACAAATCAGCTACGATGCCCTGTAGTATTTCTAAGTCAACTTTCTTATAAGCGTGCCAATTTCATACCTTTAGACATAAGGCCGCGACATATTTTCCATATGATACACGGAATATGCATATTTATGCAGAAGCACACTGAGGTTTTTAATTTTGCATTCCTTCATACCACTTTTTTTTGTGTATTATTGGTTTGCTCTACCTATGGTGTGTACTTATGTATCAATTATGAATGTTTCTTATTGGAGCTTAGCTCGAAAATTGTTTATACCTGCTGTACTTTTTACTAGTACTAGGCTATTCTAGTTTTTGATGTTACGAAATTTTTATGAATTTTGATACTTAGAGAAAATTTACAAAGATTTACACAGCGATGGATACCATGACGCGTTTCGGACTTTCCAGGGTCCACATCAGACGGCTTTTCGGACACAGAAGTACTGTGTCTGCACCGAAGCGGTTAAAGCAATTGCTTATAACAAATCAGCTGTCCAACTACCTTCACTTCCCATAATTTGTACTTATCAGGTTTTATTTGTAATGAGGTTCCCAGTATCCCAGCATATGCAAATTGTTGCACTCTGACTTCTGTTTTTTTGATCTAATTTGATTGTTTTGAATGTTTCATACTAAAAATATTAATATCAAAAAAGAAAAAAATTAAAAAAAAAAAAAAATAGATGTGCAAAAAATTCGCAATGGATTTTTGCTTTGATTATTAGAAGATACTTCAGACTATAACATTCATAAGATCTGGCCCGGGGACCCTCGGGGTACTCCGATTTTTTCTCTACTCAAGTTAAAAATATAAAAAAAAGAAGAAAATTTCTTAGTGCCAGCATTTTAAATATACTACAAATGGTGTAACCCCTAAAAGATTATGACTAAAAAATTCAGTATACCTCCAAGCTTACGGAACATCAAATATATTTTGTAAAAATGCTTACTTAAATGAGATATTAAGCGTAATGTTGAACAGTCATTTTCGAAAAAAAGCAGAGCAAATTGCAGGATTTCCTATGTTCTTAATTCAGTTACTCTAGAGTTAAGAAGAGTAAACAATAAAAGTGTGACAATATCTCTTAATTAAGGTATTCTCTTTAATGTTGCATCAAAAAAATCTTGAAATCAAAAAGTCGTTTTTGTCCCGCTAGCTTGTACTAGACGAATCACTGTGCGGTGGTATCGTATTGATACCGGGTTGATGCTCAGTTCGCAGTGCGAGCACCAAGAGGAAACCTCTCGCAGTGCTACTTGCATCAAGTCGCACAGGGTTTGTGGGAATTTGCCCCTATATGCAATAGCTAAATAGTCTCAATATGGCACTAGTTGGCAGTGAGGTTCCATAGAAGCGGGGAGCGAACACCACTCTGAGGCGTTCACCTTGTGATAAATCAACCGAGCCCAGTGATGAGACTATTCTTCTACCCTTTAGTAGTTGATCAATAAGTCCAATAAGAGACTTGATTTGTTAAAGCGGTGTTAATAGCATCCGGGCTTATGTTGTTGAAGGCTCCTTCAATGTCGTGGTCGTCGAGGTCTGCCCCGTCCCGGAGGCTGTCTTCCAACGACGAGTTGTTCAGAGCAGCTGCGCGATTTGGCGTATTGGGAGCCCTGCTGCACTCAAGATTGGCTGTTACCACCGTGACGTCGAGGCCTTCCCCGTCCAGCACGCTGTCTTCTATCTTCGAGTTGTCTCCGAGTGACACTCCCGTCCTGCGTCGGGAGGGACGGATTCATTATCCACAGCATCGTGAGAATTCTCTCAGGCTCTGCAGGGTTGGCAGGAATCCATGCCCTTGACTTGGCCCAGCCGGAATGTCCTTTCAGTCGACGACCTCGATTTTTGCACCTTCGTAGACTTCACCCAGTCTTGCAGCTGCTGCCTTGTACAGTGCAACAGTTCTTGCGTCGTCGCACGCGACTATTTTAATCTGTCCCTGGTGGCAACCCGCATCCGTGACCGCCGCCGTACCACCTGAAGACTCCAAATAAACGTCAATAACAGCGTTTCCGATTCCGAGTCAGAGCGGAGGGGAGTCCAGACCCGTAGTTGCCATCGTGGTCACTCTCTTTGCTGAAAGATTATTTAAAAGAAAGGTAAAAAAAAATACTGTATTTTTTTCAGATTTTTAAATTAAAGTCTAGAAGTCTGTCATCGCTAGTTTAGATTTTACAGACTTAACCTCCATTTTGGTATAAATGCGACAAATTATTGTTGAAAACCACCATTTACCTGACCATATTTTTGTAGGACATTGAATTCCCAACAAAAGCTGCCTAAACTGAAATTTTCTCAGACTAACCGTTTTCTAGTATTCTAGCCTCAAACATTGGCATGTTTTTTGGAATTCCCGATTTTAGTTTCGAAACATGAAAAAATCAACATCGAATAAAGCTAAATACATATTCTTAAGTGAAATTGGCTGCTGAATCCGAATTCGATATCAGAATTCAACAACGGGCCCGAGGTTCGGCCCTAACCTTGAAAAAAAGTCCAATATTATTTTGTGATGGTTTTGTTGGTGCAGTGCAATAGAGTCCGCGGAAATAGCGCCCGCGGGCGTTATTTCCTAAAAAAAAAGAAATAGACGCAAGCCCGCGGGCGCTATTTCTTGCTCGATAAGAAAATAAAGCCCACAGGCGCATCAAAGGACGCGTACTCACGAGTAGATTAAGAATCCGAAAGCGGAAATTAATTTACATGCTAAGTCATTCTGCGTTGGTGGCCTTCGGCCGCGCTTATTACAAATAACCCTGGGCTATGCCATTCCAAGTCCGAGTACGCAGAAGGGTGTACCACGCAGAAGGACTTAGCATGGCGCAGTCCAGGGTTCTTATTAAAATTAAATTTTGCACATACGCGGTTTTGCACCTACATCAATGGTTTGCAAAGGTTTAAACCCGTAAAAGTTCGGGCATTTTAAGTCTCGTAAAAGTACCCAACGAATTTAGGTTGCAGCGCTTATTTTCTACGTATACGATTATAGTCAAACCATAAAAAATGCTAAATGCTAAGGAAAGAAAAACGACACTCGTGGCCTTATTTCCTTTTGTAAGGAGAAAAAACGCCCACTTAAAAAATAAATAACGCCCGCGGGCGCTATTTCCGCGGGCCTTATTGCACTGCACCGGTTTTGTTAGGTTAGAGAAGACAGTGGCGTGCCTTCCATATAAGCCGAAAACCCCGGCTTGCCTAGCTAATCCCCTATGAGCTAGATGATATCCGGTTTTTATTTCCCTGTCTGCCACCTACTACCTAATAGCTGTTAATAGCATAAAAACATACCTACAGCTTTTCCTGGCACCTGTCGGCTGATAGCTCATTTACATAAAATTATTTCAGCGTGTGATGGCCACCTCTTACTTACTTACTTAAAACAGCCTTAAACGGCCTAGGCAATGATGGCCATCTCGCTTTTACTTATTGGCTTTTACCGGGCTTTCAAAACCAGTACGAATCTGCGTGCTGAAGCAATTGTTTTTTTTTTTTAATTTGGAAGTAATTTTATATGAAACTTTGAAGCCGGCTTCTGGCTGGTGTTACCATAAGCGATAAATGCCAAACTTACGATAAAACGAAAATGAAACTTGTTTATCTATGTATCTACAATTTTAACGTGCAAAGCGCTCTACTCAAAAATTATTGGCGCATATTTTAAATTAGAAAAAAAATTCAATAGTGGTAGGTGCTGTAATTTTTTTTATTTGCTAGGCACTATAACATTTAAAAAAGATATTTAAGGTTTCTTAGCTTCTGCAATGTACCTAAATTGGAAATACATAGTGCGAATGAAACGTTTCCGTTGGATTGGAAAAGCTTAAAAAATCTGCAAACAATAACGTGCCTATTAGCGGAACCTAAGAGTTTAAGTTTTTCCCCGTCTGCAAAAGTCGATAAATATCCTGAACACTTCTTTGTCTGAAATGTTCTCTGGCAGCAGTATGTGCTTTCATTGGGGGCTTGCCTTGATTGATACACGTAGGCACGCCACTGAGAGAAGAACTTCGACCTGTTAGGCTAAATCTGAGCACGGATTTGGATTTAGCTCGCCAAAATACATGAAAATTAATGCATTGAAGTCACAGATCCGTCAAAATTTTGTTTTTTTGTGGCTGCGCCATTGATCATATAATGATAATTATCATTAATCATTAATTATAATTAATCAAGTAGAATATCAATAAACAAAATTTAGTAAAAAATTGGATCAAAAACACCAAAAAAATACGGATATATGATTTTTTTTATTTAATACTAAATAAGTTTTGAAAATGAACCTTTTTTGTAGCCCACTCAATTTCCTTTAAGAATCTGTATTTATCTTTTTTGTACACGGATACTTGCATTTTTGACAATTTTTGAAAGAAAAAATGGGAAATCGAAAAAACATGCTAATTTTTTAGACTAGAATACTAGAAAACAGCTAGTCTGAGAAACTTTTGACCAAAAGCAACTTTTGTAGTGAATTCGATTTCCTTCAAAAATATGTTCAGGTAAATGGAGTTTTACAATAATGCTTTGTCGTTTTTATACCAAATATTAGGTAAAGTCTGTAAAATCTAAACTAGCGATGATAGACCTCTAGATTTTAATTTAAAAATCTGAAAAAATTACAGTAATTTTTTTCGCCTTTCTTAAAAAGAAAATGAATATAATTTTTGATAAAAACCAATTTTTTTTTTTGGCCCAGTCTAATGTAAAGCTACGTTTACACTGCACCAAATGCATCACTTTTGGCCAAGTTTTTTCGAGACCGTTCATCCGCAGATTGAATTTAATCACCAAATTAGGTCAAATTAAATTAAATTCATCTTATTTGGAAAACAAATTCATTGTGCGGACAAACATTCTCGAAAAAACTTCGCCAAATGCGACGCATTTGGTGCAGTGTAAATGTATCATAAGTCTAATGTGTCTATCGTATTTTACCTTAAATAATTTCCATTGTGGATGAAGTAGTAATATCTTTTTATGTATAAAGATAACCGACTCTTAGGTATTCTTTAAAGAAAAGTCGTAAATTTTCGTTACGGAGAACTAAGGGTACGCTCAACAAAAAAAAAAAAAAACAAGAACTAAGATAAATCAAATAGCTGACTGTTTCAATTGAAATAACTAGCATGAATTGTTTTGTGGAGGATGAATACAGGCGGCCGAGAAGGTGGACATGATCATATCTCAACATTAGCCATTTGTTTATTGAAAAATGGTACATTTCCTTGTCTATGGTCATAGGTATGTATGTACATATTTTTTTCATGTTCAATAAAGATGAAGATGTTTATATGGGACATTCCAACCAAAAGAGGAAAAGTACACAAATTTTGAAATACCATGAATTCCCACTGCTCTGACAGAACTTTATTATCAAGGGTTAGGGGTTAAATTTTTTGGGGAACTGCATTGATAAAACTGAAAAAACTTAAAATGCAGGAAAATGTCTCACGAGTCACACCCTTTAACCTTTGTAAAGTCTCTAAAAGCTCATATCAACCTCTTATGTTTGTAATAAAAATGAAAGCGTACTATATTTTACTTTCAACATAGAGAAATCTGTTACGGAAACCAGATCGTTTGTGTTAAATTCGTGTTTTAGTGGACAAAAGTACACGAGAATGCTTTTTTGGTAATATTTGCAAAAAAAAAATGTCCACCAATCTATACACTGATGGGTAGATTACCCAAAAATATATATATCATAGTTTTTTACATTCCGGTGTCATGGCTACAGTTCACTGATGGGTAGATTACCCAAAAATATATATATCATAGTTTTTTACATTCCGGTGTCATGGCTACAGTTCAAGTTTGGTAAAATTTGGTTGTAAAATGTTACTCGCGGTGCATGGAATGTCCCATATACAATTATGTATACTCACACATACACACACTTGGCATAACAAGTGAACAAATTTTCCAGTAAAATTGCGAAACGATAGTTAAAAGACACTTTAAAGTATCGGATATCGATAATCATCATCATCATTTATTGGCGCTTAACCGCCTAAGCGATTTTGGCCGTTTCGTATCCTTTTTAGCGATAACCGACGCCAATTGGAAACCCAAAGGGAGTTCAAGTCATCCTCCACCTATTGTTTCCATTTCAGTCGAGGCCTCCCCCTTCCTCTGCTGCCGAATTCAGGCGACGATAGGAAAACCTTCTGTGCTGGAGCTTCTTTGTCCATTCGCATAACATGGCTCAGCCAGCAGAGTCTTTGGGCTTTAATTCGCTGGACTATGGTCAGATCTGCGTAGAGCTCGTACAGCTCATCGTTAAATTTCCTTCGATACTCGCCGTTGGCATCACGGGAAGGACCATAAATCTTCCGGAGAAGATAATCACTCATCCACAATTAGAACTACACCTAAAGTGGGCTCAATGGACAGTTGAAAGCATTGAACGGGTATTGAGCTAAAACTGCTAGTGTCGTCAAGAATTGGATCAAACTCTTTCATATCGTTCTTTCCTTTTCATCTAACCAATCCCTATCCCTAACCCTATCTTTCCCTACGTTAAAACAGGCATCTTACCACCTAGGCGATTTTGGCTGTAAATCATGTTTCCCCAGTCTGTTTTTAATTGCTAATTAGAAATACCACGTATTCGCACTTCTGCCTCCACCAGGTCCTTCCATCGGTTAATCGTCAATAAATGACGCAAGCCAAGATTAAATTGTATGGCGGCTATGTGTGTTTTTTTTTTTTTTTAATTAAGATGTCAAGCAAGAAGGCTGTTCCAAGGCGAATTCATTAATGGTGGTAGCACGGCGAATTGGGCAATATTCGATTCAGTTCGCCGTACATAAAATGTCAAAGTGAAAGAGGATACAAAATATCAACAATCACGTGTTTTCTTTTCAATTACAAACAATTGCTGTTAGAAAAGTAAATTTATTGCGTGTTTCGGCAATAAATGCTATTAAATATATACCATTTACTTAAACCGTGGTCATCGCGCACATTTCGTGAGTTTTATTATGTTTTGTGTAAATAATAACGTGAATAAACGTGTTTCCGATTTCCTTTTAATGACAATTGCTGTATGCGAAAACACTTGCGGGCACCATGTAAATGAATTCGCCTTGGGCTGTTCAATACAGCTAAAGACACGGGAGACTGGGAATCCTATAAAAAGGCTATAAACTCCTACAGTGAAGAATTTAGGAAGTCTAAGAGCGCAACTTGGAGAGAACACTGCGAAAATATTAAAGATCTCCTTACGGCAGTGCGGCTCCCAAAAGCCCTTGCGAGAGGTCATAGCAACGCCATTGGTACTCTGATATACTGAGATGGGAGGTGCACCAAGCATCCGGAAGATACATGCAAACTTTTGCTTGCTACTCACTTTCCGGACTGTATACCAGGCTATTAACACTCACATCCCGTGTAGATAGTTCTCCAACAATTAGTGGTAGAGAAAAGAGCCTGGCGACAAAGCTAACCAATTGGACCTTAGTAAAATGGGTTTGTCAACTTTCAGCCCTTTCAAATCTCCAGGACCGGATGGGATCTATCCTTGTCTGTTGCAGCAAGGAATCAACTATACAGATCCAGTCCTATCAAAATCATATAGAGCATCCCTGCTGTTAGGATATATTCCCAACAGGTCAGTGGCGTAGATAGGGAGGGGAATAGGGGGATCAATCCCCCATGGGAAAATTTTATTGGTTTTATTTTACAAAAACGAGTTACAGATCTTAATATTAAATTCTAGGGTCTATCAATTCTAGTTTAGCTTTTGCAAACCTTACCCAATTTTTGGTATTAAACTGAAAATATTCTTATCTCAAACATTGGTATGTTTTTCTGTTATTTCCCGATTTTGGTTCGAGTTGCCAAAAATCCAAAAATCAATATGGGAATACATACATATTCTTGAGGGAAATTTAAATCAAATCCAAAATCAGAATTCAACAACGGGACGAGGTGCGGCCTTAGCCCCGTAAGAAAGATCACTACTGTCAGGGATAAGTGGAGATGGATGTACCATTTGAAGGCTGTAAAGCTACATTTTCGCAGAGAAAGCATCTATAAATGCCTAAATGACACTTTGTTTTTATACCTTTCATGAACATGAAATGGTATTATAACTTTGGTCCGATGTTTGTAAGTATGAGAAGAAGAAGAGATGGACCCATCAATAAGTATACCGAAATGATCAGGATGACAAGCTGAGTTGATTTAGCCATGTCCGTCTGTCTGTTTGAACGCAAACTAGTCCCTACATTTTTGAGATATCTGGCTGAAATTTTGTATGTGGCCACCATTTTGTAATATAGGAATCATTTGTCGGAACTGAGGCCCAGTATAACATATAGCCCCCATACAACCGATTGTTCAGATATAAGGTTTTTTGGCCAAAACTTCCGCAATTAAAAAGTTAGGAACGTAAAATTTTGCAACTCGAATACTTTCTATTTATGAAGTGTATATAGTGAAAATCGGGAAAATGTAACATATAGCCCCCATACAACCGATTGTTCAGATATAAGGTTTTTTGGCCAAAACTTCTGCAATTAAAAAGTTAGGAACGTAAAATTTTGCAACTCGAGTACCTTCTATTTACGTAGTGTATATAGTGAAAATCAATAAGATCGGGCAAATGTAACATATAGCCCCCATACAACCGATTGTTCAGATATAAGGTTTTTTTGCCAAAACTTCTGCAATTAAAAAGTTAGGAACGTAAAATTTTGCAACTCGAGTACTTTCTATTTATGTAGTGTATATAGTGAAAATCAAAAAGATTGGCCCAACAGAACCGCGTAAACCTCATATGAGTCACGGGACATAGGGACATTGAGGGAAACTGTAAGGCAGACGAGCTTGCCAGGCAGGGCACGACCAAGCAGGTTCTTCAGGATAAAGAGCGCTTAGGTATGCCGTTTGCCACATGCAAACTAATGCTGAAGGAGCACACACTCCGTCAAGCCAACGAAAGATGGCTGCAATCCCCAGGGTGTCGGATATCGAAACAAACCTGGCCAAAATAGGATCATAAAAGATCTAGAGGCATTCACGCTCTAAGAAGGAGAGAAATCTCCATATTAATAGGTGTTCTAACTGGGCACTGCCTTATTGGTAGGAACGCAGAAAGGCTAGGTGTGCCCTACCGATGATGCTGTAGGAGCTGCAAAGATGATGAGGAAGAGGAAGCGGAGAAGCACCTCATCTGCAACTGCCCGGCTTTAAGCGGCGCGAGAACGCGCTTTTGGGAGTTCCCTTCCTGGATAGCCTAAGTCAGATCGCTGAACTGGACATAAAGGACTTGATGGCCTTCATAAAGTCATCTAAGTGGTACGAGCAGGAGTAACGGTGTCGGTTTAGAAGTGTCAGTCCCGGGATTCTGCTATGTGGAAATCCCAACAAGTCAGGGATTTTCCATATGGCTGGGTCCCGGAACTGACTTTCCTTGTGTTGGTGGTATCACAACGGGCCTTTCAAAACTGGCCTAAGTGTGCCTCTGCGGCAGCCACTTGAACCTACCTACCTAGCGTTAGATGTTAATCGCTCAGCGTTGGCTGCTACCACCGTGACGTCGAGGACCTCCTCGTCCTGTAGGCTGTCCTCCATCTCCGAGTTGTTCACAGCACTATCGGCAAGGGACGTGGCGGATAACATGCTTTCCGCATCGGAATCCTCCGCTTCCTCTTCTGGTAATTCGTTTTCCGGTTCCCCCGGAGCAGCCGAGAAGGCAGCGCGCTGAGCATCACCACGATATACGTGGATAACGATCTGGCCTACGCTGTAGTGTACTAGGCCATTGCACCTTTTGAGGGGCTCGATTGACTCTTTATTCATTGTCAACACCACCTGTCTGTCGGGCCCTGCCGCATCCCCGACCAGATTGACACTCCAGTCATGCGTTGGGAGGGACGGATTCATTAGCATCCCGAGAATTCTCTCGGGTTCGTCAGGGATGGCCGGAATCCACGCCCTTGGCCTTGGACGAGCTGGAATGTCCTTCCAGTCGACGACCTCTATCTTTGCGCCCTTGTAGACTTCACCCAGTTTAGCAGCTGCTGCCTTATACAGTGCTACGGTTTTTGCATCCTCCCATGCGAGTAATTTGATCTGACCCTGGTGCCAGACCGCATCCGTTACTCGCGCCGAACTACCCGGAAACTCCGGATCAACGTTGAGAAGAATGTTGCCGAGTTCATTTCGCACGTAACGCTACCGGTCCTTGGGGATGGCCAGACGGTCATTGCCTCGGTCAAGGACGCATATAAGGATCCTGTCCTTGGTTACCTCAGCGAAGCTTAGTTTGCCCGCTCCAGAGGTATTCTGACGCCGCTTGGGAGGGGGATTTAACTCCAGGTCCGATCTCTGGCGCTTCAAAGGGTTAACCTTTAACCTCTTTGGCATGTAAGATTTTTGGAAATCCGGTATCAGAGCTTTCGCTAGCTCTACCGATTTTCTGGAATTCGGCGACAGCGACTCCTGTGGTACCCCTTCATACCTCTTCAAGATCTTTGCAGCCAATCTTTTCTCGTGGTATGGGAAGCGGAGGGGAGATGTCTCCCGGGAGTGCGGACCCGTAGTTGCCATCGCGGTCGCTCCCCTTGCCGAAATCTCAGTTGCAGCTTCCTTCCCCTTCGAAACTCCGAGGCCAGGTCGTAAGACCGCTGCCACAGACGTAAAGATACTGGTTTTCATATCAGAGATTGATGGGAGTTTATCATCCGCCGTTGTCCGCTTAGCTGCGTTGGCAACCGCACTGGGGCTAGCTCCCATCAAGTCAATCTTACTCGATAGAGGGTTGGTTGACCGACTCGTAGTTGCCATCGCTGACAAAATCGTATTTGCCTTCCAAAACGAACGACCCCAAAAACTTTGATTTTGAAAATTGTGTCTTCTTCTTCTTTTGTGCTAGATGGTCAGAGGATGGTGGGAATGAGATTAGGTATTGCACAAAAAGAAAGAAAAAATTCCATTTGTATATGAGGTGCCCGCACTTTTTCCCCTATCCCTCTTAATTCATCGATGGTTTTCAGTTTCTGTTCTAAAGTTGGTTATGATCGGTCAATCCGTTTGGAACGCAACTTGAGTAATGCATACATACATACACAAATACAATATTTAAATCTTATATATTATATATCGACGAGCCATACGAAAACTAACACTTTTAAAATTTTTTACGAAAACTAACACCTTTCAAATTCTTTAAGAAGACTAACACTTTTATTTTGTGTCTGACGAAAAATAACGCTTGCAGTTTGTGTTTGACGAAAAGTAACACTTTCATTTTTTGAAGAAAATTGTCAGACACAAAATAAAAGTGTTAGTTTTCTTCAGTCACAAAATTTTAGTGTTAGTTTTCGTATGGCACGTCGATATGTAGTGGAGGCAGACGTCCTGCCTAAATGTCAGCTCACTTTCCCCCTTTTACAACTCTCCTTCCTATCTTCGTCTTCGCACTATCTCCCTCTTTCTCTTCATTCCCCACTTTCCTTCTACCACGCCCCTCTTCCTCTATATCCCATTCGTATAGGCCCCTGTTAATTTAGGCATAATTCTACCCACGTACTGAATTTGAAGGAAAACGCACCATGTATAAGATATTTTCGAATTGATCGGTTCCCTGGTATACTTCCCGGAAGTAAGAAATTGTGAATCTAAACCATTCTCGAATACACCTTATTCATATTTCATTATTTCTGAATTTAAGAAATTAACTTCTTTCACGTGTACTGGCTACACGCGTTTTTTTTTTTTATGAAAAGAGAAAATCGTGTTTTTTTAAAACTCTGTAACTGTTTATCTTGGCTAATAAATCCATAAATAGGTCGCAGAAAATTCCTTGCATATGTGTATAAAAAACTTTGGGGTCTTATCTTGTCATAATTGAAAAAGTTGTATGAACAAGTTGATTTTTTCCGGAGATATGGGCTGCTACGCAAACCCCTAATTTCCCTACATTTTGAAAAAACTAGGTACTTGGTTTTGTTGTGTCACGGGAGAATAAGTCTCAGTTCCTTTCTCCTAAAGGGAATGGAGAAAATTTTAGATCAGCACATGCCAACGGCGTGTATCGAAGGAAACATAGGTTCCCTATGTACAGTCACTTCTCAGAGCAGAAAACCCAGGACATCGCCATGGATCTCTGCGCAGTGGAACCACCCGGGGTTTTACCTCGGCCAAGGACTGTCACTTTCAATGTAACCCTGTTTAGTATGTTTTGTCCCATTCCGAAACTATCATCCTCCCCCCTTGCAGCAGGGCTGCAAGATATTCTTTTGTTACGGGCGGGCGTTGAGCCGAACCCCGGACCAAAAGAATGGATATGCAGTGTCTGTTGCAAAAAAATATATATTAAACGGTCGCATTCTGTGCAATGCTTCTCGTGTAAGAGATGGCTCCATAAATCTGGATGTTCAGGGCTTAACCTTAACATCCACAGACCCCGTACTTTCTTTAGTACTTTCGTGGCCCCTTGTTGTTTGCGCCGTCGGGCGTCCCGCGGTAAACGCCTTTGGTTAACTCGACATCGACCCCACCGGCGCACTTCCAAATCTTACAGCACAACTGTAACGGATTAACTGGTAAGATCGCAGAGATAACTAATTTGATGACGCAATATGACATAAAACTTGCCGCAATCCAAGAAACCAAGCTCAGTCCAAGGTCGGACCTCGTTACCTATGGCGGATATAACATTCACCGGAAAGACCGTCATAGAGTAACAGGAGGTCTGGGAGGTGGTCTAGCGTTCATAACGCACAACTCTGTACAGTATCATCTATTTGATACCGGCATCGAAGGAACGGATGATATCTTAGAAGGCCAAGGTATTACCATCCGTACAGGAGATGTCGATCTGCAAATCATTAACATCTACATACCCCCTGTCTCAAGTTGCCCCACCGGTTATCACCCCGACATTAGCTTGCTATTACGAGGAGATAACCGCGTGATCCTGGGCGACTTCAATGCGCACCACGACATGTGGCACTCAAACTTGCCAGCAGACAGTAGGGGGCATGTACTCGCAGAACAAATAGATGATACGGCTTTCTGTACATTGAACGGAGAGGCCCCAACGAGAGTATCGGGTAACTGCTATAGTTCGCCAGATATTTCTATCGTAAGTGCAGGACTATTGAACAACACCAATTGGCGACCCATACTCACGTTGGCGTCTGACCATCTCCCAATAGTCATTACCATCGAACGACCGACGGACTTTATAACACCTGAGCATGGTACATACATCAACTTTACCAAGGCGGACTGGGACAGTTTTCAGACATATACGGACGAATCCTTGGCTGCTCTATCCATCCCTACGGACGTACGCAAAGGCGAACGAGACTTCCGCAACATCATTGACTTGGCCTCTAGACGCTTCATTCCTGCGGGTCGAATATCCCGAATAAGACCAAATTTCTCCGCGGAGGCAGCGGCCATGGCTAGAGAAAGAGATGAAGTGCGAAGCCTCAATCCCGCAGACCCCCGTATAAGGGATCTCAACGCGGAAATTCGTAGGTTGGTCGATAAACACAAACTGGCCAAATGGAAACAACACCTAGAGCAATGCAACCTCTCTGACGGTGTTGGCAAATTATGGACTACGGTCAAAGCTCTATCTAATCCAACACAACACAAGGATAAAGTAGATATTACTTTCGGTGACAGGGTGAAGAAGGACCCTAGGGGATGTGCGAACTCCTTCTGTAGACAATTTGTACTACAGTCCCCACCCGATAGAGCTAAACGTAGAACCATGCGACAGGCGCGTAAATACAAAAACCAAAACACGCCCATTGTCATCACTGCCTCAGAGGTCAAGGAAGCCATCAGACAGGCTAAGCCCTCAAAATCCATCGGCCCCGACGGCATTGCCATGAAGATGCTGAAACATCTAGGCCAGGAGGGACACAAATACTTAGCGGCTCTATTCAATCTTTCACTGAACACTTTCGTCATTCCTGAAATATGGAAAAAGGCGAGAGTGGTTCCATTATTAAAACCTAGAAAGCCGGCAAACATAGGCGATTCATATCGCCCTATATCACTTTTGTCGCCGGTAGTGAAGACGCTAGAGTCCATTTTGCTCCCGTATTACACCGCAAATCTGCACCTGGCTAATCATCAACATGGCTTCCGTAAGCTGCACAGCACCACCACCGCACTCAATGCCATTACAACGCAAATAAATAGCGGTCTAAATCAAAACCAACCAAATCACAGGACTGTGTTAGTGGCACTTGACTTGTCGAAAGCTTTTGACACAGTCAACCATGCCACTCTCATACAAGATCTATTAGAAACACAAATACCTGATGGGTTAAAGAGATGGACCGCTAATTACTTGAATGGGCGGCAGGCGTCGGTCAACTTTAGAAACGCAACATCAAAACCAAGACGAATTAGACAGGGGGTGCCACAGGGTGGTGTCCTATCCCCGACACTGTTTAATTTCTATCTATCGAAGATGCCCCCACCACCAGAGGGTGTCTCCGTCGTTTCTTATGCTGACGACTGTACAATGATGGCGACGGGGAAGGGCCCCTATACTGATGAACTCTGTAATAAAATCAACGGTTACCTCTGCGACCTTTCCAGGTTTTTCACAGAGCGAGATCTGACGATATCTCCGGCGACGCTTTTTACGACGTGGACGCACCAGGTGAGAAATGAATTAGACATTTTCGTTGACGGCACTAAGCTACCAACTGTCAGCCACCCAAAGTTATTAGGGATGACATTGGATAATACTTTCTCATTTGCTGGTCATGTGTCTGCAATGGTCTCAAAGGTACGTGGTCGCAACAAGATCCTCAAGTCACTTGCCGGCAGTACTTGGGGAAAAGACAAAGAAACGTTGCTGACTATGTACATAACACCAACTGGACGAAGTTACAAGTCTGCCAAAATACTGCCATCAGAACTGCTACGGGATGTCTCCTCATGTCTTCCGAGTCTCACCTCCATCAGGAGGCAAAACTGCTCAATGTAAAGGAGCATGCGGAAATGCTGAGCAAGCAATTCCTTCTGAACTGCCACAAGCCAGCACATCCAAACCGTCATCTTTTGGACATAGATCCGCCCCCGAGAGACATAAGGAAACATCTCCGTAAACATTATGATGAGATCCGGCATCATATTACCTTGCCGTTTGATCTGCAGAATCATAAGCGGGCTCTAACCGACATCCACACCGAGTCGGTAGATACTTTTGTCGGATCTCTACCTGTGAACCCCGTTCTGAACAGTCCTCCACCGGATATTGCTGAAGAAGAACGCACCTTACCAAGGGAGACAAGAGTTACCCTGGCACAGCTTAGGTCTGGATATAGTGTAAGGTTAAACTCCTACTTGTCCAGACTTAATGACACAATCTCAAACACATGCCCTGCATGTGGTAGGACCCCCCATGACACTCTACATCTCTTCAATTGTTCATTTGAACCTACTCTTCTAACCCCTCTGTCCCTCTGGACAAACCCTGTTGAAACTGCACGTTTCCTTGGACTCCCCTTAGAAGAGCTTGATGAAGATCTTCGGAATGATCATACACTCTAGACAGGGCAATGCATTGTTAACAACAACAACAACAACAAGGAAATTTAACGATGAGCTGTACGAGCTTTACGCAGAGGTTCCCTATGTACAGTCACTTCTCATGGACATCGCCATGGATCTCTGCGCAGTGGAACCACCCGGGGTTTTACCTCGGCCAAGGACTGTCACTTTCAATGTAACCCTGTTTAGTATGTTTTGTCCCATTCCGAAACTATCATCCTCCCCCCTTGCAGCAGGGCTGCAAGATATTCTATTGTTACGGGCGGGCGTTGAGCCGAACCCCGGACCAAAAGAATGGATATGCAGTGTCTGTTGCAAAAAGATGTAGTGTAAGCCCCTGTTAGTGAGCGAGAAGTCATAGCGGGCCAGGCATGCTGGAAACCCAGGCTAAGCTCGTCGGTGGTGGTGTTCCTTGCCACAACTTCTCGCTCACAGCCACACTAACAAAACAGAAGTTCATGCCTGTGGTGATAAACGATAGACAGTAGAGAGGAAAGAATACATACGTAAGTATGTAGTAAAAATTAGATGTAAACAAGTAAGAAAAGCTGTCTTCGGCTGTGCCGAAGGCTAAATACCTTTCATGAATAAGCGTCACGATTTTCACTGTTTGATTCCCAGTACAGCCTGTGTGAATTTAACTTTAGCTCATACCGAAATTAGCGGAGCTATCGATTATATGGGGACGATGTGTTATATTGGTCCAATCTCATTGATTTTTAGCATCGACATTCCACATTCTAAAATAGCAACATTTACGAAATTTCACGTTCCTACCAATATAATTACAGGAGTTATCTACCAAAATCCGTTTATCGGAACAATCGATTGTATGGGGGCTATGTGAAATATTTATCCCATTTCAATGATTTTCAACATCGATATTTTACATATAAAAATAGCGATGCTTCCAAAATTTCACGTTCCTATGTGTTTAATTACAGGACTTATAGCCCAAAATCCGCTTATCGGAATAATCGATTGTATGGGAGCTATGTGAAATAATTATGCCACCTCAATGATTTTCAACATCGATATTTCGCATATAAAAATAGCGATACTTCCAAAATTTCACGTTCCTACCTATATAATTGCAGGAGTTATCTACCAAAATCCATTTATCGGAACAATCGATTGTATGGGGACTATGTGAAATATTTATCCAATCTCGATGATTTTCAACATCGATATTTCACATATAAAAGTAGCAATACGTCCAAAATTTAACGTTCCTACGTGTTTAATTACAGGAGTTATAGCCCAAAATCCGTTTATCGGAATAATCGATTGTATGGGAGCTATGTGAAATATTTATCCCATCTCTATGAGTTTCAACATCGATATTTCAAATATAAAAATAGCAATACTTACTAAATTTCACGTTCCTACGTGTTTAATTACAGGAGTTATAGCCCAAAATCCGTTTATCGGAATAATCGATTGTATGGGAGCTATGTGAAATATTTATCCCATCTCTATGATTTTCAGCATCGATATTTCACATTTAAAAATAGCATCACTTATAAAATTTCACGTTCCTTCGTGTTTAATTACAGGAGTTATAGCCCAAAATCCGTTTATCGGAATAAACGGTTGTATGGGAGCTATATGTTATATTGGTCCGATCTTGCTGGTTCCGACAAATGATTCCTATATTGGAAAATGGTGGCCGCATACCAAATTTCAGCCAAATATCTCAAAAACTGAGGGACTAGTTTGCGTTCAAACAGACAGACAGACAGACAGACAGACGGACAGACGGACATGGCTAAATCAACTCATCTCGTCATCCTGATCATTTCGGTATACTTATTGATGGGTCTATCTCTTCTTCTTCTCATATTTACAAACATCGGACCAAAGTTATAATACCATTTCATGTTCATGAAAGGTATAATAACTTTTTTTTTATTCATATTTACTCCTTTCTATTGTTACTCCTTTAATTGTTTTAAGATATTTTTTTTTTACCCTAATTTCACTAGTTATAATACCATTTCATGAACATGAAAACAATTAAAACAATTAAAGGAGTAACAATAGAAAGGAGTAAATATGAATAAAAAAAAAGGTGAAAGAAAAAACCTAAAAAAAAAATATAAAAATAATATAAAAATCCCAAAACCATTTATTTAAAAGCAAAGAAATAAAAAAAATTAAAAATAAAATAATAAAAAAAAAAGAAATATCTTAAAACAATTAATAAAAAAAAGGTAGTAAAAATAGTACTAAATTCAGAGCAAATATACGTGTGTTGACTTATTATCACTCACCAGATCTCTGCAGCGTTTATGGTGGCGCCAGCATACGTCGCTAAGCTGTGGGAGGAAAGAAAATTAAACAAAACGAAGTCAACTACTCTCACCCGTACCTTTGCCGTTGAGGTCTAGACAGGTTTTCTTTGTCAAAGCCAGATCACTCGCTCGTGATTGTGGGCAGCGAGCGGGTCATATGGCGCATACCTTAACAGCAAGACCAACAAAAACAAAAAAAAAATAATTCAAATTATGAACATTATTTCAATGCCTTGAACTAAACTAATATAAATAATCAACCAAAAGAAATCCAAATAAGGAGAATAAAAATAACAAAAAAAGCGTTTACAATGAACTAGAACTAATATAAGTAATCGAAAATAAAGAATAAAAATAATAAAAAAAAAGCGTTTACCAAGAACCCGTATAGCAAATATCTCAAAAAAAAGAAAAAAAAAACGAATTTAAAGAAGGCAGGAATAATTAAAAGAGAATAAACCAATCGAAATCTAATTTTTATTCATTTTCTAACTATTGTTTCACTTTAGTTAGCTGTGTCTGCACACTCCGGCCTTACACAACTAATCCACATAAACGATCCGCGAAGTTTGCTTGAAAATTTGCAACTAAACATGGCACTTTTCTGAAGGCTTTCGGAGGCTGGCAGGTTTTGGAGATCGTACCACTTGATGCCGCGAAGTCGCGCGATCGAACCCATCGCCTAGCATCGAACTTAACTAGCATATCTCTCCGATGATTGGTTTGAGGACAGTTGACATTCGTACACACACTTACACCTATACCCACACATACATACACATACACAAAACCACATTGCACTATGAGGCTGTCGTAACAAACCTCGCATCCGCCGATGGTGCCTGCATCATGGAGTGGGTGAGAAAAAGTATCTCAAGGCAGCCTGTCTAGAATGATCTGATTTGCCCAACGTGTGGCTTCGTCCCACGACCTAAAGCCGGGCCTATATCTTTATACTATGCTGCTCTGTCTATTTTATCATATTTCTTATCCCACTATATCACAGTATATAAATTAATCCTAAGTATCTCTGGGTATCTGAACTTATTCACTTATCCATGCAGGACAATACGCAAACACATTATCATTAGGTTTTTTTTTTTTTTTTTAATCGTCAAGTCAATAAAATAATGTAAAATCAATAATAGGATGTATAATTTAAAATCTAGTAAAGTCGACAAAAAACCCAACACCAACTACAACAACGCGGACGTACATACATGCGAGCAGCAATAACTACATAAATAAAAAAGATAGATATATAATCGAATGGATAATCACTAAATAAGTAAAAAAAACAAAAATTTTAATAAATAAGAAAAATGTCAATAAATAGATAAATGAATAAGGTCAGGAAAAAAAATTAGTTGTCAATTTTACAGACGCACACACACGAACACCACGGTCACTACAACTATGCAACAAATATATCCTTAGCGTGGTATACCTACTCTCTTCCCAGCACTGTCGCCTAGCTCATACAGCGAGTTGCCTATCATCTTCAGGACAACGCACGGTACGTGTTTAGGCCCTAGCTTCGCATTGTAACTGTTAATTTGAGAGCTTTGCTTAAAATTTCGGCGGTATACCACTTGTCCAATTTTAAAATTAACCTCTTTCGCCCTTGTATTATACACCTTTTCGCCTTTCTTATATGATCGCTTTAGCTCGTCAAATATTTTATTCCTTAGTATCTGTTGCCTATCTCCTAACTCTATCTCGCAGTCGGTATCCTTAATTGAACCTATTCTACGCAGAATGTCATAAGAGGCGCCATGTTGAATCATGGGGATTCCGAATACGGCACGATATGGTGACTCTCCTATTGCTGTATGTACCGCACTTCGCAGGGCAAAAGCCACATCACTTATGTGCTGATCCCAGGTCTTTTGGTTCCCGCCTATATACGCTCTTATCATTTGCAGAACTGATCTATTGACCAGATCCGCCGCATTTGCTTGGGGGGAGTAGAACGCGGTATTTACATGCTTTGCCCCGTACCTATTCAAAAAGGAGGTGAAGAACTACCTTAGCAGCTGTCGCTCTCTGCATGGGCTTAAGGAACACAAATTTACTAAAATGATCAAGACATACAAACAAAAAAACATTCCCATAAAATCGACGTAAAGACGTTGGAAAGGTCGCTTTGTAATTTGTTGTTTGCCCATTGGTGGCTTACGAAAATTATTTTGGGTCTTTGTTTCTTTGCATGTGCTGCATTCTTTGACACACTGTTGCACATCGGACACCATGCCTGGCCAAAAATATTTTTCCCTTAGTCTGGCAAGTGTTTTGTGGATTCCTCCATGACCCGCAGACGGAGAGTAGTGTGCAGCTTCCACCAACCCCAATCGCAACTCCGAGGGTACCCAGAGCTTCCAGGTGTGGTCCTCTTGAAGTTCTCCCCCTCTATTAAATTGTGTCCGTTTGTAAACATAGCCGTCCGATACGCAGAGATCAAGTAGTTTGTCTTCGTCTTTCGTTATGGTGTCTTTCAAAGCACGTTATTCTTCGGTTTTGAAATATGGCGAGTCAATACTAAGGTCTAAGGCTCTGTCAGTCAGTGTTACCTCGTCCATGTCCATACGCGACAATGTGTCAGGCGCAACGTTTTGAGCTTCATTACGGTGCTCGATGTTGAAGTTGAAGGCTTGCAGTTTCAGGCTCCATATAGCCAGTCGTCCACTCAGGTCCTTCTGACCCATTAACCACTTAAGG